>VDFB02270651.1:795222881-795472165 GCA_007258455.2 Sequoia sempervirens
GAAACTACATTCACTTTTATACAAATTCTATTGTTACATATTTTTGAAATAATATAGATAACTTATTCAAATTTTTATGTCAAGTTGCCTAACTCTGATTTTTCTAAATTTTCATTGCCACTTAAGGGCCTATTTTTTCCATGATGATCCTGCACATACCCATTTGTAACTTCGATATCTAGTGCTTCCACTTGGTTAAATAGTTTTTTATTGAATATTTTTTCTTTAATCAAGTTTGTAAGTCAACCCAATTACAATTCAAACATAGCGTGATCGTATAATGTGCAACTTTTTTTGTATATATCGAAATTCAATTTTTTTTTTGTTGGATCAAGGACTTCAATATCTTGTGCACTCATATTTTTCTTTTTCTTTTTTTGATAATCTGCTATTTTTCCACATGTGCAGAACAAAGACCTTCATTTTTTATGAAAATCCTATGTTTAATAAAATTGTAAAAACAAATACATAATAAAACCAAAACATATTAAAATTATATTTGTTGGATAGCTTGTTCTGAGGACTACCTGATTCTATTTGGGTTTGTGAAGATTCCTCCAATTTCATCATTAACCCGAGCTTCAAAGTGCCAAAATTTAGGTTTTTTTTGTGTCTCAAGGGTGGGATGAGGAATAAGGGGGGTTCGCTCGAACTAGGGTTCAGTCAAACCTTGGGTCGAGTGAACCACCCTTCTATAAGGCATTTTTTTGGTTTTTTGGGCGGGAAAGAATTAAAAGGGTTCACTCGAACCTTGGTTCAAGCGACCCTCTTATGTGTTCGCTCATACCAGTAGGTTCGTACGAACCCCTAAAATCAAGTTTTTTTCCATGTATTCATTTTTATGAGTTTTCCATCTTGACTGGAATTGTAAACCACTATTGTGGCTTGACTCGGGTACTACACATCAGCTCATGCTATAAATTTTTCCCCTATTCTTGATAAACCAATGACTTGTGCAATGGCAGTTTTAGATGCATCTACTAAAAGTCCCTTTACCATGGCTTCATCATATTCAAGAGTAGCTACAAACCTTCTTGTCATATCATCATTGAATTCTGTTAACTTCAAGAAGTAGTCGAGCCAGCCAACCCTAGTAAAAATGGGTAAAAATGTTGCATCCTCTTGCTAATGAGTTGGTTGCTCCCTTCTTATGACATCACCTCCTATTCTGACTTACTTTCTTTGCTCAATGTATTGAATTCAACTTTGGATTTTTAGCTCAATATTTAGCTCAATCTTCTCTACCACCTTTAAATACCCTTCACTTTCCTTTCATTTCCTCGTATATCTTTACTAGCATATCATACTGCAAGTTTCCTTTCTTAGTACCAACTCAATTCGAGTTCATGAATAGGTTATAAATTCAATTGGCAAGTTCTCAAGGTTTTAAAATTTAGCAATTAGAAATGGCAGAAAAAATAAGATATAATGTAGAGGGTTTTGCATGTCATTTCTACATTGATTTTAATGTAGGTGGCAGATCTCAAAAAGACTGATGAAAAGACAAGATAAGTTGTACCCTCCCCCCAACTTAATTGGTGAAGTGACCTCACTTCACATTTGGATTGGAAAGTGGTGAAAAATATAAAATGATGGAAAATGGTGATAGTAGTAGTTCACATGCATGAAGTAATACGAAATACATAATGAAACTTTAGAGAAGACTATATTAATCATGATAGCGTACCTGAAGTACCGGCCAGAGGAGATAACTTTTCACTGCGTGTGTAAACTAAAATGAATATATCTATTTATTGATTCGATGTGAAGGAAAATAACTGCAAGGTAAGGAATAGTGGGGTGGTGGGTGCAAGTGATGGGACAGTTATAACATATATGAGATGGTGATGTGACAACATAAATATGTGAGATGCTAATTGGTAGCAAAAATCATGCCACGGGTATTTATTGGGAAAGATGAATAATATTTGTGGATATTGTGAAATGAATGTGCGTGATCTTGTAATGAATTTGGTGCCAACTAGTTTGAATTTTCCTTTTCTGCTGCCAAACAGTGCTACAAGTACCTGCAATGTTAGGTCCCATTATGAACATTGACAAATATTAAGCTATAGGTTCTTTCAGCATCAGGACCCTGTGTGAATGTTGAAAAACAAGCCCTTTTAAAGATATTTGAACATTATTATAACGTGCAATGTGTGCTTGTGATAGAAAATGAGAAACTAATCCCAAGTGAGCTCAGGGATTGAGCTGTGTAGCTCAATCTTTGGGTCACCAAATGTGATGGGTATGTCATTTATTATTGAAACTTCACTTTGTGTGTCAGATTTGTATTTGGTTCATTGTGAGCACCATATTGTTGAAACAGGGAAAATATGAAATCATCCTTTTGTAATGGCTTCTTATATAGTTTCAATATATGGTCGTTTACAAGGAGTGAATAAATGATTGCATCTATTATATTCATCTTAACTACCCCATTTGGATAAACTTCATTTATTTGATAGGGTCCCAACCATCTTGATTGGAGTTTTCCTTTGAAGTCTTTATACCTTGAATCAAATAGTAGTGCCCAGTCCCCTATAGTGAACTCTTTTATTTCAATGTACTAACCATGCCACTTCATTCTTTGTTGTTGTACTACCTTAGTGTGATGGATAGCTTCCATCCTTATCTCATCTAGTCCATTTAAAGTATCCAACCTTTCCTTCTAAGCTTCTGTTAAATCCATTTCCAGTTCCATTGTTGTCCTTAGCATTTTATATTCAAATTCAATAGGAAGAACTGTTGACTTACCATAGACTAACTCAAAAGGTGTAAAATTTCTAGTGGTGGTTTTCCAAGTTTTTTTCTATGCCCATACTGCTTCAAGTAACCTTGCAACCCAATCTCTCCTATGTAGTTGTACTGTCTTGGTGAGAATGCTTTAAATCTCCCTGTTAGTGACTTCTACCTAACCATTAGCCTGACAATGGTATGGTGTTGACTTCTTGTGTCTAATTTGATATTCCTCAACCAATTTGGTGATTAAGTCAGAAGTAAACTATGGTCCTTTATCAATGACTATTTCCCTAAGTACTCCATACCTAGTAAATATATCCTCATATAAGAATTTAGCCACATTTCCATCTCTAGCAAACTGCAAGGCCTTTACTTCTACCCACTTGGTTGAGTAATCAATACAAACAAGAATGTATTCCTTATTGTTGGATGTAGGTGAGATTGGTCCAATAAAATCTAGACCCCATTTATCAAAAGGAGCTAAGGTCAACTAAGGTTGCAATGCCATTTCATCACTCCTTGTTGGTCTTCCCATTCTTTGACACTTATCACAACTCCTTGTGTATTTAACAAAATATTTGTGCAAAGTTGGCCAATAATAGCTAGTTGTGAGGATCGTAAATGTTGTTCTTTTTGCTGCAAAATGACCTCCACATGGCTCATCATGACATGCTTTCATAATATCAAATATTTCATCTTACCTTATGCATCTTCTCCTGATGTTTTCTAGGCCAGTATAAAATAGAAAACTTGATATCCAAGAATATGGGAAACATATATGTATTAGCTGTCTCTTTTCTCTTGGAGAAAAGTGTGATGGAATTTTCCTTGTTACCAAATAATTGGAAATATCAGCATACCATGGAATGTGTACATTTAGAGCAAATAAGTGCTCATCTGGGAATGAATCATCCACCACTCCTTCAATTGATTGTGTTGGTAGTCTTGACAAAAAATATTCCACTACATTGGCTTTACTAGGTTTGTCTACTATGGTAATATCAAATTCCTATAAAAGAAGTAACCATCTTACCAATCTACCCCCAACTATGGGCTTGTTCATCAAATACCTAATTGTTGTGTGGTTTGTATGGACAAAGATTGAATAGCTAGTAATATAGTGCCTAAATCTATTAATATCATATACTACAAAAAGAATCTCTTTTTCTGTTATAGTATAGTTCAACTCTACCCCTTGAAGATTCTTGCTGATATAATAAATTGCATACTCTTTGTTTCCTTCTTTTTGACCCAAAATTGCTCCAATGGAAAAATCTGAAGCATTTGTATGTATGTGAAAATGCAGAGTCCAATTAGGTCCTCTCAAAATAGGTGCTTGAGTCAAGTATTTCTTCATCTCTTAAAATAAGTGTTGACACTCTGATGTCCATTCAAATTCAATGTCCTTACTCAACAAAAAATAATGGTGCAACAATCTTACTAAAACCCTTGATAAACCACTAGTAGTAGCCTGCAATACCAAGGAAGCTTCTGATATCTCTTTGCTTATGCGTAATAGGTAATGTAGATATTATTTCTATTTTGTGTGGATCAACTTGAATTCCTACACTAGATATAAAATGTCCTAACACAACTCCTTGTGTCATAATCATGAAATACTTTTCATTGTTGAGTAACAGGTTGTGTTCTTTACATATTTTCAATACCTTTTCCAGATTATTGAGAGCTTCCTCATAATTTTCACCATAGGTAGTGAAATCATCCATTTATATCTCCATGCAGTCATGTGCATAATCAGAAAATATGTTGAGTACTTTTCTTTGAAAGGTAGCTGGAGTATTGCATAAGCCGAAGAGCAGAACATAGTAAGCATAAGTACCCCATGGACATGTGAATGTAGTTTTTTCTTGATCCTCTGGAGCAATTTTAATCTGGTTGTAACCACTGAAACCATCAAGAAAAGAAAATTACTTCTTCCCAACTAGAGAATCAAGTACTTGATCTATGAAGGGTAGAGGAAAGCACAGTCCTTCCTAGTTGTTGTATTCAATTCCCTATAGTCTACACAAACTCTCCATTTCCCACCTTTCTTGGGAACAATTACCAAAGGTGAGACCCATTCACTATCTGATATTGGATAGATAAAACTTGCATCAAGGAGCTTTTGTAGTTCAACTTTCACTATCTCCCTCAAGGCAGGATTCATATGTCTCTTAGGTTGTCGAATGGGTCTATAACCATCACTGATATAAATACCATGCATACATAAATCAAGATCTATGCCTTTCATATCATGGTAATCCCATGCATATGCTGCTGAGTGTGCCTGCAACACTATTTGTAGAGAGTTTTGTTGCTCTTCTGTCAATGAATTATTTATGTTTAATTTCCTTCTTGATATGGTTTCCAATTCCTTAGATGAGTCTTGGACAAATGAGAGATCAATGCTTGGTAAGATAGGTACACATTGTTGAGGTAGCAATGAATGAGATATCTGAGATATTTCTTCTGTAGAATTGGTGGGTATAATACTTTGCAAGGGATCTTGTAGGCATATGAGGTAGTCTTGTTGTTGCAGGCTCCTTCCGTAGTCATTTTGAATTATGTGGGAAATGAGCTTATCTTCATCCTAGTCATCTAATAAAGGGTTGTGCTCTATAGTCATCAGTGTCTATAGAGAATAGTTATCTTCCTCATCCAAATTGGGCCAAATAGTTTGTTGAAGGTCAGCATAAGGTTGGGCTGGAGGATAAATAACCAAGTTCTTGGTGACTATCCCATTAGATATTATCATTTTTCTATCTACCTACAACCTATAAATGCATTGGCCTAACCGAGGTCTGCCTAGGATGAGTTGGTAACTTGCAAGATTAACCTTTGGTTGTAACACTATAAAGTTAGCAGGATATTCCCAAGAATCCAATACAATAATTAAGTCTTCAATAATTCCTTCAAGCTTGACCATTGACCTATCAGCTAGTCGTAGAATAGTTTGTGTGGGCTTGAGGTTGACTAACTGAAGTAACTGCATTGTTTCTTTTGTCATGACATTGATTGCTGCTCCCAAGTCTATCAAAGTATTCTTAATGAGGGTTCCATTAATCTTAATGTCCACTACTGGACTACCAGAATCTGTATACTTAGGGACAGTAATGTTTCCCAACATGATATTTGTAATATTTCATGAGACATGAACTGTTTAAGGATCCTTTCTTTTCCTTCCTGGTTTCTTAAGACATAAATCCCTTATAGTTTTAGTATAAATATGGATGTCTTTGATAGCTTGGATAAGTGGAATTTTTATACTCACATCTTTTAATTGACTTAAGAGGTTTGTCTCAGCCTGCGTGTGATGCTTTTGAATAGCTAGGAATTTAGGGAAAGGTGGCTTGGGACTTGAGGTAGTTTGGGGTACCTGATTTGACTTAGGTTCCTAAGGTGATTTGTCTGAAGCTTCAACTATAGGTTCCTCATCCTCCATTTCTATAATTTGAGGGGATGAAAGTCTATCAAGTTGTTTCCTTGATCTGAGGTGGACATCACTCACATCTACCCCATATGTGGGGTATTGCATAGCTTCATTAGTATAATCTTGTTGAACAGGCTTAGTGTTAGGGTTAGGTGCAGGTTGGAAATGTATTTGTGGTTGCTTGAGTGGCTGATTTGTAGGATTTTATGGAGGCATTCTAGCTTGCTTCTGTGATGGAGGAAGCATAGGATGTTGATAATTCATATTTTTTGTTGCCACTATTGGCCTTTTTTCCACTGAGGCTACCACTAATTCTACTGTGTTGGTCATTGTGGATTATAATTGGAACCCTACAAATTTTATTGTAGCCAAGGGTTTGGCTATTGGTACCAATTTGGTTGAGCTTGTGGCCATTATTAAGGGTTCTACCATTGGTTTTGGTTTGTTGGCCATGGCTAAGAGTTCCAAGCATAAAATTTTTGATTCATAATAGGAAAGGATGAATTAAAGCTAAGAGGGTCTTACAAAATACCTTGTCATTGTTTCCATGGCCTCCTTTATGCAATATAAAAGAGTTGTCCATCATCTCCTTCAATTAGCTAAAAATCAGGTTTCTCAACTTTATCTTGTTGGATACTAGCCACTCTCTTGCATTTACAATTGGCTTTTCTTGGCTTACAACTTGGACAATATTCAGTGAGCATATCCTCAACTTCCTTTTGCTTCTTCTTAATGTGGAGAGTATCTAACTGATTTTCTAAGTGGCTAATGATATCCTCCTTCATGTTGGATAACATGTTGCTTAGCTCTATTTTTGAAACCCCTGTAGATGATTTACTAATTGTGGATGTCCTATCTCCTCTTGACCTTTTAGTTCAAAGGTCCTAAAATAATTCCTACAGACCTTATATATTTATTGAAATGGTATATAAGAAATATCTCCTTATCTAATGAGGTTCAAGGCATCCATGCAGTCATCATTAACTCCCCTCAAAAAGACCAACTTGAGGGACTCCTCCGACATCTTATTTTGTGGGTTTTTCTTCAAAGAAAACTGAAATCTCTCTACATAATCTTCTAGTGATTCATCGTCCTTTTGTGATATTCTAAAAATTTCATCTTTCATCTTATTAAGCCCCCTACATTAGTCCTAATACTTATCTAAGAACAAGGTCTTCATAGTGTCCAAATCAGGAACAACATCTCAACCTAATCCCATGAACCATCTTAGGTTTGCATCCTTTAGAGTTGCAAGGAAGAGTTTGAGCCTGTGAACATCAATAGTATAATTATAACTTCTACATAGGACATCAAACTCAAATAGAAATGTATTTGGGTCCTCAATCATTAACCCATAAAATATTGGTAAGGCTAAAGGAGGGATATTCTTCGGTGTTGTAGCCCTTTCCTGATTAGTGATGGGGAAATCAAATGTTGGTCATTCAGGATCGTCATCCACTACATCCCCCATGGTGTTGTGTTCCCTCTGTCTATGTGCTAGACATTGGTTAAAATGAAATTTCTTCTTCAATGTTACCTTCACTTTAAGTACTGGATTCACCAATTTCTGCTATGGCTTCTTGGTGTGAAGAGAGAAGAAATTTTCCCAAGGAGTCTCTCTGCCTCCACATACATGAAATATGGCTTTATATTCAGTGGTCTTGCACAAAGTTAGTGTATCTTTTGGTGTTGAAAAAGATTAAATCTAACAGTCCTAATGCTGAAAACAAAATATAAACTAAGAAATCTTGTAAACATAAGTCTATGAAGATAACACCATCCCCGACAATGAAAAAAAAATGTAGAGTCTTAACCAATGTGCTGTAAACTTGGTAACACTTACACAATTCAGACATTTAATTGATTGAATAGTCCACTCAACATTGCAAGACTACATGAAAATGCCAACTTGAGGTTTGTAAACTTGTGATGGTGCAACATTATATATGCCTTCAAAGACTCGAAACTACCTATACTATCTTACTCAAGTTATTCTACTTATTGGAAATTCATAAAATTTGCAAAATAGTAAAAGACATAACCAGAACTAGTGGCTATAGGTATTTACAGCTTAGACTATAACGAAACTATTACTAGTAAAACATTACTATACCAACTTAAAATTGATGGAAATTAATGAATCAACTAAATTAACCTTTGGAATACTACTGGTTAACCATTACATGCATATTTGTAAGAATTCATTAACAATAAGCAAGATATGAGATTCTAGTTAACTTGCATATGGTTCATGAAATAATGATAAATGAAAAACAACTACTAAACAAAAATGAACAATTGAAAATGAAGTGAGGAATAGTACCTTGAGTAGCCTGCTCAAGTGGTTGTTCTCACTTTAACATAACCCAAATCTAACTAAAAAATTCTACGCATCCCATGAAATTAACTTCATTCATTGCATATCATGAAGATTACACAAGATATTTCATAGATTGTATTCAATAATTTTGAATATTTCATGTTTTGAAATTGAGAAATAACTAATAACATAAAACTGAAAAACCACCAACTTATCTACGGATTCAAGAAATAGCTATACACAAGCTTGAGGGAATCTTATTCAAAACAACTTAACTAAAATCATTAACTCGACCCCTAGATATTAGAGCATAGAGTTAAGATTGATTTATTCAACCTATAACTAAAAAGGAAAAAGAATCCTAATAGGACTAGAACTCTGTAAAAATAGAATTACATGTAAACATACAAACATTTGTCAAAATCCTATAAGTAAAGGAGTCCTCTTCAACTTAATTTGGAACTCCCCTGTTTTGTTGTCCTAATATCCTTTTGTTGCGTGTTCAATCTGTAACTGCTTCATACCACAGTTCCTCTTTAGCTACAAACAAGTTAATTTTGCAAAGCATGTACACAAGGATAACTATCACAATACAAATATAGCATTCCATCAACATTTCATACATATCTTCATATAAACCATACAATACTAGTATATTATAACCATATTTCCATCATCATATTTTAGTTTTAAGTGTGCATAATAGATATGAAAGGATAGTATAATATAGGAGAAATATCTGGAAAATTTATCTAAAAGTATCTCAAAATGTGTATGAAAACAACAAAAAAAAACTATTATGTGGACCCATAATAAAGAATTTCTAGAAAACACTCAGAGAAGAAGAAGCTGAAAAGGAACTTCCAAGAGAAGACACAGGAAATGGATCTACCAAAGGAGAAAAAACCAACTTTAAACACAAAGTAAAGAAATATTATAGCTAGTGCCAAACTAAGGTTTATCATTGTTCTGGGAGAAGAGAGCCTCCATGGTCCACTAAGAGCCCTCCTCAACTGCTTCCTTTCCTCCAATTCAAAGTTTTTCAACATCAAACTTCTTTCCTTTTCTCCTCTTGGACTCTCCATAATCAAGTTTTAATTTTCTACTCATAGTCTAAGAAATTCCAAGTTTCAGAGGATGAGCCACCACAAAGTCTTGCTCAAAAAATTAGGGTTCAAATCATCCAAATCCTCCATGAAAGGAAAGGTGCCATCTGACACAGAGTCATCCTTAACCACCATAGATGGAGAGACAATATCATTATTGAGGAAGAGAGTATCAACAAACCTCATACGCTACATTGAGGATGGTTATGAGGGTGCCACTACATCAGACCCAGAGACAAGAGGAGGCAATAGAAACTTTCTATGATTGTGCCATATGAAATCAACATCTAGAGACCCTAGTTTATTTTATCTATTTCTTAAGACTGAAACATCTAGTTCCAAACACTCTTGGAACACTACAAGCCCCAATATTGTGCCCCATCTTGTTGTAGTGAAAACATCTGAAGGGAAGCCTTTCAAAATTTAAGAATTCCATCTAGGTTCCATATGAAGAATATATCCAAATGGAGCCAGGGAGAGGTTTGGAAATATCCACCAAGGAACAAATCCTGGTAAACCTATGTGAAGAAGCCCCCACATTCGGATCAAACTTGACAAAGGACCCCACCTGATTGATCAAGAGGCCAATGCGATCAGGATCCCACATAACTAGAGGAAGGTTATGAAGCTTGATCCAAAGTGAAATCTTCATGATTTTAGCCATTGTAGGATCAAAGAACGGGATCCAAGGTGTGATGAATAGGCTATATTTCCCAAAAAACCAGGGGCCATTCTATAAAACAAAATTGCAGTCTATAATAGAAGAGAAGGAAATAAAAAAGAAGCCAAAATCTAGGGGTTGTATCATAGGAGGTGACAAATTTCTCCAAGATGACATAGCCCAATCCTTCACATCTTTGATAGACAACCATTTTTGTAATAGCTTGATAACCAAAGAATGGCTTCCAACATTAGTTGCAATGGAATTTACACAATTATTAGAAATGTGGAAGTTTGCAGGTTCGTCTACAAAGAAAACTTCTACATCCCCAATAAAGAAAATAGATTTTCCATAAGAATGAGTCTCTGCACAAGCAAAGGAAGGTGGATTGGGCTATTTGGAAGGAGGACAATGGTTCAAACCCCGTATCTGCTTCAAATAGTATGTGTTGCATTCATGGAAAGGATTGGTATTATTTTTGCAATCCTTTAGATATTTTGGAACAACCACCCCAGTCACAGGCATAAATTCTAAATTCCCACCCAAGGGATCAAAGGGGAGAAGGAATGCAGGAGGGGAGGGCAAATTTGAGTCCACGATCTTGCTAGAATCCAAGCGTAGAGAGTAGTGCTACTATCACATGCTTTCCATGGCTATTCGAGAGGATTCACGGTTGTTGCTTCCCTTGGTAGCTCTTTTCTTTGCCTTCCTATCCACACCAACAACCCTATTGGAGGTCGTAATCCCCACTCCTGCATCACCTATGCCACTGCATATTTTCACTCCATCGTTTCCCTCACACATTGCTCAATATTTTCAATTATTCAAATTACAATATTTACTAACATATATTCATAATTTTTTTATTTAGGAACAATGTATATTAATAATGGGAAGGAATATGTGAGGACCACCTGAACAACTTGATGCAAAAAAAGAAAAAAAAAGGGAGTGCATGAAAAGACTAAGTGAAATGAGAAAAGTTGGAGAAGGTACATCATCTATACCAATTAACATTAATGTAGAATCAAATATTGAAACACCTATTGAGGATATAAATGATGGATCAAATTTACCAAATGTAAACCAAGAATAGGAACCAATCATCACACCTATTGAGACAAGGAATGATCAATAAAATGTACCAAATGCAAACCAAGAACACACAAATCATAACACCTCCTAGAATTATTCATAAAAGACAAAATTATCTAATTGACATAGATGAAAATATTTTGAAACTAATGCCTGAAAAAATTCATGATTACACTTATAGAAGAATGGCTAATAAAATATGGGAGAAATATTTTAAGAGCTTAAGTGAAATTGGAAGGTGCCAATTGTTTGTTTTTTATTAGATAAGCAGGGGAAGGGCCCTGATCTTGTGGTAAAAAGCTAGGACAAATAGAGAAACAGACTAGGAGAAACAACACCTTCCACTACCAACAAATAGCAGTAGACAGGCCAAACGAGAACCTAAGAAGGCATCCAGGACTAATAACTAGAATTGCAACCACAAAATCATCAGCAACAATAAAAAAAACATCCCCAAAATAGTCCACAAAATGGAACACAGACCATTTATGAGGTCAACCAAGGACCAGCAACTACTAATCCATAACAAAGCTATCAAGAAATAGCTATAAAGGACAGTGAAAATGAGCACTGAATGATTAAGAGAAGACATAAGATCATAGCAAAAAACTCCCAATTATAGCCAAATTAGATTGTAAACACCCTCCTAGCAGGTTGTCTTTAGATTTCAAACTAGGCCTTACAGCCAGTGAAATAGGCCAACAGGCCACCCTCCAAGCAGAAAAACCATAATTTGAAACAACACCCACCCCTAGGGTGGGTGAGACAAAATTAACTTCAAAATCATACAAGCAATTTTTTAGAAGATTCAGAAATCCAAACCACCAAAAAACAACTAATCCCATCAAGACTCTTTGATAGAACCTTCCCACATCGAACCTATTATTGAGAGAAACCAAATTTGAACTAGAAACAGTCAAAGCGTTGATGGGATAGAGGGTCTCCATCAACCTACTTTCCTCTCCACCTCTATAGGAGAAAGCATATCCCACAAGAAGAACCATCCAAACAACAACAATAGAAGAACACTAACCCCCAAAGCACCACCAAAAACCAAGCACCAACTCATACTCCATCTTTATAGGAGAGAGCTCTCCTCTAGAAGAAAGGGTGAAGTAAGAACCATAATCACTAGTGCCACCAATATCCTGCACAAACTAGCTCCACCTCAAAAGGAACCAATAAAAGAAAAGGGAGCTTCCCATCCCAACTAAAACCACCAACTCCACCTCAAAAGGAGAGGGCTCCACCTTTGAAGGAGCAGTCTCCACCTCCATAAGAGACCACAACTATAGAACCAAACAAGAAGCCAACACACTAGAAGAAAAAGTTGTCACCACAACCCTTGGCATCCCAAGCAGCTGGTACATACAAGAGAAAAATAAATCACCCCAACCAAGAGATGATACATACTACCACAAGCCTTCATAATGAACATTTGGATCATCACCTTCATGAAAGGACCTTCAACCCAACCATGCTTGCTTGAAACATGTGTCTTCAAGGCAAAGAAGAGTCCCCTTCACCACTTCCAAAAGCAACCAAACTCCAAAGGGGAAACAACAATAACCTTGGAACCCTCAAAACACAGCTTCAACTTACAAAAGTTGAAGAGACCTTGCACCAAAAGAGCACAAAAGAACTCCACAAGCCCTAAATCCCCACCACAACCATAACAAATGGCCAACAAAAGAGAAAAACTGTTAGAGCAAAGGAGCATAACAGTTAACACAAAATTTCCACACCAGTTCAAAACCACCTCATAGTAAGTGAATCCATAACCTTCTACTAAAACATGACCTCTCCAACAAAGACTTTTCAAACCATCCTCCCAAACTACATACATTTTCCTTAGCACCATATGAGACATCACCACAACAAAACAAAGCCTCCCAAGACGCCCAAAAGGGGAAAGACCGAAGAGAAGGAACAAAGAACAAGTCTCAACAAGGGATGGGACCATCTCAGCCAACACAGAAAGGGGTAATAGGGGTCCCGCCATCTCCAAGAAAGCAACAAACCCAACATCACAAAGAGAAATACCAGCAGCCACAACCAAAACAACCTCCAGATCCTCGAAGTAGCAAGACAACATGAGAGCAAGAGCGACAGGAGTCCCACCCCTTGATCGAGTTGGATCACAAGCCAATGCAGAAGGTAGAGTAATAACTTGCAGAGAAGAAAGAGTCAAACCTCCCCCACCACAGCCCCCAACAGGCACACAAAGGATCTCGAGCGGCCCTAAAGCAAAGAGGATTGACACCCCCAAGACCATTGACTACCCATCCACAAAATTTGTTGTCCCCTCAAGGCAAGCCAACTTCCAGTGGGAAGCGAAACTCACATTCACCATAGGGAAAATCAACCAAGAATCCACTACCGAGGCTACTTCTAGGCCCTCAAAGAAGGAAAACAATAAGAGGGCATGAGCAGTCAGAGTCCCACCCCTCGTCGAAGCCAACTCACAAAGAAACATAGAAGGCTGAGAGAAAACTTGCAGTGAAGAGAGCATTGATCCTTCCCCACCGCAACCTTCAAAAGGAAAGAAAAGGAGCCCAAACAACCCCTAGAGAAAAGAAAAAAGATGGGCCCCAGACCATCAATGCCCCAGATAGAACACCAACTAACCCCTCAAGGCATGCAAGTTGCCAGAGGGAAGCAAAACTCACATCCGCCACAGGGCAAAGCAACCTAAAAACCACCCCACAAAAGACAAAAGTGACATCCTCAGAGGCAGAGCAAGAGCCAAACAAGCTTAACACTCAATCAAGAAAATAAACAACAACATGATCACCCTCAGAATCTTCATCCCCATCACCTCCGCCATCAGGTATTTTCAAAAATTGCCCACCTCCTTCGTTCCCACTCAGAGCCGTTCTTGCCAATTGTTTGTTGAAATGATTAAAAATATTAATTTTAGAGACACTATGAAGATCCTTGGATTAAGAGAACATCAAATACCAATGGTGAAAGAACTATTGTAAGAAATTTAATTAGTTTGTATCAATCAATAGGTTCAATGTCATGCACTGAAGATATCAACATTACTCGAGGTGTTCTTACATCAACTATAGTAAGCAACAAAACTAAAAAATTGTGTTTCATTACCAAAACAAGTAGGTCGCTAGAAATAAGAACACTATTAAATGTCATTGGGAGACATGAAACAATTGAGGATCCTAATAATAATTCTCTATGGAAAATTTTGGGTAGACTTCCATGCAAATAAAAGGTTGTTGATGTATTAAGAGCATTAATTGATTTTTTTGCCAAGATAACACAAGAGTTTCACCCAATAAAAGAGATGTTGTTAGAAGGAGAATAAGATCTTGAAATTGTGAACCACATCCTAAACACTTTTTGGATATGACTTGAACTCAATTTTATCAAAATTTTATTCAAAGTTATCCTCAAGTGAAAATTAGTCAAAGGTATTCTAAAATGCTTGAACCTTTTAATGTTAAGATAAATCATGCATGCACTACATGTTGCTATAGGATGCATATTGAATTTTCCATGCATTACAATATTTATCATCATATATGTGTTACTTTGTATATACTAACAATGTTTTGCACTAAAATTCCCTCCTCAATCATCAAGATATTTTATTTCAAGTGTATTATGTAGAAGAGATGATGACCAAGTTTTTAATAAGAAGTTATGTTTGAAAGGATCATGTGTTACATTTGCAAAAAATGTCTACATTTAGTGAGTTCACATGAAATTGGAAAAAAACTAGTTAGTTTTAGAAAATACAAGACAATGACATATGGGGTTAAAGATGGAAAAGAGTTGAAGAGATGTGAGTTAGTGAATATAGATATTTTGTAGCTGAATTTACGAGGAATATATTTTAAGAGAAAATAGTTTATGAGTATGCAATGCATACAAATAGAGCTTGATGGTTATATGAGCAATGCAAGTTATATAAGGACACATTTCATCTTGGCACCATTGTTTCTATTGTAGATTTTACTGAGAATTATACATTGCAACTGCAATCTCAATATTACAACTCTATTCAAGTTACTATTTTTGTACACAGTATTCATGCATGCACATGATAGCATAGATAAAGATAGAGAGATATTAAGAGACTATCACTTCTACATTAGCGACAATTATACTCATTCCACAAACTTTGTGCAAAGATACTTTTAAATTTTATATGATAATTTAAGGGAAATAAATATGAGATACAATCAACACATCATACGGTCAAATAACTACACGTCACAATTCAAGAATTTAAAGATGTTCTATTGGTTGACTAGGATACATGTGACAAGTGGTGTTCAATATTTTTGGAATTTACTAAGGCTGGACATGGAAAGGGAGAGCATGATGATGTGTAAAAAGAGCCCTAGTTAGAGAAGAGTTGAAGTAACAAGGTGGTGCTAAGTTGATCGATGCAACAAAAATTGTGCAATGGTGTAACTCCACAATGGGACCGGGTAATCAAGGTAAGTCTATGGTTTCTAGATATTTTTGGTTGGTTAAGAATCTAATATTGCAAACAACCAAGATTATTATATAGTTATAGGATCGAGTGAGTTTCACTCATTTAGAAGTTCAAATGCAAGTTCACCGGTTATTTATACGAGAGAGATTGCATGTTTTTGTTCTTCATGTATGGATTTTGTATGTGAATATTGTGAATCAAAAGAATGGGTTGATGAATGTTCTTGTAGACCATTAGTTCCCATTGACACATCAAGTTCCACAAGCACTGTAGATGAACCTAATGGAAGTATTGGTGGAATTTGACCATGTATCTAACCTAGTGCAACTAGGTATTGTGATTTATTAATTAGTTGGAATTAAAATTTCATGTCATTTTATTACATTTACATGGTTTCTAGAATTGAATGAATGAATTAAATGCAGGCCATGTGTGTGCAATTATTGCTGATGAGAATAATGAAGAAGGAACATATTATTTTTTGTGTCGTTCTATAGAGGGGATAAAAAAATTGACTACCACAATCACTGATGGAGAGGGTATTAAGTATCCAATAGGGTCTGTTGTTGTCATAGGAACATGCCTTAGAAGGTACCCTATTAAGAAATTAGATGTTTGGTTGTTCGAGGACTTTGACACACATAGGCATATTCTTCATTACTCTAACCTTATTGCAATGAATATACAATTGATTAAATATCATGGTAGACCACTTAATAAGAATTTATGGAAAGCTCACAAAGTTGACCATGAGGCAATACTTGACACTATAAGAGTTATATTTGATCCACAAAGTTCAATATTTTGAATTTGGGCTAATTGCAAGTATTCAATGTGTTAGAGCATTGGATCAAATTGATTCTATGAAAGGGTAGAATAATTTTGAAAATTTTGTATATATCATTGGTTGATTGACATATCATCTATTCATTATACCAATTGTATGTAATGCATTTTTTTTTGTAAATATCGTCAACTAATTTATATCTATGTATAGCTGAAATTAAATATGTATATAAACAATCAAGATTCTATGAAATGTTGGAAACACGTTTATTTTTGTAAATATTGCTAGTTGATTTATATCTATGTATAATTAATTTTTTTGATATATATATAAACGACCAAGATTCTAACATAATTGTATCAATTGATTGTAAATGTGTGAGTTTTGTACATTTTGTTAATCAACTTGTATATATGTATAGCTGATATTTTTCATTGAACATTTTAAAAATATTTGTACATTTTGTTAGTTACTCACACTTCATGATCACCAACACCCACAATACTAGCTTCTAAAGATATTTGTCATCCAAGAGTATGTGTGCTTAGACATGACACAACCGAACATTGACACATAATATGTAAAATAAAATATTTCATTTTTTTTTAAATATGAAGGTTTTTTATAGATTTAAGACAAAAAATAACTAAACCAAACCTTTAATAATGTCAAAAACTATTAAAAATTGGACAATGAGGATCTTAAGAGAAAACATTGGCACAATGTAGCTCGAAACGTATGGGAGAGTTGGGGTACAAAATAGAACCATTCCTAGTATAGACGTTCCCACTCAAACATATTGGTAGTTATAGTTTTGCCCCATGAACAACAAAAAATATTACGCCCTACTTTGCAACTTAACATTGCATGTATTTGATGACTTTTGGGGCAACAAAAAACTTTCACCATGACCAAATGGATTGAAGCTATGAAAAACTAAGAGTGGTTATGTAGAGGGACCCTACAAATCCTTGTACCTTTAGAAAAAATATTTGTAAGTGCCACAGTTTCCAAGAAACAACTCATCAAAGCTCACCACTTTTTGGCATCTAGGGCTCTTAAGAGAAAGTGTCGATGCAATGTAGCCTCGAATGATCCAGCATGCTGGGGTATGAAACATAACCTTTCCTACATAAAATTTCCTACTTGGATGTGTTGGCACTATCAGTTTGGCCGCATGATGGACGGAACAAAAGTTATGCAACATTACAACTTTTCATTGAATGCATTTGACAATTTTTGGGGCAGCAAAAATACTTAAATCACTAGGGTCGAATGGATTGGAGACATTAAAAAATAAAATAGGTTATTGTAGAGGGACCCTACAACTC
Organism: Sequoia sempervirens; assembly: GCA_007258455.2. NCBI lineage: Eukaryota > Viridiplantae > Streptophyta > Pinopsida > Cupressales > Cupressaceae > Sequoia > Sequoia sempervirens. The sequence continues at coordinate 795,240,819 of VDFB02270651.1, forward strand.
CTTGTACCTTTAGAAAGAACATTTGTAAGTGCCACATTTTCCAAGAAACAACTTGTCAACGTTTGCCACATTTTGGCATTTAGGGCTCTTAAGAGAAAGCTTTGGTACAATGTATCCTCAAACGATCTGACATGCTAGGGTGCAAAACAAGACCTTTCCTAGCATAAAATCTCCCACCTGAACATGTTGGCACTATTGGTTTGGCCGCACAATGAACAAAATGAAAGTTATGCAACATTGCAACTTTTCATTGAATGCATTTAATGCTTTTTTCAACATGTGAAAAGTTGTCATCATGGCCAAATGGATTGGAGATATGAAAAATTGAGAGAGGTTATTATAGAGGGACCCTACATGAACCTATAACTTTATATTGAATGTTTTTAAGTTCCATGGTTTTCGAGAAACAACTCATCAAAATTTTCCACTTTTTGGTATTTATGGCTCTTAAAAGAAAGTGTTGGTACAATGTAGCCTAGAACAATCTGGTATGTTGGGGTACAAAATAGGGCCTTTCCTAGCATTAAACCACCCACCCAAACATGTTGGCACTATCAATTTGGCTGCATGATGAACAAAACAAAATTTATGTAACATTGCAACTTTTCATTGAATGTATTTGGTATTTTTTTCAACGTGTGAAAAGTTATCACCATATCCAAATGAATTAGAGATGTGAAAAATTGAGAGAGGTTATTGTAAAGTGACCCTACATGATCCTATAGCTTTAGACAAAAAATTTGTAAGTGTCATGGTTTTTGAGAAACAACTCGTCAAATTTTACCACTTTTTGACATTTATGGCTCTTAAGAGAAAGTGTTGGTACAATGTAGCCTAGAACGATCCAAAATGTTAGGGTGTGAAAAAGGGACTTTCCTAGCTTAAAATCACCCACCCAAACATGTTAGCACTATCAGTTTGGTCGCATGATGAATGAAACGAAAGTTATGCAACATTGCAACTTTTCATTGAATACATTTGATGCTTTTTTCAATGTGTGAAAAGTTGTCACCACGACCAAATGGATTGGAGATATGAAAAAATGAGAGAGGTTATTGTAGAGGGACCCTAAATGACCTTGTACCTTTAGAAAAAATGTTTTTAAGTGTCACAGTTTCCAAGAAATAAATCATCAAAGTTTGCCACTTTTTGGCATTTATGGCTCTTAAGAGAAAGTGTCGTTACAATGTAGCTTGGAATGATCCAACATGATGGGGTGTCAAATAGGGCCTTTCATAGCATAAATCCACCCATTTGAACATGTTGTAATTTTTGCTTTGGCTGCATGATGAGCATAACGAAAGTTATGCAACATTGAAACTTTTCATTGAGTGCATTTGATGCTTTTTTCAACATGCAAAAAGTTGTCACCATGACCAAATGGATTGGAGATATGAAAAATTGAGAGAGGTTATGGTATAGGGACCCTATGTGACCCTATACCTTTAGAAAAAAAAATTCTATGTGCCACAAATTCTGAGAAACAACTCGTCAAAGTTTACCACTTTTTGGCACTTAGGGCTCTTAAGAGAAAGTATCGACACAATGTAGCCTAGAATGATCCAACATGTTGGGGTGAAAAATAGGACCTTGCCTAGCATAAAAATACTCATCTATATGTGTTGGAGCTGATGGTTTAGGCCCATGATAAACATACAAAAGTTATGCAATATTACAACTTTTCATTGAATGCGTTTGACAGTTTTTGCAACATTTGAAAACTTTCTACCACGATCAAATGGATTGGAGTCTTGAAAAAGTGAGAGAGATTATTATGGATTTATCCTACGTGACCCTGTAGGTTTACAAAAAAAATTCTAAGTTCCACGAATAAGTTGATAATGAATGTTGGGCAATGCTACTAAACCTAGGAGATCCTAACAAACTAGGTTAGTCCTAATGAACGTATATCAGTCCTAATTAATGTGGTATAGTCCTAAATAATGTAGGAAAGTATTAAAAAATGTAAGAAATGCTCATCATCAAGTGGTCAATAATTTGAATTTTGGTAAATAATATTTAAAATTTTAATAAATTATTGTTAACTTATTCATTAGTATCTTTCTTGCATTGCACTCCATAAATATAACTTTTAGATTGATATTTGTTGGGAAATATTTTTCTTTATTAATTATTTATTTTTGATAAGGTGATGAATTTGACTTTGTAGTTAACTTTTTGTGACATGATAGGCAATTAGATTCAAAAATTAAAATTTGGATATGGGATATGCTTCATACATACACTACTTGGGGCTAAGTAAATTATGAGAACATTTTAAATCATTTAAGCTACCAATTTACGCATAAAATATAAATTGATCTCCATATAGCCATGAGGTTGTACAAAATATTATCAAAATTTCATACAATAACATCATGAGGGCACACAAAATGTGATCAAAATGTCATACAATGGGCCATCACGAGGGCACACAAAATGTGATCAAAATGTCATACAATGGGCCATCACGAGGGCACACAAAATGTGATCAAAATGTCATACAATACCATCATGGTGGTGCATAAAATGTCATATAATGCCTTGAGGCCAATGTATTGTTTCCCAATCTACAAAACTTTATCGATACATATATAGCCACACCAAAAATGTTATCTATGTGCCATGTATATGCATACAAAATATGTTCATCTATGAATATTGAACACCATTCCTAAAAAATTGGGTTTTTTTTAGCCCAACTAATTGAACTCCGATCACTTGTAATAGTTAGTGTCTTTCATCATTCTGATCTCCAGTGATCCTCAGTATTTTGTAACCCAACCTATACACATAAAATATAAAATTAGATACTATGCCAAAGTCAAAAACTATAAAAATTATTTAAAGTGATACATATATTATAAACACACTTATAACATATTCCAATATCTAATTATTTTTTCCTATGACGCTCGACATCATCAATAGATGTTTATCCTCACACAGGTGTATTTACATCCATCTATAACATAACAAAGACATTTATCAATTATTTTTGATAGGTCTACTGATACAATTGACACAAAATAAACTATTAAACATATATATTCATACCGATACCTGAGTTAAGCACATTAATGATGAAATTGTTGCACTAACACCAACTTCCAATTTTTCTCTTATGCCAGGAGGTGTGTCTATTGTATTCATCAACTAAACAAATAATAATAGAATAAACTCAAAATTTCACCAATATATATAAACAACAAATTTGAAATTTGTGAAAACAAACTTAAATGTGTACAATAGACACACCTATTCAATAGGCATAACACATTTAAGTTTGTTAAACATTATTGTATTGTAAAACAAATAATATTGCGAATTCAATACAATAAATTTGTTAGATAGTGATGTGATGCCTACCTGTTCAATAAAAAATTGTATTTCAAATTATTAAACATTATTTTGAATAAAAAGTATTATTTTATTTTGATATATTACACAAATTTTAAGTGTACAAGTTGTGAGAATTCTCGATGATGTACCAACCTCTGGAATTACACCCTAAAATGCATAATGTTTGCACCAATTTAATTTAATCATATAATTAAAAATCTATGTACATTTACAATTTTTAAGTATTTAATAGATAAAATTTTATAAATTCAAATCAACATACCTGCATTTGACTAGCATACATTTCATTCAACAACTCATCTTTCATCATCGTATTGTCTAATGCACCACCCTAATGACCTAGTTACTCCCATGATATCTATATTGACAATAAGAACACAAATGGGAGGTGGAACCATTTGCACCCTATGCATCACTATTTCTCCCAAAGCATAGATTACAATAGTTTGGGCATATACGAGAGCTAGATGGTTGAGTTGCTGCATCATCCTACGAGGCAAAAGGTTGGGATATTTATGTTCCATGCTCTATAATGGTGTTTGTTAGTTTAACAACTACGTGGAGAGTCTACACCATATTCTCCCTATTGGCTATTGGAACCGTCATATGACAAACAAGTCTTTGTGCTAGTGTTCTTTGATGTGCATGGTTATCTACCCGAAAAGCTCCTAATCTATTTTGGGTAGAGCATCCATGTCTACCTTGAAACACCTTCATATCAAAATAATTAGGAATTTGATGAAGGATAACTCAAAGTATAGGTTTCTTAGAAACTATAATGACACCTCATAATTATTACATGGAGGTTGATAAAAGACCATCCACCACCTATCCCAAAAATTACATTTTTTATCTCATCATGATTACACCAATGTATTGGAAACCTCTTTGAATTCAGAGGAATAGGTTCATTGGTTCTAGGATCTATAAAAATAACACATATGTTTTTTGTTCTTATGTATTTCTTTTTCACTTCATCATAAGACAATTTTGTTTCAAACATTTGATGACATGAATCTCTATAAGTTTTCCATTGATTTATTTGATTTATGACTATGCCAACATTACTTCCAATGTTGAGTCAATGGATAGGTGATGTTGGTTTGAAGTTGAACCCCTCAATCTTGAAACTAATTCATGAATTGCAACTTTGTTTTGTTCTAGATGCCCTAACAAATCCTTTTAGCTTTGTCTAGGGTTTTTTGGAAGGATTAGAGGAGGGTCAGGCATCCTAGGGTTTTTCTTAGGCAATTCATCATTTAAATTTGGTTGTGGCTTAGGGCTTGTATGATCTATTATATAATTAGAAAACATGTTCAATTGATAAAAAATAATCCATTTTTTCAAAATGCAAACAAAATTTAAATCTAATGCACAAAAAATAACACTTACCTCTTCTCTGACATGGCATTATGAAGCTAGGTTGCAAAGGGAAAAATAATGTTCATGTTTTGTAGAGTTAAGGGAAAGAAAAATCTTGTAGAGAGCATGGGTTGCAGGTGAGGAAAATGGAAAGGTTTTTTCTTTTTATAACTTTATTGAGAAAACATGTACACATTTTTTTCTCACAGAAACACATATGTGTTTTTCTTTCATAAAAATGTGCACACGTTTTTCTTTCATAAAAATGTGCACATGTTTTTCTTTCATAAAAATGTGCACACGTTTTTCTTTCATAAAAATGTGCACACGTTTTTCTTTCATAAAAATGTGCACACGTTTTTCTTTCATAAAAATGTGTACATGTTTTTGTTTCCTAATAATGTGTGCATGTTATTTGTTTGAATAACACACTTGTGTTATGGCTCAATTATTTCAAGCCATAACGCGTGCACATTATTTGAATTTCTTCAAAACACAAGCATGCATTTCTCATTTTTGGGCATTTGGCCACTGTTTTGTGTCCCATCTTGGTGGACATGCCCCAAAGTCTTAATTGTTCTATTCCTAATCCTAAATTCTCTATTTCTTTTCTTCTTTTTCCCTTTCTAGTTTTCACTAGGATTAGTTTTCAATCTGACATGCCAAAGTAACTAGTTCTAGATAAGTATTAAAACTTGGGCTATTTTGATTTTTGGTATTACTTTGGAGATGAACTATTCAATTTTCTATTTTTTGGTTAGTGGTTCCTCCAGTCTTCTAGTTATTTCCTTAATATTTTATCAAACTATGTTATGGTTTCATCCTCATTTTGTGTAAGGTCTTGCAGTTTTCTTACCCCTTTGGTAGGTAGTTCCAGAGTGTTGAAGTTTGCTAAAAAATCTTGTTCTACTATGTCCTAGTCCTTGTTGTTGTTGGGATAGGTTTTTTGGTACCATTTGTGGATCTCACCACATATGGATCTAATAAAATTGAACAAATAATTGTGTTTTTCATTGTTATATTTTATCTTTGCCACATTGATTCTAAAATAATGACATGTTTTGTTGCTTCATTGTTATCATTTCCGAAAATTGGTAGGTTCCTTGATGTAGTCATATTTTCTTCTTCTTCATAGTCATTGTTTGTATATCTTATGCCAAAGTGATATGTCCCCAATTCTCCTATATTATTTTCCCTACTTTCGTGCTCTCCTATATCTTGTTTGCTTAAGATGTGTTCTATTTTGTATATGGAAATTATTCTTGATTTTAACAACATTATGGGCGACTCTTTGTCCATGGGTCGTGTTTGTTCTTATTTTATTTTCATCCTTGGATATGTTTGGTTGTTAGTTTCATTTGATTATTTGATGGTGTCACGTCATTAGAGGTTGTTAAACTTACATGACCCCGTTTATCTTCTATCACATCTTTTCCTTGTATTCCCAAAACATTTCTAATTACTAACACAACTAAGTATTTCACATCAAATGTTATCATCTAAAAAATTTGTATGGCAAATAATACCGGTAACCAATCCTCATCTATATTTAATTGAATTTTTTCATATTCTAGATAATTAGTTTGTGTTTTGGTTAGAGGTGGTGTCATAATCCTTGTAACTTCTTACTCTAAATCCTTTTTGGTTTTTCTATAATCTCTAATTTCTCATTCTATGTTTTGTACAATTTGATTTATTCTCTCCATGCTAGAATTTATTTTTGGTATCTCTCTTTTGACTTCCTTGGATGTACCCAAAATTACCTTGCACTCAACATCACCCTTAGTGGTGTTATCCTCCTCTTCATTTGTATTTTCTATCGCTAACTCTAAGTCCTGTTCTATTTTCCTCTTTTTTGTTTCTTCCATTCTTCTGTAGTATCTTTCCTATTGATCTTGATTTTGTTTCAACATTCTTTCTTCTATGTTCATTTCCATTTCCAACTTAATTTGTTCAATTGTATCCACTTTACTTTTGTTATCTTCTTTTGTCATGGGTCTTTTGGTTTGGGTTTCCATTAATCCTTATATATCCCATGATTAGTTTATAGTTTTGAACAATTACATATTTTTAGGAACTTTTTAGATTCCTTCCCCCTTTCCATTTTTCATCTCTTAAGTGCCTACCCCCTTTTTACAAAGGTAGTCCCTAAGGGTTGTGTTTGCATATATTTTTTCTATTGTTATTATCTTCTATATCTATCACTTATATTCCTTTACCCTGTATTTTCTTCACTTCTCACTCTAGGGTCTTGACAATGGAACTAATGTTGGCAGGAAATGGGGATTTACAATTCAGAGATCTATACCCTAGTATCCCTTATGTAGTTTGATTATACCTCAAAGGATACTATGATCAGGTGAAAATCCTAGTTCCTAAATGTGCAACAACAACAAGAATGCAAGAAACAACAAAGAACACCTAACACCTCAAGATTGGGAAAAACATTGAACTTGAACAAAGAAGATAGAATGAAAGGATTATACCTTGTCAAGTTGTTCCTTGGTTGGCCCTTCGATCTTCGATGTTGTGTATGCTCCTTGGATGGAAAATGAGATGAAGATGCAAGATGATCTTGAAAGTGTGATAATGGTGGATTCAAGTGCTATGATGAAGGAAAAATATGCAAGTTGGCTAAGTATGGTTCAAATGACAAAATGGCAAGAGTTTGGTATCAAATGCATAAGGTCCCTAAATGAGATTTAAGAGGGGGTATTTATAGAAGAATTTGAATTATCTAGAGAATTCAATGGTTGAGATTAAGCCACCATGGCCAAGATGTAGGGCTATGGTGAGTTGAGGACTCACAAGCCCTCACATCTTGCCATGTGCAGGATAAATTGTCCAAAGGACATGATGAGATGGAAGGAGGGTACATGATGTGGAGGTATTTGCAAGTACCTTGGAAAAGGGATGATGTGACCTCTCAATGATCACATGGGGAAGAGGAGAATCTTGGGTGAATAAAAAGTGAATTTAAAATTCACATGATTGGGGAATCTTGTGGATAAGACAAGGTTCCAAAGGGAGAGGTGGAAAGTACCTTTGGATAAGACAATGTGCTTAAAAAGGTAAGTACTTTCCCACATGTGACTGATGTGACAAGTCAAAGATTCTAGAAGACTTTGGCACATGTGAGTGATGTGACAAGTCAAAGGTTCTAGAACTTGCATGGGGAAGAGAAGATTCCTTGGAGGAATAAAAGTGAATTAAAAAATTCATGCGGGGAAGAGAGGAGCATTGGATGAATAAAAAGGAATTAAAAATTCCTTGGGGGATGGGGAGAGTTGACCAAGGTACTGATTAGGCTTAACTGGTCAGTAATTAGACGATAATTAGTGGTTAATAAGGATTAGAAGCTAACTTGCAAAAGTTGGAGGATGTGACACATCCTAATCAAGAATTAGGCATGTGTACATCACTAATGATGAGATTAGGAGGTTGATTAAGATTAAGAAAAGGATGTGACATGTGAGGAATTAAATAAATGTCATATTTATTTAATTCATTTGATGAAAGGGGGGATTGAAGAGTAAGGTATTTAATTATTTAACTAGATACCTTAGGGATACGAATAACTTTAGAAGGTATTAATTAAATAATAGTGATATTACTTAATTAATGCAAATAAGAGGATGTTTAGATGAAAAAGGGACAAATTTGAACCAATGTAAGTGTCCAAATTTAGGTGTCTACATTTTTCCCCTCTTTGAGATGGTGCTACGAAGTAGCATCATTTCAAAGAATATTAAAATATAGAACCCAGAAGAAGATGGTCAAATTGGGAAAGATGCCCCAGTCATCAAAGGATTGATTGGGAAGAAAGATGATGGGGGTGAAGATGAAGGATGCCCCCTTGAGAGGACATGCGGGTTGAAGAGAACACAGGTGTGCTCTCAAAATGGATGATGTGATGCGAGAGGAGATGAGGAAGATGATGCAAAGGGATGGATAAGAGAAGATGATAAGTGATAGGAGATTGAGAAGCACAAATGGATTGAAGGACAAAGGTGATATTGCCCCAGTCGAGCGACAAGCCAAAATGGGTTGATGATAGATAGAGTGTTAATGAGGGAATGAGATATCCCGAAACAACACAAGGATAGGGAAAGATATATCCCAATGATGATGATGAGATCAAGGCTTGTAGCAAGGCTAGGAACAAGACCAAGGATGTGATGAGATGATTTGTGCAAGATTGAATTGATGAGGATTGGATTGAGATGCGAGATAGATGAAAGGAATATAAATGATGGGGGACAAGATGCTTAGAATAACCAATCTATATTATTTTAAGAAGATTGAAGAGATGAGGATAAGAGATTGGATGGATATGGGAGGGAGATTGATGAAGGATGAATAGATGGGGGGGGATGAAATGCAATCCTAATGCAATTTTCCATTTTTGGAGCACTGATTTTTGCTATAGCATAAGACACCAAGTGCTAGGGTATGTGGAACCAAGGCAGATTAGTGTGATAGGGAGCTCAAATGATAAACAAAATCTAAAAGTATCAAAAGGTCACAATCAATTTCAAAATTTCCTTTTCCATAGGATCAAGGGGATGGATGGGGTTGATGAGTTCTGTTAGAAAGGATGCATCCTGTTGAGACCAAAGATGGATACTAAACTAAAAGATCATTATGACGCGGGATATTTGGAACTGATTGGATCTGCTGATACAAGTGGATCTTGTTTGTGAAGAACCAGCTAGATAGGGATATATTTGACAACACAACGCAGGAGAGGAGACACAAGACCAACACATCCTAAAGACCTAGGGGCTTGGGGGTCGATCAAAGATTAGCCTTGCCTACGTGAAAGTGCAGAGCCCTCGTAGTTCGATAAAAGGTGGATGACTGATCATGGATACAAGTGGGAAGAGGATGATGGAGACCTCGATGGATGACAAGATGGACAAAGCTTCAGATGGATAGAAGAAAAAAGACTGATGATAGACGATAAAGGAGCCCCGGGGGTGGATCAAATGATCGACCCTGCCTACGTGAAAGTGTAGGGGCAACATAGTTTGACGAAGACAAATGATGGATAAAGGATGATGAGATGATCACTGATAAGTGGATAAAAAGATGGAACCGATGCGATGAGATAGGATAGACCTGGTGGATTGGATAGAATGATCGTGATCATACGAAGCTCAAGGATTGGATAGTTATCCAAATCATCAAAATGAATTGGGAGGATGAGACAATGGGGAGATGAGTGATGATTATAAAGTATAGGAGATTGAAAATATGTGCAAAAGAAGATAGATGATGGTGATACATTGGATTGCATGGGGAGTAGCCTATAGCTAGATACCAATGACAAGGGATTAGGAGATGGGATGAGGATAGGGATAAGTGATAGGGAGGTAAGGATAGTTGGATAGGAAGATAAGGAAGGGAAGATGAAAAGGGATGTTGTTATGGATGGATAGAGGGATAAGGATTTGGAGATAAATATGGGGAGATGGAATGGATGCTATGATGGATGGATAGGGGGATAAGGATAGGGAGGTTAAAATGATTGTGGATGGGAAGATAAGGATGGGGAGATGGAGGGGATGTTATGCGAGATGAAGGATGTCTCCAAGGACTATATCACAAAGGAAGTAGATGCCCCCACTATAGATATGTCATGTGTGATGAGGCATGAGGGATGGAAGGTAGAAGGATAGGCTAATAAAGGAGTGAGATGGATATGGATAGGATGCATGGATAAGGAAGGAAGATTAATGGTAACATGATGGGTGGACAAGGAAGGTAGATGGATGTGAATAAGGATTAGGATAGTGTATAGGTGAGGGGAATGTATGCCAAGAGGTGTCCAAAGCATGTATATATGTTTTCCCCTATCTATATTAAGATCACAAGGAGGATGGAGGGATTGGGATAAATGGGATACAATAGGAAAAATGTGCAAGATTGGTTGAATGAAAGAGATGGGTCAAGGAGAATGGAGTTGGGCCCAAGTGCAGAAGAAAACAAATGGGGATTAGACATGACACCTTTTTGCTAGGGTTTCATCATGGTACTTATCTAAAGTGCTTGTTTGCCAAGTTTTCACCATTGGATGAATTATTTCTCTTTACTTTTTTATTTTTATTATTATTTTTTTATTTTTTTGTATTTTTGACTTTTTCTGGATTTTTGGATAGCATGCAGATGGAAATGGATAAGAATAGGGAGGTTGATAATGGGATTTAGAAGATATGCAATAAGGAGATGGATGAAAGACTCAAGCATCAAATTCCATACAAAGTATTAAGAGCCCATGTGTGAAGCGACTGTTGGATGTTGGTACAACCTTATTAGGATAAATGGATTATGCAAGAGAATGAATTAAAGGGATTTGATGGGGGAGATATGTGGGATAATTGATGGGATGCTGGAAAGGGTATGGATAGAATGATGGGGTAGGTGTGTGATGGGGTGGTGAGCTCAGGATCAACATTGGCACATATGGTAGTGTATGTGAAAGGATAGGAGGATTAATGGATGGAGAATTTGGGGATAATGGAGGAGATGGGATAGTGAATTTTGGGAAATAAGGACCAAAAATAGATTTAGGGGATGGTGGATGAGAATGATTAGCTTTTGGATTAACAACTTTGGATGTTGTTACAAATTTTTCATTTGAAGGCATTGCATCTTTTTTCTTTGGGATCCACATGGTTTTGGTCTTTGCTTTGGTGGGCCTTTGCGGCATGTGGATTTGATTTGGATTTTGGATTTGATTTTTCTTTTCTTCACCATGTCTTTTAGAGGAGACATGGGGAGCTTTAAATTCATGTGGATCTTTAGATTTAGGCATTTTTTCTTTGGCATCCAAAGTGCTTTTAATAGCAATGGGATGGGTGCAAGGAGATGGATGATGTGGAGGGGATGCAGATAGAGTGATGGAGGTAGGATTTTGGGGATGATATGTGGATAAAGGATGTGAAGGTGCGTGCCTTTTTTTATACTGATTAGGGAACATGAGAGTGGGATGTTTATGATGGATGGAATGGATAGGTGATGAATGGATGAAAGGATGAATAAAACGAGATGACGGAGGTGATTTTGGGATATAAGGGCCCAAAACAGGCATAGTGGGTGGAGGGACATAAGGACCCAAGATGGATGGGAGATGGTGGATGGAGGGATGTAAGGACCCAAAATGGATGGAGCAGACGAAGGAGGAATGTGGATGGTTGTTTTGAGGTGGTACGATGGAGGAGGAGGGATGGCAGAAAAATATCCGGTGGAACAATGGGAAGAGCCTATATTTATTTTGGAAGAGGCTCGTTGAGGATGTCTAGAGGTTGTACCAACATCTTTAGATTGTAAGTCTTGAGAAACATGTCCAATACCTTGCATACATATTTGTTCTTTGACCTGTATGGGCTCTAAAATACCTTGCTCATGAAGGCCTAAGCCTTTTCCTTGATAATTCATGCTCTTAAGCATTCGATCCATGACAAGATTCTTGTTATTCTGGAAGAATGATGTGATTCCATTATTAGGCGAAGGATGATGGGTGGTATATATGCTTTTTTTTCTTCTACAAGGAGACCACCATGGAAGAATGTGAGAGTACCAAGGGGATATATAAGTGGTGAGGGAATAGTAGGTTTCGACAATTATGGAGGATCATGAGATGGAGATGGTGGGATAGCAACATTTGGATGGGTGGTGTCAGGAGAGGGATTAGGGGATATGATAGGGTTTGGATTTGTGGTAGTGGGTGATAAGGGCTCATGTGATGGAGATGGAGATAAGGGCTCATGCGATGGAGTGATTAGATCTTGAGTGACAAGGGGATCATAGGATGGAATGGATGAGGGGCTCTGATCTTGAGAAGGGAATATTTTGGCATGCTTTGGATCAAGCTCTTGGAATGACTCCTTGTGCGCGGGAGGCATGATAATGGAGTCTTGGAGGGACTCTTCAAGTGGGGAAGATGGAAGGATGGAGGATTCAAAGCATTCATGGGAATGGATTTTAGTGACACTAGGAATGGGATAAGTGGATTGGATTTGGGTATCTTCGATGGGTTTGATGGCTCTCAGAGTAGGAGGTGGGTGTTCAATGGATTCGATGGGTGTGATGGTTTCAACTATTTGAGTAGTGCTAGGGGTGGTAACAACAATGATAGATGTAGGTTGGAGAAGGGTCTCATCACTAGTGACCATGGATGATGGATTGGGATAACATGGTTCCATGACTGCAATGTGTGGAGTGGGGGATGTCTTCTTTGTCATGAGTCCTTAGAGAACTTCTGGAGTGAGAAACTTGCATACTCTAGGTTGAGATGGCATCATAGGAATAGATGAAGGATTAGGGATTGGTGGAGGACTAGGATTATGGATTGGTGGACTAGGGTTAGATGGAGGAATGGGATTGGATAGAAGATGAGGAGTAGATGGAGGATTAGGATTGGATGGAGGAATGGGATTGGATGTAGGACTAGGAGTAGATGGGGGATTAGGATTAGATGGAGGGTTAAGGTAGGGATACTGGTATGGTGAATTAGGATTAGAGGACATGGATGGTGGATTGATGCTAGAGGAAGTAGATGGGGAACTAAGATAGGGATATTGGGATGGTAGATTAGGACAAGACAATATGGGCAGTGTGTTGTAATAAAGGTATTGGGATGGTGGATTAGGATGGGAAGATTGAGATGGTAGATTGAGATAGGGAGACATGGATGACAGATTAGGATAAGAAGATGTGGATGTTGGATTAGGATAGGAAGGTGTTAATGTATGAGTAGGATGGGCAGATTAGTATGGAGGATTATGGTAGTGGGAATATGCAGATGAAGGATTGAGTTAGGAGGATGTGGACAGGGGATTAAGATAGGGGTATTGTGATGGTGGATTAGGATAGGAAGACATGGATGTTGCATAAGGAGATGATGCAAGTGAAGGATATGATGGGGATGGAGGTGAGGAAGATAATGAATATCCCTTGTCAAAGGTAGCATAAGGAGCATGGTTAGGCATGGATGAAGACATAACGGGATAGTTTGAAGGGGTGATTGGATTGTGGGAAGTGGATGGAGAAAGCTTACTAGCGATGATAGTGTCAAGGGGATCTATGTCATATACTTCTAGATCAACAAGACTCTCATTATTGTCGTCAACATAAATAGGGTTTCCCTTGAATACTATTAATGGAGGATAAGGATTCATGATGATAAAAGGATAAATATGATGGATCAAAGGTTTTGAATGGAAATAGATTAAAGCTCAAATTAGGATGATTAGATGATGTGATGAGATTGATTCTGATGATCGGATTTGATTATCAAAGCATGATTACGACACCGAATCTACCTCAAGATGGAAGCAGATTGATTGGGTCAAAGGTCATCAGGTAGGGATGTGACTGGATTGGATTGGATAAGATCGATCGATGATTGATAAGATCGACTAATGTATCAAATAGGATGACAAAAGGGATTGTAAACCTTGTTTAGAGATTACCCTAGGTAACTTAGGATACTGATTGATCAAATTAAAGGATAAATAGATGATTGCGACACCAAATCCACCTTGAGATTGAAAGTGGATTGATTGGGCTAATGATGATGATTAACTAACTCAGGATGAATGACAATCCTAAGCAGATGTTGATGATGACAATCAATTTAGACACTTAGGTCAATTCAGATAATAACCTGAAATGAAGTTTAAGGGATTCAGATGGGGAAAAGGATGATCTGATTGGGGAAACAGATGATAAAAATGGATGAACAACTGCTTGGAATGAGAGAAGGAGGTTCAAAATATATGAAAGATTACTTAGAACGAGTAAACGAATGATCGAGAGGGTGAACGACTACTCGAAATGAGTAAATGACTGCTCACAACGGATGAATGATTCTCGAAACGAGAAGATAAAGGTTTGAAATGAATGAATGATTACTCAGAATGAGTAAATGAATGATTGAGAGGGATGAATGACTACTTGAAATGAGTAAACGACCGCTAAGAATGAATGAAAGACTCTCAGAACGAGAAGACGAAAGCTCAGAATGAATGAAAGATCACTCAGAACAAGTAAACGAATGATTGGAATGGTTGAAAGAGAGTTAAAAATGATAGAAAGAGGTTCAAGATGGATGAACATTTACTTGAAACAAGTAAATGAATGATCGAAAAGGGTGAACGAATGTTCAGAATGGATGAATGAAAGCTTGAAATGAGTAAACGATTGATTAGAATGGATGAACGAATAATCAGATTGGGAGACTGACTCTTGGAATGGATGAAATGATACTTGTAACAAGGTGAAGAATGCTTGAGATGCAAAGGAGGGTGTCTGAAATGACCAAACGAAGGGTGAAATCAGCTGTTTGAGGGGCAGGTTCACCCAAGGTAGGGCAAGTGCAGATTAGGATTTTGGTTAAAGCTCAGATTGGGAGTAGATTAAAGCTCAGATTAGGATTGGATTGAAGCTCAAATTAGGATGATTGGAGGATGTGATGGTATTGATTCTATACCAAGTTTAGGGGCTTTAACTAGAGGACGTAAGGTGCTGATAATTAGATTTTTTGAGATTTGGCAATTTTCAAAAATTCTCAAATTTTGCCATTTTAGGAAACTTCACAAGCATACCTTTGAGAGTCCAATTTTTTCCCAAAAATTATTGAAAACTAAGATAGGATGAATTACCAACTAACATCCCAAATCTGAGACATGCATTCTAAGTTATTAACGAAAATGATTTTTCAAAAACTAAAAAAAAACACTAAATTGTGATTTTGAGGGTCAAAATGAAAGTTTGGAGCCTCAAAAATGCAAAGGTCAATTGAGAATCCACATGCCACCTCATAACGCAACCACCCATAAAATTTCAGCCCAATCGGACACCCGAGTCAAAAGTTATGGCCTCTAGAAGTTTTGACATAAAAATCAAAACCTAGATGAGTTGGATGGATTATTTGATGATGGATATGGACTCTAATGAAGTTATAAGAAGCACCTATGTGGTTTGGTCGATGAAACAATGACTTACGGAAAAGTGTTGATGATGGGAAAATGGGTGCTCGCCCCTCTATTTTGGATAGGTCCGCCCCTCTGTGGGCAGGTCTGCCCCTTGGCAAGGAAAGGTCTGCCTATTCAGTGAAAAATAAACAAAAACAACTATTTGAGGCAGGTAAGCAGGTGCATGAAATGAGGAAATGGATGTTCAGATGAAGAGGATGAATGTTTAGGACAAGGAATGGATTCTCAGAACGGATGTACGAATGTTCAGAACAAGGAAACAAGTGATTAGAATGATGAAACACATGCTCAGAATGATGAAACGGGTGCTCGAAATGATGAAACGGGCGGTAAAACTGACTGTTCAAGGGACAGGTCTACCCCTACTAGGGTAGGTACGCCTGTTTGACAAAAAGTTCAGAAAATCTGACAAAAACAGGTTGAAAAAGGGCTAAGACAGAGGGTAGGTTCGCCCTTGGTAGGGCAGGTCTGCTCCTCTGCACGAATCTTAACTTGATTTTTGTAAAAATGACTATGGCAAAGGATCCAAAAAATAACAAACAACAATCAGAGGATAAGATTGACTTGACTAAACAGAAAATTACTAGTTTTGCACAAAGAAAGCAATTCAAACAACATGATCCTAAGATTAGTAGAATGGGTATGGCCAACAAATTCCTCTATCTAGGATAAACAAGGTAGCTAGGGAGTCCTCAATAAATACCTAATACATGAGACCCAAACCATGAACACCAGTCTGTCACAAGCGTGAGTCGGGAACCTTAGCAAGATACTAAAGGCTCAGACCAACTCTTCACGTCATCCCTACACTTCACCAATAACGATGTGGCTGGATTGAGGTACAATGTTGGCCTCCCCCTTTGTATACCCCACTGGTACGTGTGGTTGGGATCGTCCCTTGGGGTGATGAAATCCCCAAGCAGGTCCCCTAAGAAAAAGAAAAAATGGGTGACTCAAAGGACTTGGTAAACTATGATTTCTTGTCACCCAGGATCGCCAAATGGCACAAGGGGATTGGATACGTCAATAGCCTACCACACGCATGGTACACAAAGTAAATTTGACCCCCTAGTTAAACTATGTGCCTAAATTGATGAAAAACAATAACAAGTAGCTGATAAACGCTTTAAAAACTGATGTCCCTGCAAGAAATTTGTTAGTAATTTGTTTTTTATGTTTTCCACCAAACGCTAATCAAATCCTTACACAGAAACCAACAACACATATTAGAAGGTCAAAAATACTCAAAACAACAGAAAACAATGATTAAAATGCAGTTTTTACCTTATGGAAAATGTTGTTTTGGGCAGGTCTGCCCCTGGGTGGGTAGGTCCACCCCTAGATGGGCAGGTCTGCCCCTGGGTGGGCAGGTCCACCCCTTGGCAAGGGCAGGTCCACCCCTCTATTGAAAGTTGGAAAACTTGTTGTTTCTAGCCTCTGTGGAGGGCAAGTCCACCTCTTTAAGGGTAGGTCTGCCCCTTGGTGGGCAGGTCCGACCCTTTGCAAGGGTGGGTCCACCTCTCTACAACCTGAACCTGCAAACAGTGAAACAATGTAACACTTGAGAGAAAGAGACCCATTTGTGGGTCCCATCGAGCATGCTAGAAATGTGATCAGGTGAATATTCTTGTTCCTAAATGTGCAACAAAAATGAAAATGCAAGAAACAACGAAGAACACCTAACACCTCAAGATTGGGAAAAATGTTGAACTTGAACAAAGAAGATAGAATGAAACGATTATACCTTGTCAATTTGTTCTTTGGTTGGCCCTTCGATCTTTGATGTTGTTATGCTCCTTGGATGGAAAATGAGATGAAGATGCAAGATGAGCTTGAAAGTGTGATAATGGTGGATTCAAGTGCTATGATGAAGGAAAAATATGCAAGTTGGCTAAGTATGGTTCAAATGACAAAATGGCAAGAGTTTGGTATCATATGCATAAGGTCCCTAAATGAGAGAAAAAAGGGGGTATTTATAGAAGAATTTGAATTCTCTAGAGAATTCAATGGTTGAGATTAAGCCACCATGGCCAAGATGTAGGGCTATGGTGAGTTGAGGACTCACAAGCCCTCACATCTTGCCATGTGCAGGATGAACTGTCCAAAGGACATGATGAGATGGAAGGAGGGTACATGGTGTGGAGGTACTTGCAAGTACCTTGGAAAGGGGATGATGTGACCTCTCAATGATCACATGGGGAAGAGGAGAATCTTGGGTGAATAAAAAGTGAATTTAAAATTCACATGATTGGGGAATCTTGTGGATAAGACAAGGTTCCAAAGGGAGAGGTGGAAAGTACCTTTGGATAAGACAAGGTGCCTAAAAAGGTAAGTACTTGCCCACATGTGACTGATGTGACAATGGCACATGTGAGTGATGTGACAAGTCAAAGGTTCTAGAACTTGCATGGGGAAGAGAATATTCCTTAGAGGAATAAAAGTGAATTAAAAATTCACATGGGGAAGAGAGGAGCCTTAGATGAATAAAAATGAATTAAAAATTCCTTGGGGGATGGGGAGAGTTGACCAAGATACTGATTAGGCTTAACTGATCAATAATTAGAGGATAATTAGTGGTTAATAAGGATTAGAAGCCAACTTGCAAAAGTTGGAGGATGTGACACATCCTAATCAGGAATTAGGCATGTGCACATCACTAATGATGAGATTAGGAGGTTGATTAAGATTAAGAAAAGGATGTGACATGTGAGGAATTAAATAAATGTCATATTTATTTAATTCATTTGATGAAAGGGGGGATTGAAGAGTAAGGTATTTAATTATTTAACTAGATACCTTAGGGATCAGAAAAATTTAGAAGGTATTAATTAAATAATAACAATATTACTTAATTAATGCAAATAAGAGGATGTTTAGATGAAAATGGACAAATTTGGACCAATGTAAGTGTCCCAATTTAGGTGTCTACAAATACAATGAGAGAAAAGAGTGTGGTAAGAATCTATATCTATCAACATTTCATAAATAATTTAAATAAAGATATCATCCATTCATAACACATTTATATATTAAACCCTTATAAATCCATATATGTATATATTCAAATAAAAGTTACAATAGCAAGTATTAGACTCTATGTTGTCTTACAATCTATTTATTCTCTATCTCTCTTTATTATGATCATCTATTAATCTAATACCTATTACATGGATACATTAGTTTTTTTTCTCTTATAGATATGTGACCCTTATAGGGCACCCCTTACTCCATCTTCCTTGTCAACTTGAGGTTCTGCTAGTCCTATGTGGTAGTTGTGTTAGCTTTTAGTCCTTTTCATGTATCCTACTAACACATATGAAGCCTTATTGTGTGTGTGTGAAAGTAGCTTTTCTTAAAGGACATGATATGTTTACTAGCCACCTCGATCTACAACCTTCTCCTTGATGATACTCTCCATCCTCGACTGGGAGAGGGAACTAAAATATCATGCATCCACCTTGTTATCCACATAATAGTTAGTCCATTATAACATTAGTCACATTTATATCAAACTTACCATAAAAAAATTAATTAATCAATTTATCATAATTAAAATCAGGTAAAATCATATAAATTTCTCATGCATCATTTTGAAACTAGTATCAACATTTCACATACACTTGAATGTAAAAATTAAAATAATCATAGCATAGAGACCATATCTTATTCCAAGATTCTATAAGAAAATCATAATTATAATTGGATCATCTAATTATCCAAATAGTAATATAAACGTAACGTGATTTAATTGTTTAAAAATGGGGTGTGACATTTATATTTTACTTGTTTAGCATCATAAATTTTTGTATTACTTAAAATATTCTTCAGTAAAGGTAGATATGAGTAACATGTGTAAACCAAGTGATAATCTACTCTCAAAAATGTCATGATGAGGAAATGAAACCTTTTGTCCAATGTATCACCTAGTTTTGAGTGGATTTATGGAATTGTGTTTGTGATGTGGATTAGCTTCCTTGGTGGACCATTTAGTAAATGTTATTGCCTTGAAAATGTTTTTTTTTTGTTGATTGATAAATAGCTGCTAGGGGAAACACCCTTTGTTAAATGTCCAAGATACTGAGAGGGGGAAGTGAATTAGTATCTTCTTAAATTTTCTGATCAAATACCATCCAATTATTACAATGCACACAATAGCAAATATAAGTGAAAGCATTAACAAAACATGAAATCATAGAACACATGAACACCAAGATTTTTTATGTGGAAAACCCAAATGGGAAAAACCACGGTGAGTGTTAGCTCACAATATAGTATAACCAGTTATAATATATTACAAAATGGGTGGCTCAATGCTAGGACTCATTGTCCAAAAACAAAGGCTCAGTGCCTACAAAATTACAATGACAAAAATGGCTTACAACTAGAAAATGAACTGATAGAGTACACCTAGTGAGTGTAGATTCAGTTCCAATGAAGCTCAATAAACTGACTTGACACACTTCATCATATTCGCTCTTCTTCACATTTGCATTCACAAAACACCAAAATTACATTACCAAACTTCAAAGATTATCCAATATATATATTTGATCTCTTTGCAAGCATCAATTAGGTCGGCCTAATTAGATGCACTTCTCATTTACCAAAAATACCAACTTGTCAACTTCAAGCTTTCACAAAATCTACTCAAAAGGTAATTCACACATACAACATGCTACATCAAGTCGACATAGACGTAAAATAGGTCGCACATGTCCGCATAACAAAAATTAATTATCCATTACACAATACATCCATTAGGTCGGTCAAGGATAGACCTAATAACACAATTGAAAACACTAGTGTAATGTTGATACACCATATGAGCATCTGGATACATGAGATCTTGAAAGTATGTGCTCCTGAGATCTATAGACCATTTCCCAAAACTGCAAGTAATATTAATCACCAACAAACAATTGCGGACCAAAATACTGGAGGATGTAAGAAAAATACTAGTTCAGATACCAGACCAGAATATTGAAACAACTTCAGACTTGATCTTGCAATTGCAACTCATATATCATGGTGACATCAATGACAACACAAAATAATGAAATGAGATGTTCTTCATTTTTCCAACAATCTCCCCCTTTTTCATTGAAGGCAACATGTGCCAAAAAGAATATTTACAAAACTCCTTATTTACAACACTTCTCATCCTAACACCAACATTTCACCATTCTTCACTCCCCCTTTGACATCAAGAACAAAGGGTGTCCCAAAAACAACTGAAAACATTAAATAAAAGAAACATGTATCAACCAGAGGATGGCGAGCCTTGAAGCTCCTTTAGAATGTACCTTCCCATATTGATTTTCCATTCTCCCAACTATCATTTGCGGTAGTCAATATCCTGTTCAGAGATTCCAACTCTATCAGAGTTTCTTCTGCACCATCTGAAGTATCAGGAGTCAAGTTTATCTTCTCAATTTTTTATGTGCAAGCCAAAGCCTTGCCAACCATAGTGAATTCTATTCTTACAATGTCACTCAACCGATCAAATTTTTTGATAATTTCTTCCTTCTGCTTCTGCAAAACAAATAATTTTTCTTTATGCACATAGATGGTGTTCCAGGTTGATCTGTCTCTATCTTTAGATAGGTTGTAAGTACTAGAGACAATAGACAGTTGAGATTCAATGGAGTCAATAACAACCTTAATGTTGTGAGTGGCATCTGACCATTTCAAGCAATAAGCAAGGACAACATTAGCTTTTGACTCACAAACCTTCATGACTTCTAGATTCTCTACAACACTTGAGTGTGCAAGAGCACACCTGTCATGTAAAGCCAATAGTCTTTTCTCTGCCAATTTCTCCTACACCTCTTGTTTTGTCTTTTCACTAAGCCCAAAGGTATACTCCTTGAGAGAATCTAGCAACAATCTTAAATTCTCAATAGGAGTGAGAGATGTATCAATGGATGCACCAGGTATGACTTCCTGCAATGCCTTGAGAGCATCTTCTACAAGTTTTGTTCCTCTTTGATGTGCTTCAAGAATTTCCCTCCTTCCAGATGCTTGCATAGCATCTCCGAACATCACTTTATGCACTAGAGACATCTTCTCCATATCCACAAACCTTCAATCATGGGAAGTTGTAGAAGCTCCTCGAGAATTATTATTAGCTAAAATCTAATTTGCTTGGATAGTAGGCCTTTCAGAACATCATTACCGGAGGATGATTCTCCAGGATTCTTAAGAGATTTTACAATCTGTTTTTCACTTTCTTCATTTTTCCCGGCAGATTCTTCATTTTTCTTTTCTTCCTTTCTCTTTTCCTTCTCTTGTTGTGCCCTTTCTTCTTCCATTTCCTCTTCTTTGTTTTCTTCCTTTTTGTCTTCATCTTTGTCTTTATCATTTTTATCCTCTTCATCATTTCCATCCTTTTCATCTTTATTTTGCTCTTCTTCTGGATTGTCTTTTCCTTCTTCTTCATTTCCTTTTCCTTCCTCAACATTGCCTTGTTTATGATTTCCTTTTTCTCCTTTAGTGTGCTCTATAGGAGCATCATTGTGCTTTTTAGGATCAACCTCACCTTCATTATGTTTTTCACCTTATGGAGGATCATTTTCACCCCCAGCATCAATTTCAACATCAAAATTTTTAGAAATATCTTCATTACCTATATCAAGAGGAATATTCTCCTTAGCATTTTCAACAACATCTTCATCAGCCTTAAGCATGTCATAATTTTCTACTGTCTCCTGGATCACTTTTTTTGTTTCCTTCCTTACCCTCTTTGCCAGCTTTTTATTCCTTGTCATCAACATGTTTACTCTTCTCTTCATCCGAAACATTTTTGTAAAGATCTTCTTCAAAGATTCTAGATCATTTGGGGTTAGGGAAGACCTAATCTTATTATATGCATCATTTTTGATTTTCTCTTTGTTGATGTCGAAAGTTGACAAGGTAACAATACTTATGGGAAACTTAGTTTATGGGGGACCTTTTTGCGCTAAACTAAGTGACCTCATAATTTTTAAAGAAGTCGACTTCTTCTATAATGGGGTTTGGAAAGGGAAAAGGAAACAAATATATAAAAATAAAGTCTAAACTAAGGCGATGCGCCAAGACTTAAAAATAGGCACGATAAATCATAGATTTAAGGGCCCGTTTGGCAATTTTGATGTTCTAGGAATGTAGAAATTGAAGATTAAAGTATGGATGATCCATTCATTGACATAAAATAACATTGCATACATTCCTACTACTGAGAAGAGTCATAAGACATGATCTAGACAGAAAAAATTGCATTCAATTTATAGAAGTTCTCAAATGAAATATCCAAACAATAGCGACACAGTCTAAAGTTAATCAAATATCATAAAAAAACATAAAGGTCAAACAATTAGCACAGTATGAGAGTCTTCGTGCAATAAAATAACAATAATAAAGGCTTGGTGTCTTTTCTAAAATCAATGTTCTTATGAAAAATCTAGACCCTTCCCTCAAAATAGAGAGAAGTATATATAGCTGAAAAGTCCCACCACCTTGGAGAGTAGTAACTGAAAAAATTTCACGATCTCTGAAAATGATGCAAAATTGAGTAGACCTCCAGGTCATTGCATTAGAAAAGATTTGAAACCAAGCATCTAGTCATTCTATGCTTAGGTGCATCCTCTGCAAATGATGGCGGTGGTCCTGGCAAGGTCAAGCAGGCAAGTGTCATCACCCCGTAAAGTATTTACGACACGTGGCAGCCAGTCGCAACATTTGGTTTGCTTTATCCATCACCTAAATATAAAACCCACTGAAGAGATACATGGCGGCATAGTGCAACCCCATGTGAATCTTTATCCTTTGTCATTGAAAACCTACGCCAAGGTGACACGTGGCTGGTGGGTGGAGCTTTACTCAAAAGTGAAGGGAGGCGATCATTGATTGTGCACAATGATGACACATGGAAGCATAGCGGGGATTCCCAAAATGTGAAGGAAAGGAAACCTCCAGGGAGCGTAGAGCGGACTTGTGGAGGGGGCAAGAAAGTTTCACAAAAAGGCCAAGTGGCTTATTTGCTATGCGCGGGTCGATACTTAGAGAAAAAATATACCCAAAGGGAGCTTGTTGAATAATTATTCACAACTTTTGATGACTACCAGGGGCATTTCTCTTGAGGAACAAAGAACCCAAAATTTCTCTAGTTTACAGACCAGAGCACCATTCACCATGTGATGGAGTTAGAGCTTGGAAAGAGCTGCCTATAGTGGCGACCAATTGTCCTCAGATGGCATGGCTATGTTGTGCAGATTCTCTTGTGCTCCACCCAGGTTGAGGACTTCCTTATAAGGCAGTGTCTTAGGCAAATCGGCCCCTGCCTCGCAATGAAAGAATAGCTATGCAAGAGGATGAATAAGCCCCTCAATTCCAGTTGTGGTCAGAGGATGGCTAAAACTCTAGAAAGCATCCGGGTCATTTTTCTTCTCCTCTATTCTTTCTACAATTTGTTTGGCTATAGCAATAGAGCCATCTTCCAAGAACAGAGATGAAAGACCCATCTCACTTAACCTGGAGAAACTCTCCCACATGTTGTCTATCATTTGGTTTAGAGTAGCTACGACCGCTCTAGTGCACTGGAAGGCTGAGTGGTAATAGATAAACTTGTTTCCCATCTAGGCGGCAGCATCCCAATCTTCAATTCTTGCCTTGGCGAGGTCTTCATCAGAGATCGAATATAGCTTGGTGAGAAAATCCTTTACTTCCGGAACCTTTTCCGAGATAAACTGCAAAAAATGCTCAATTGTATTATGAGCATCCTAGCTTAGTTTTTCTACTTTGGCGATGAATTGGAGAGTGGGTTGCAGAGTTAGGAAAATATTTTTAATCTTTTCCCAATGAGAAATATACAACTGCCTAACCAGTGGAACAAGATTTGGCTATGCAGAGGAGGCTGGGAGAGAGATTTTAAGAGAAGAGATCTTTGCGTCCTTTGAGTTAATGACCTCTGCCAATTCCACATTTTTTCTTTTTTTAGACGTCATTTGCTCCCTGGAGCTACTCATTTCTTTATGCCAATTTTCCTTGGCTTGGGAGTGGTTTTCCAAGTGCATGTCAAGAGAGGACTTTGTCTTCTAAAGTTATTTTTCTAATTGGGCTTTTTAGCCCTCAAATTCAACATCTTTCTCTTGTAAATTTTGCTCATATTGAGCTCGTTGATGCTCTAAGGCCTCATTCTTTTGTGCCATCCCTTGATCATATTCAATGTGACACTGCTCCAACTCCACGTTCCTTAGTTGCAAATTTTGCTCCACCTCTAGATTCTCAGTACGCAACTCATTAACCGTAGTAGGGTCGATAGTCTAAATTTTTGCAAGCTCCCCCTAAAGTTTGTTCCTTTCATTCTCTACTTCCAGTGCCCTCTCTATCAAATGCACAACATTCACTTCTAGGGATTTTTCCTTTTTCTCCAAAAAACTAGCCTTTTCCCTTACTGATTTAAGCTACTCATCCATTTTCTTCAACTGGCGGCCAATCTTAAGGAAGCCGGAAGTGACCACCCGTTGCATTTCCTCCATAAGCTCAACCTTATTCTATGATTAGGCCACCTTCATGTCAATCCCTATTGCATATACTTCATAGTCTTCTAGATGCATCTCCCCTTGTGGCTTGGTTACCGTTGGGTACATTGTTGCAAATTTTAGCTCCTGCTGGGTCTCATCATAGAGAGTTTTCATTTTGGTTCCGCAGGCCTACCATCATCCTTTGCCTTGCGCTTTTGCATTCTATTTGAGTGTGGTTCCTTCTAGAGTCAATCTATGCCATGAATAGGGTCAGTGATGAGACTCACCCACTGCAAAAGGAGCACCAGAAGGTAGGGCATATGGATAGGTAATTTTGATAGGCCCGGGCATTTGCTTCTTCTAGAGAGTGATAGTTTGTGGAGAGAAGGGGGGCACATTCCAAAGCTTGGTTTGAGAACCAAAAGAAGGGCTTGCCACTTTCCAAGGTTCAATTGGTGAATCGGCAGGAGGACTCATGGGTTGAAATGGTGAAGGAGTTGTCATCGTGGAGTCAGCCTGCTGTGAGGGAAGAGGAAGATTTGTGACAATAGTAGAAGCAGGGGTGTTGGTAGCAGGTATGCCTTCAAAAAGTGAGGAAATGAAGATTTGAGCGGCAATAGCTGGTGTAATGGTTCACAGAGGAGTAAAGGTGTGTGGAGGGACATGTGAGAACTAGGCAAAACCTCCCACATGCGTTAGATCAAAGGTAGGAAATAGAGGGCCAACACTCATGGTGGGGATTGTCGCGAAGATAGTGGGGAATGCCAAGGACTGAGAAGTAAGAGAAGGAGAAAAATTTACCTGCTGAATGGTTGATGGCGGCCCTTGACTCGTTAGTGACTCTTCCCCTTCTTCGGGAACCTGGCTAGCTGCAAGCACCTGTCCTTTGACGGGTTCTTGTGAACTCTCCCCAACAGTAGCCTCTATCCACTACCGCTTTGTGGGCTGGGTTTCCCCAGCCTCGATAGTTACTATTGGCTGCTACTGTGACACTCTAGTTACCTTAGTGGCCCAAGTGAGTGTATGCGAAGCCCTCGATACATTAAACCATACATTTGTGGCTACAAAGACGAGTTGTCTAGAGATTTTCTCTTGCAGTGTGGAGGATGCAGAAGTTGTCATTTCTTCTTCTTCTTGTTCCTCAGACCCACCTTCCAGGTCATTTCCTTTATTGGTGCTAGAGTTGAAGCTGGGATGCTCCTCATCCCACCAATTTTCAAATTCTTTGTCCTCCTTCAAGCTTTCATAAGAAACATTCAATTTTCTTGTCTCTTGGCGATATTTCCATAAAGCTTCTATCTTCTCATCAGTCCATTCCTCATCCTTTCACAACTTGTTGTACATGGTGCATTCCATCTGGACACTATCCTTAGCCTCTGCCACTACAAAGTAAAACTTGTGCCATGGCTCTCTGTTATCTTGTGTGGGAACACGTGCTAGCTCAACAAAAATTTCATCCTTATCTACCCACAGATTGCACCTCTTTTCCCAGTAGGGTCGAGGAATGTGAGTAACCTTCATGTGCGGCTATGGTAGATCATGGAAAGGGTTGTACTCCCATTTATCACATACCAAAACCAACCCTAGATGAGCCAGTTTATCCTGCAATAGTTGATGCGATTGCTTCTTTACCAGAGTCATTGTTTTGAAATTCTTCGGACAAGTGAAGAATCCTTTCCTCTTGAGGCTTTAGTTGTTGCAAAAGGTATAATTAATAATACACACCTGTCGATATATTTCAAGCACGAGCACCCTATTCGTGACATAGAATAGGAGTAGGAAAGGTTGATCGGTGAAGCTCCACACCCGGAGAAGTGTGAAATCCACTCTGAAGAACCAGTCACAAGCGGGAGTGAAACTCTACATATATTTGGTCTGATCTATGTTGAGCTAGATTATGTCACCTCCTCCTTGTAAATCTTACAAGACTGGAGTTATAAAATAATCTGAAAATGCATAGTAGTCATATGTCATGGAAAGGAAGGGTGTCCATGTGGATACATGATTCCTCCTTTGCTTCTCATCAAAAATAGAAAAATCAAAATATATGCCAAAGAAGTCAAGGTTTTGATGCAGGAACGTATGGACTAGGAAAGAGAGAAATCTAAACTTCCCTTCCACCAGGTAATTTTCAATTTTCCGTATCATATCCCCCATGAAGAATTCAGCGAAGTCATACTAGAAGATATTGTGCTACTTGCAGAATTGGAAAGTCGACCCCAATTGAAAGGCTTCCACCATCTCGTTAGAGTCCCGGCCACACACAAACACTAGCATTGACAAGGTATCCTGCATATCTTGAAGAAATGAATGGTGCGGCAACGGGATACTTGGTAGCTTAGCACCTGGGATTCCCTTTTTTCCAATTTCCTCCATTAGGAAATATGGGCCCTTTTTCATTGCCTTCCATGTGTTTTCTCCTTTAGTAGGAGTGAAGGACTCAATTTTCTCCTTTCTATTACTTGGGTTCAGGATACATAGCGTGTGCCAAATGGCTTATGGGTTGATGTTAACCTTCAAGGTTCAGCCCTCGATGTAGTGGGTATTCAGGTTATAACACTGGATGGCGGCATCAACTATCTCTGGGCAATAATGTACCAGCGGGACCATGTATTGCGGGAGCCCACTGTACCATACCTTTTTTGTTGTTGATATGGTTTCCCGAGATGTCTTCATCCTTGCAAGGGCTGCTTCTCTTAAAGACTTAGGGTTTTTTGTGAGGTGTGGGTCATGAATATTATCCCATTTTTCCTCAACCCTTTTCTAGTTTTTGTAATCTTTGGGCCTATCCAACTGCATTGCATTTTCCCTCTTTGGCTTGTCTGGTATACTTGGTGTAGCATATGATAAATCTTCATAGATATACATAGCCTTTGACGACCGTATAACTCTCAGCAAGGGTTGGTCAGGTTCCCCCTGAGTCTGTTGTGATGAACCCTTTGACATCTTTTTCCTCAAATGAAAGCTTCTGCAAGTTTTGAATTCTTTGTAATTTTCACTCAGCTCTAGATATGCCAAAAATTTTCTTCGCTTGCCTTAGCATATTTCAAAAGACATTTAAGTGTTAAAAGTTTCTTCATGCAATATTTTAGCTATCTTAAATACTTAAAGTGGTAGAAGAAAGTGGGCTTTTGCATTTAATTCGGCATGTACTACCAACTCCTCAGCTCATGTGAAGATGGGATATTTGGCAGTTGAAGTGGCAAAAGGCATAATTGCATTTTACAACTGTGTGATATGAGGCAATCTCCTTGGAACTTGGGTCAATGATGAGACTCGCTCGACTTGCATTAGCATGCATTGGTAATTAATTTCCCAGATGAAATGATTAAGCCAAAGCAATAACTGACACCTGAAAAGATATGAATCCTGCCTTGGGTTTTGGGAAATCCCTGTGAGGTGACACAATAGCCTACAGACTGTGCAATTTACTACTGATAAGCGCCACCATTTTTAAGCTAATTAATTATCTCTCATTAACTCTCCACGCATTGAGCCGTACTTTTACAGATGCAATCGGTGAGGAAATGCGAGCAAACACAGACATGCTTCTCAAGTTGGAACTTGGTTATCATCACGTTTTCTCGAAGCAGATTAGCATGCTTTTCTCATCTTTTCTATAAATAGGCCTCTAAGTAGTGAGGAAATCACACTTAGCATTTGAGAAAATTTTAGCAATAGGTCATTGGCTAGGTATCTGGCTTTATTACTGGCAAGGTTCTCATAGGCTAGGTTGTAGGCAACTTTCAAAAGTAGTTAGAAGGTAGTAGTAGTGAGTCGGTACCATGGACACTCCTATCAGGCTAGTTTCTTATAAGTCATATACAACTTTCCTAGGAGAGATTTCAACTAGGCGCTTGAAAAGGATGACCAAAAGAAAACACTCCCTGGCTTTGATAACCATAAAGTGGGTTTTGGGTCGGGACTGCATCGAGTATGAAGACAAATATCACCTCAATACCCACATTTCCTCACACTTCATTGCATCTATGATGGATATTGGTATCCCCAGGCCTTTGATTCTGAAATTGGTTAAGGAAATCTTTCCTAAAAATTACCTAAATGGTCTAGGTGAAGTCATTGCTCACACTGCGTATGGGGTAGGCCTGCCAATGGCCAGTGACCTCCAGTACTATATTGAGGAAGAATACATCGTCCCATGGCTGCCATTTCTCAGTGGATTTCACCTTCAAACACACAACGAACACCAGCAGAGGGTTACCCAGGCCTTCCACTTTTTGCTCTACATCTACAACGTAGTGCCATTCTACAACATTGATTGGTGCACAGACTTCAGGAACCTAGTGTTCCCTCTGCTAATGACAGTTTCTCCAAATGATTCCACTTCTGTTGCTGATGTACCTGCTAATGAAGATGTGTAAACGTTGTTGTTAATGCATCGATTACTGCTGCCCATGCTATTGGATGAAATGCTTCCTTGTCTCATTTTTTGTTGTTGTTAAGAATACACAACCCATTTCTAGTTTTTGTATATAAGCTTGAAAAAGGGCCATACACATAGTATATATGAAAATAATATCATGTATAATCATAAATTTTTTGAATTATGGCTCTTTTAGCCATTTTTTCCATGTAAAAATGAAAGAATATATATATAATGAAATATATCTTTATAAAATCCATGGCTCCTTTCTTTTAGCATTCTGTTGTATGGGTTTCTTTCCTTTCAGCATATTGGTTTATTTACTTTGCACATGGGTGTGATTTTTGATTATTTCTGCAAAGTATTTCACTGCTCTGTTTTCTGCAATGATGGGTTGCTTTTATGATGAAACATGAATTAACTTAAAAAAAGACCGGACAACACAAAGGGAAAGAAAAATAAAAGCATTATTCACATATCTACAATACTAAAACTTTGCCACTCAATGGAACAGCTTAAGATGAATCCCATTGATTGGAATTCCCAAGGCTTCCTATTCCATGCTTTCTAATTCAAAAACATTATGCTCTTTGCACTTGATTATTTTAAAGGGGCCCTCCCAAAGGCTATCAAATTTCCTGTGCTGACCTGGCTTAG
The DNA here is from genome assembly GCA_007258455.2 of Sequoia sempervirens. Taxonomy (NCBI): domain Eukaryota; kingdom Viridiplantae; phylum Streptophyta; class Pinopsida; order Cupressales; family Cupressaceae; genus Sequoia; species Sequoia sempervirens. The sequence continues at coordinate 795,271,085 of VDFB02270651.1, forward strand.
CAGCTCTTTCATTAAATTTCAGCACTAAGCCTCTGCACTTTAGGCCTTGGTCGAATGCACTCTTATCAAACCATTACTTGACCACTTGCTAGCAGTTTGTCATGGCTATTAGGGATTTCTCCCTTTTTTCCTGTACTTCTAATAGTTTGGAAAGCCAAACTTCCATGGCACCATTTTGTTCTATCTCAAGGGATTTCAACAGTTGAAGCGCTGGAATCTCCATAGATATAGGAAATAGTGCCTCTTTCTTGTATACAAACTCATAAGGTGAAGTCTTAAGGACTTGCTTAGGAGTTATATGGTCTGCCCACAATGCAACTCAAAGGTTTTTGTGCCATTCTATCTGGTGCTCTGAACCAATTCTTTTAAGGAGTTAGACCAAGTTCTTATTCATTGACTCAGCTAGGTTGTTTCCCTACAGATAATAATTTGATGATGTCTTAAGGAATATGCCATTTATTAATGCAAAGTGGCATACCTTTGTGCCTAGGAAAGCTCTGGCATTATAAAAAATGATAGTCTTTGGAGGGACAAACCTTGTCACCAGATTTTTGAGGAAATCCACTATTTCTACCTCTGTTGAGTTTTTAAATGAAGCGACCTCTATCCATCTCGTGAAGTAATTTATAGCCATCATACTCCATTTGTGTCTGACACTGGAAGCGAGATTGACCATCCCGATGAAGCCCAAGCCCCATTGTGCAAATGGTTCATTTGCCACTATAGGCTTGAGAGGCATTGTAGAGTTCTTCCTTCTTCATGTAAAAAACTAGCATTCTTTGCAAGATTTCACCAAGGAGTGAGAGTCATTGAAAAGTGTGGGCCAATAGTAACCCATGCCCATGATTTTGATGGCGGTGGTCTTAGCAGAGAAGTGTTCGCCCACAACGCTGTTGTGGAAAGTGTCAAGGATTCTCTTCGCTTGCTCTGCAGTAACACATCGCAAGAGGAGACCATTGAAATTATTTTTGAAAAGGACCCCTTCCACTAGCGCATATCTGCAATTCTATAGTCGATAATATCTCCTCTTTTGGGAGGAAAGACCATGCATATACTTTCATGTTTGCATAAACCTCACTCTATTTGTTAACTAGCAACCCCCAGACCTTGGCTCATTCATTAGGACAAGCTCTGGTTGCTCTTCTTTGGTGAGTATCTCTTCATCATGTGCCATGTATTCGAACAATCCTCTTCCACGAATGGTTTTGGTGGGTTTGACCTCAATGTCATATTCAAGGATCTTGGTGATCCAATTAGCTCTTTTTTTGTGATTTCTCCCTCCATGATGTATTCACACACACTAGAATGCACGACATAGAAAATCACTTTGTTGAATGAAATTAGATGGCAGAACTTTTTAAGTCCTTTTACTATCGCAAAGGCTTGTCTTTCAACGAAATTATAGTTAGTCTCATATTCCTTCAAGGTCCGGGAGTAGAATGCCACTGGATGCTCTTCTTTTCCTTCATCATCTTTCTGAGTTAAGACAATAGCAATACTTGACTTGCTACTGAATGCATACATTATAAATTCCTTTGATAAGTTTGGATTAACCAGCATGGGTGGTGAAGAAATAGCATCCTTAACTTTCTTGAAGGCTTCTCGGGCTTCCTTTGTCCACTTAAATGCTTGATCCTTTTTTAACATCAGGGTGATTGACCTGATTATTCCTACAAAATCAGAGATAAATTTGCTAACAAAATTTACCTTTCTGAGGAAGGACTGGACGCCCTTCTTGTCAACCGGAAGGGGAAGGTCCTTGATGACTTTCACCTGGTTAGGGTTGATTGAAACTCCTTCTTTGGACAACACGTGTCCTAATAGCTTTCCTTGCGAAACTCCAAATACACATTTTTTTGGATTAAGGGAAACCCCAAAATCCTAGCATTTCTTAAAAACCATTTCTAAGTGATCAAAGTGATCATCCTTAGACTTAGAAAAAATTCTCATTGATCAGCTCACTAAAAGCGATGTCCATTGCCCGCCGGAATGTTTCCCCTACATTGGATAAACCAAAAGGAATTTTAGCATTTATGAATGTTCCCCACTTTGTAGTGAACGTAGTCTTGTGTTGATCCTCTTCTTTAACTCAGATTTGATTGTAACCAGAGAAGCCATCAAGCAGGGAAAACATTTTTGATCTTGCTACTATTTGCAAGATTGTCTCCATAAAAGGCAGCGGATAATGATCCTTCAGGGATGCTTTGTTCAAGTCTCGGAAGTCCACACACAAGTAGATATCTTCATTCTTCTTTCAGACCAGGACCAGATTGGACACCCATGTGCTATGCTTGATCGAAAAGACAACCTGTAACTCGATTAGCGTTGTTAGATCTTACACCATTAGTGCTTTGATCTTGGGATTCACAGGCCTCTATTTTTGTTAGACCGGTTTTGTGCCTTCCACCAGCTCGATTGTGTGTTGGATGATGTTAGGATCATACCCCTTCATATCATCATAGGACCAAGCCACCACTCCATATTTCTCATAGAAATCGATGAGACTTACTTTATCATGCTGCGGGACATCTTTCCTGACTCAAAGCTTTCTCCCATCTATGACCTGAAGCTCTATGTAGTCGCTTTTGTCTGCCACAAACTTTCTCTTATCATTCCTTGCATCATCACAATCGAAAAGGTTTTCGAGAGTGACCAATCCCTTCAGAAGTTTGTTAGATTTGAGCTGCATGATTTGTCCCTCATAAGCCTTAGCGATCTTTGGTTGAATTTGATCAACAAACTCCCCCGACTATTGGATGAATGAAGCAATGTGTTCATCACTTTCAAAAACCTGCCAACTTTGATCATTATTGGGAACTGCTGGTCGGACTATTACTCATACAAAGTGTTGGTTGTGAATGAGGTTAGAGGTAGGATCACACTGGGATCCAATTGATGCCATGTGATCCACGTCGCCATTTTGGTCTTAGGAAACAGTCTGAATGTTGAAGGCTTCAAAACCCTCAACCAGGTCCCAGACTCGATGCCAATAGGATCTCATGTAGATATTCCTTGCTGTGGAAATTCCCTGGACTTGGTTGACCACTAGTTTGGAATCTTCGAACACCATTAATTGCTTAATGCCCATTCACTCCACAAGGCTTAAACCCTGAACCAATCCTTCATATTCAGCTTCATTGTTTGAACAAGCAAACTGGAAGCGAAAAGACCTTAGTATTTTTTCATTTTATGGCCCGGATATCAAACATATCCTTGCTCCGACACCTACTTTGCATCTTTCCCCATCAAAGTACACCGTCCATAGCTCAGGTACTTGGCCACGTTCAGACTCTTTGGCAACCTTCGGGAGCACTTGATCTTCATCATATATTACATAAGTGCCCAATCCTGTAGCATGGTAATTTTTGAAAGGGTCGTTGTCCATGTGTTCATTTAGTAGAGCATCCTCCTAATCATTCTGGTCTCTGGTCACCTTTTCTTCCTCTAGCAATTCAACGCAATACATTTCTTGCTTGGTAATAGAGGTATGCGGGGCTTCAAAATTGATCATGGCCTCATTCGCTACATGTTCAAAATGTAACGCTTCTAATTCTATCTTCATTTTTGCGCCGTGCTTGGTTTTGAGAATCAAATGTGACCAATCTAGGGACAGGTATCCACCCACCCTCGAAGTAAATTCTCAGGATAGACAGAGGCCGAACATGGGAGGAACATCTATGATCATAGTATCTTGCGACACAATGATACTAGGGAAAGCAAATAAAGTTAAAGAAAGTGCCTTGATCATACCTACGGTTTCAACTTTGTTTCCATCAAGTTGCATTACTCCCATTTTCATAGGTTCATAGTTGAGTCCTAAAGCTTTAGCTATTTGTTTAGGCATAACCATGGTGCTAGCACCATAATCAATCATAGCATTGTGCAATAACTTCTTCCCTATAATGAGAGTTAAGAGGAAGGGTTGGGGCTTTGACTTATCTCTAGCTTTAGTAGGGGCTTTTGTTGTGTTGTTCGTAAGGACTTTAGTAGGAGATAGTTGGTCAACAACCTTTGAATTGGCCAACTGCTCCATTGGCATTGTGTTGATCTTTGCTTGAAGAGCCTTTTGTAATAGCGTCTTATGTTCTGGGATAGCTAGAATGTCCCACAGAGACACATTAGTGGATGATTTCTTCAATTGTTCCACCATGTTAAAAGGTGGCGAACTTAGAGGTTGTTGCTCCTTTTCTCTCGTTATGATAACTTCCTTCCCAAGCTGATATTGTGGCAGTGCAATGGAAGTGCCAGGTATCTGATCGAAAGCACTTTGAGGTTGCAGACTGGATAGTTGCAGGGCAACTGATTCCCCAATAAATATCCTCTTTGAGTGAGTGTTATAGTCAGATTGCACTTGTGACATTTCAGATATGATTGTATTATTAGCAAACACTGTTTCTTGTTCTTCCATCCATGAGAAGAGTGTGTGATCGGGAGCAATGTCAGATTCTTGTTCTAGGGACATTCCTTGTATTTATGCAGTAAGAACTACACTCTCCATTAGTGGTGAGCCATATACATAACCTTCGTGGTCCGAAGTTGCGCCTTGGTTGCGTTGCTCTGCCACCTTTTGTTGTAAGTTGCCACGCGGACAGTTTTGGGGCATGTACGCATCATTGCAAGGGAAGCACCATGGATTGATATCATCAATGAGGTTATTTTGTCCCGTGATTAATTCCCTCCTCAAGCTTGGTGAAGCACTCGTCAGTGGAGTAGGTACCAACACTATTTAGTTGGCTGTCAGAGCTGGTGGATTAGTGCGAGAACTACCTTGGTACTGATTCTGTTGATATGAAGACCGTTTGCCTTGATAATTAAGATAGACAGGCTTCAGAGGCATTGATTAGTTTCACTTATGGGTGGTTATGTCATTTTCCATAGTCCACAACATTTCTTTGAGATCACTCATTTCATCCTTGGGAGAACTGGATGTAGAGGCAACATTTTGTGGCACTGTCGCATGTGTACATTGACTGGGGAGGTGCGGACGCACTCGTCGATGCGAATTCCTATGTGGGCATCAATATTTCAGAAAATATCGGCATGATGGGCTGAGGAGGCAACTTTCCACAGTCTATCAAATGATTCTCAACTTTAACGACGACACTGTAAGAATCTGGCAAAGTAGCTGCTCCCAAAGACTTGATCATCATAGAAATGCCAGAGTTGATGGACTTTAGATAAAATATGAATGCCAACTCAGGAGTCAGGTGTATAGCAATAAGGATCCTCTACCAATTTGTGTGGAAATGGGCATTGAATTTCATGATGGCCTCTTGGGGAGCTCATTTTATGATAGATAGTTGATGGTACAGCAAGGAGCGATCTCTGTCATTTGAAAACCTCTCATAGAATGGATCTTCGAGCTCATCCCAGGTACGGATAGTGCTAGTTGGCAATGTTCGGTACCAATCCAATGCTTTTCCCTTGAAGGATGTCGCCAGGAGCCTTAGCGCTACATTCTGCGTGGTGATCCCATGCACCAAACACATGTCTGCCACATCTTGCAGATTTTTTGTAGGTGTTCTCAAGCCATCTCTGAAAAACTTGGGTATAGCTTTCATAGCTGAGACCGGGATAGCAACGCAGACAACGGGTGCTACTGGAGCTACTAGGGGACTTCTGGTGTCCCATGCTATGTAATTTTTGTTGGTAGCTGGCAACATGGTTAGAGGAACGAGTGGAGGGAACAGAACAGTTACCAATTGACTTGCGGCTTGCACTATTCCTAGTGGCAGTACTAGCAGACTAGGGTTCTTTGTGGTTTGGGATCTAGTTACAGGTCGATGGCTCATACACCCTTCTTAAGCTCAATCCCACCGGGTGTGTCAGAAAAAGAGACTGTTGATGCGGAAAGTTGACAAGGTAACAATACTTATGGGAAACTCAGTTTATGGGGGACCTTTTTGCGCTAAACTAAGTGACCTTCAGATTTTTAAAGAAGCCAACTTCTTCTATAATGGGGTTTGGAAAGGGAAAAGGAAACAGATATATAAAAATAAAGTCTAAACTAAGGCGATGCGCCAAGACTTAAAAATAGGCACGATAAATCATAGATTTAAGGGCCCGATTGGAAATTATGATGTTCCAGAAATGCAGAAACTGAAGATTAAAGTATAGATGATCCATTCATTGGCATAAAATAAAATTGCATACATTCCTACTACCGAGAAGAGTCATAAGACATGATCTAGACAGGAAAAATTGCATTCAATTTATAGAAGTTCTCGAATGAAATATCCAGACAATAGCGACATAGTCTAAAGTCAATCAAATATCATAAAAGAATAGAAAGGATGAACAATTGGCATAGTCTGAGAGTCTTTGCAATAAAAATAACAATAATAAAGGCCTAGTGTCTTTTCTAAAATTAGTGTTCTTTTGAAAAATCCAGACCCTTCCCTCAAAACAGAGAGAAGTATATATAGCTGAAAAGTCCCACCGCCTTGTAGAGTATTAATAAAAAATATTTAATGATCTCTAGCAATGATGCAAAATTGAGTAGACCTCCAGGTCGTTGCAACAGAAAAGATTTGAAACGAAGCATTTGGTCATTCTAGGCTCAGGTGCATCCTCTGCAAATGATGGTTGTGGTCCCGACAAGGTCAAGCAGGCAAGTGTCATCACCCCATAAAATATTTATGACACGCGGTGGCCAGTCATAGCATTTGGTTCGCTTTATCCGCTGCCCAAATATAAAACCTACCGAAGAGATACGTGGCGGCATAACACAACTCGTGTGAATCTTTATCCTTTGTCATTGAAAACCTGGGCCAAGGTGACACATGGTGCATGGGGGGAGCTTTACTCAAAAGTTAAGGGAGACGATCATTGATTGTACGTAGTGATGACACATGGAAGCATAGCAGGGATTCCTGAAATGCGAAGGAAAGGAAACCTCTGAGGAGTGCAAAGCAGACACATGGAGGGGGTAGCAAAGTTTGACAAAAAGGCCAAGTGGCTTATTTGCGATGCACAAGCTGATACTTAGAGCAAAAATATACCCAAAGGGAGCTTGTTGAATATTTATTCACACTCTTCAAATTCAACAGCCTCTGATCTCCTTTTCATCAGAGTTGCCCACATGCTTTCAGGTACATCTTTCTTTATATCATCCCACTTAACTTCTAAGATAATAACATATTGAATAACAACTAAGAGCGAAGTTTTCTTATCTTCTTCTCCAGCATTATCATAATATTCCATTGTAGGTTGAAGCATATTCTCAAAATGTAGCAAGGAATTGAGAGTTTCCTTTAGTTTAAAGTGGGGACCAGAACTTACCGGTATGTTCTGTTCTTTTCTCTAGTCCGCAGAGGCTTCAACATATACCTTACACTTCTTGGATTCTGCTTTGGTGTGCACATGAACACCAATTTTTTTCTCTTCTTCGTCATCAGAAGATGATACAACATGTACTCTCTTGAAACCAAAAACTTATGTAGAAACACCTTCACTAGAGGATAAACCTCCTCTTCTTCTCCTCACCAACTTTGCATCAGGATCTTCTTCATCTTGATCTTAATCATCTATAACACTGAGGTTTTTCTCCCTTGTCGCTTTCTCTTTCCTTCCTCTCTTTGCAGGGGCTACCAGAGGAGTTTCTTTCATCTTCCCAGGTCTAGTAGTCAGTCTGGAGGAAACAAGACCTTTTCCTTTATCGACGATGCTGGGCTCAATCTTTGCTGCAGGGGCTACAGACGGTTTTGCAAAGGTAGTCCTTCCGGATCTCCTCGGGCCAGATGATTCTACCTCCAATTGTTCTCCCCTAGCCCTTCCAAGGGTAATCTCCTCATTAGTAAATCCAGCTTCTTTAATATTTTTCTCCACATTCTTTCTAATTTTAGGCTTCTGCTGCTCCAGATGTCAAATCTCCATAGACCTTTCAGCACATGTCCCAATTTTGGGTTCATTGGGATCCTTTGGATTCTTCAGCAACAATTGCACATAACCTTCATCTTCTTCTTTTGTTACCTCATATCCCAGAGGTTGAATCCAAATGGTTCGAGGTTCTACATCCTCAATCATGCATTCATCAGAGGAAACATGGAATATGATATCATCTTTATACTTCTCAACAATTTTCTTCAAAATCCTTTCCCTTTCATTCATGTTTCTCTTGAATACAACAAAGAATGTTGTTAGAGCATCATTTGAGCATCCATATTACCTAGACTATGCATATAATAAAAAAATTGATGTCCTACTAGTCTAGATGAGTCCCAAAATACTTCTTCATTCTTTCCTGGAAGTCTCTTCATAAAATAAAACAATAGACATACAATCAATGAACCAAAATTGAAAGCATACTTCCTCTCCTTCGTCGACTTCAAGTTCTCAAGCAACTGTAACTGAAGAAGCTCACATAGATCATAATCAACACCATTTACAACCATATCAAAGCCTGTATAGATTGTTGTAGCCGAAACAAAGTTCTCTCTATTTGTGAAGTATATTTTACGACTGATCATGATCGCTGCATACTTCATAGCCAGATTAGAGATGGATTTCATCGTTAAGGCTCTCTCTTCATATGTGTCTCCTGTAAGTTCCATTACAACCTCATTCTTCACAGATTTTAATACAAGAATATCCCATAGTCCGGTAATAGCCCTAATTGCCTCCTTAGTTATCAGGTGCGGCCGGTTAGTCCACAAGAATTTATCATGGATTTTATTAGGACTAATTTCACAAATTTGTCATCATAGCTGAAGTTGGGAAAATTTTTCCATCTATCCAACCTCTTCTCAACCAGGTTTGAGTACTCAGGTTTTATCAAGAAATCATCACCAGTAAGCTCATTCTGCCAAATCTCAATCAACTTTGAGTGATTATATTCCTCAAACTTTACTCGAATATACATCCTTGTATCCTCAGTCGACAACACTACATGAGGGATTGACGAGAATGCACCCATGGGGTCATCTTCAAAAACTTTCGAGGAACATTTCCTATAAGAGGGCCTCGACCTCTCTAACACTTTAATGACTATAGGGGTTGCCATTCTTCCAATTCTAAATTCAAACAACTTAAACAACGCAAAACACAACTACACAAAAGATAAAAATACCTTTCTCTTCATGATGAACCACAACTAGGGTTTGCACAGCTCGAACTTCAATTCTCTTTAAGAATGATCCAAAATCTCTTCAATTTCATCAAATGAATGAATGATCAAAATGCCTTGAACATTTTCTTTATAAAACAACGATCTTCCCTAATTTGTATTAAATGTGGTAGATTTCAAAAAGCTGCTAAAAACTCCTCTTTTACATAGAAAAACCCTAATTTTCTCCGCAAAAGATCATCCCTTCATATTTCCTACCGGTTCCTTTTCAAAAACCTTTGATAATTCATTCTTCACATTTCATCCTCGTGCCAGCCTCTGGCATGCCATTTATCCAGGGGGTTCTTATAATTTTCTGATAATGTTGCCCCTACGACCTTGCTAGGTCTAATCCTTAGAGGAATCATCTGTATCGGATGAGGGCACAGACACATCAACAATCTTTGGTTCTTCCTTCTTTCTCCAAATCTTATTCATCTCTTGCTTAATCTCATCTTTTTCAACCTTCTTCATAGATTCATTCTTTTCTACCGGATTGGTCTCCTTACTCTTCTTGCTTCTACAAACTCTTGAAACATGTCCTAGTTTGTTGCAGTTATAGCAAACAATATTTGTTTGATTAGATTGACTTCCACTGATTCTTGTTCTGCACTGATTAGCTTTATGTCCATACTTGTTACAGGTATAGCAATAGCCATTAAAGGATTCATTCACTCTTCTTCCATTAAACTAATTCATCATCAGGGTTTTGCATTCACTTGCCCTATGTCCAATTCTTTTGCATGCAAAACATTGACCAGTAAAAGGACCAGGGAACTGATTCATCCTACTCCTACATTTGGTTGCCTTGTGACCAAATTTATTGCATGAAAAACAAGTGCCATTAAAAGAAGGATACCTTTGTGCATTAGGATGTCTCACCGGAGGTCTCCTAGCAGAGTTCCTTGAGTTTTTTTTTTGCTTTCCTTTATTTAGATTCTTTTGATTGTTTACAGTCTTGGAACTTTCACTGGTATCATTTCCCAGACCACCTTTGTCTTTACTCAATTTTTGTCCTGCAATCAATTCATCAAGCTTGTCTGAGCTAGATTTGAAATTGTTTTCACATAGTTTCGCCTTCTCTAGATCCACTTTCAGGTTTATAACTTCTTGTTCAAGCTTGGTGCAATCTTCAGACTTGCTTTGTACCAACTTGTTCAAACACTCTTCAATTCTTTTCTTCTCCTCTACTTGCACTTTCAAACCGACAATATCTTCATTAGCCTTCTTCAATTGATCAGTTACTTCCTTATGCCTATCTTTGAAATTTTTCAATTGCTCCTTTAATTTTCGGACACATTCATTTGCCTCTTCAAGATTCTCTTTCAGATCTATTTTTTCTCTTTCAACTTTGTCAAGATCCTCAAGAGCAGTCCAGAGCTCTCCTTTTTCATTCATTTCTTCCATCTTCAGAATCTCCCTTGAGCTGTTAGGCCTTTTTGGAGGAACCAAGATTTGATACCAATTGTTAAATGTCCAAGATACTGAGAGGGTGGGGGGTGAATCAGTATCTTCTTAATTTTTTTGATCAGATATCATCTAATTATTCCAATGCACATAATAACAAAGATAAGTGAAAGCATTAACAAAACATGAAATCACATAACACATGAACTCCAAGATTTTTTACATGGAAAACCCAAAATGGGACAAACTATGGTGAGTGTTAGCTCACAATATAATATAACTGGTTATAAGATATTACAAAATGGGCGGCTCACTACTAAGACTCACTATCCAAAAACAAAGGCTCACTGCCTACAAAATTACAATGACAAAAATGGCTTACAACCAAAAAATGAACTAATAGAGTAGACCTAGCGAGTGCAGATTTAGTTCCAATGAAGCTCAGTAAACTGACTTGACACACTTCTCATATTCTCTCTTCTTCACATTCACATTCACAACACACCGAAATTACATTACCAAACTTCAAAGATTATCCAATATATATCTGATCTCTCTGCAAGCATCAATTAGGTCAGCCTAATTAGATGCACTTCTCATTTACCAAAAATACCAACTTGTCGGCTTCAAGCTTTCACAAAATCTTCTCAAAAAGTAATTCACACATCCAACACGCTACATCAAGTTGACATAGACCTAAAATAGGTTGCACATATATCCATATAACAAAAAATAATTATCCATTACACAATACATCCATTAGGTCATCCAAGGATAGACCTAATAGCACAATTGCAAACACCAGTGTAATGCCGATACACCATACGAGCATATGGATACGTGAGATCTTAAAAGTACATGCTCTCGATGTCTACATACCACATCCCAAAACTGCAAGCAATAGTAATCACCGATAAACAATTGTAGACCAAAATACCAGAGGATGTAAGCAAAATACTAGTTGAAATACCGAACCAAAATACCAGAACAACTTCAGACTTGGTCTTGCAATTGCAACTCATATATCATGGTGACATCAATGATAACACAAAATAACAAAATGAGATGTTCTTCTTCATTTTTCCAACACCCTTTATATTAATATCAATTTTTTTTTCATCCACTACCATCTTAGCTTTCAGATTGCCAATGACTGTTTGGCCCACCCATTGCATTCTACTTGCTCCTATTCTGGCTATACTTACCCCCTTCTCATTACAACTTACAAAATGAGGATTCCCAAGTTGGACAAAACAACCCTCACAGATTGTAGACTATACATTATTAGTTTTGAAAAAATACAGAAAAAAAACCAAAGTAGAGATTTTCAGAACCTACTCCTAGTCTTTGTCAGACACTGGTGCACACATCTTCCTCACCTCTATTGCATCGACTATCACTGGGCATTTGGGTCCACATGCACTATGGGTTGGATGACTGACTTTTTCTTCAATATCTCGAGAGTGTTTCTCTCGCCACTCGTCACCTCCACCAAGCTCCCAATCCTCGTTGTCACCTACCACCACCCTGCCATGCCTTGAAAATGTGTTATTTGAATTAATACTAGTTATCGAATTTTCTTTTAAAAATTGTATACATCTTGTTGAATGTCAAGATATCATAATGAGATGATTGAGATATTTTTATGTAGGCATTGATTTATACAAGAAAAATTTACAAATCTATATAAATTTTATATGTTTAAATTTAGTGCATTTAGTACATTTTATTTGATGACTTTAGATATGAGTATGGATGGTTGCCGTTTATGGGAACTAAGAGAATGTAGGTTTTTCTACGTATAAAATTTTATGGCTATAACTTGAAATCACTCATAAGTGCATTGCTTTGTTTGATTTACATTTTGACCTATAATATCTTCATCAATAGACATGCATAAATTAAATATATGTTTCTTGAGAATATAGGTATGCAATATTTTCAGCGATTTACATAGTGAATCAAATTCCTGCATGTGTGTTGGCCACATATTGCTATATCCTTTGTGATGGGTCATACTTCTCTAGTGGAGGAGCATGGATAAGCTTAATTCTTCGTGGCAACATGGATATCATATCGACGATGTCATCTCTCTTACTCAAAATTTTTTAGTATGGATTTAAGATGTGTGAGATAGAAATTGTAAATGCAATCAATTTAAATTTTATGATCATGGCTAAATATTGCAAAGGATTGTGTCCTAATTGTACATGGTTGTAAAATCATTATATATATTATGATTTTTTGACTCTTTAAAATTGGATAAAATTTATGCTTATTTTATTAATTAATTTTCATTTTTATTAGTGATTATTGGGTGGGATGCTTCAATCACGAGCAAAATGAAGGAGAGTGGAAAATATTATTTTAACTATATTACATGGGTTTATATATTTTTATCTTGATTCAACATATACTTTAGAGGATAATGATTCATGTTGTTGAGAAAATATCAAGAACTTGTATTTCCTATCATAATATTTGGTTTCACATGGCTTTATCTTTGAAAAATTGCACAATGTTTGTCTACTTTTGTGCATATAAAGGAAAAATGGTTTTGAATTTTCTTCTGCTACACCTCTTGGCTAGCAATGTAAGAAGAAAATAATTATAACAATTTCATATGTAAGCAAATTTGAATACAAATTTTTGTAGACAACCTTTTAATGTATTCTCTTCATTGCCATCTTCATAATATATGCTTTAGAAAAATGTTTCTAACCTAATGCATCCACAACTTTGTGATGTAAAATGGGATGCTTAAAAACCGTATACCAATGCATCAAGAGATTTTTCCACATTGCAAATATTATATTTTCTTTTTATTTATTTCTATTGCTTAACATAATCTAACTTCAGGCATTATACTCAATATATACCTTTGAAATAAGAGCAACACACCTTTGTGATTTAAGTCCAATATCTTTCTATCTTAATGTGTAGGAACAAAAAAATCAAACAAGTAGAAAGATCATTTGAGGCCCATTTGACAAAAGCAAAGGAAATTGACAATTGTATTCCAAATAAAATTGAAGTTGTTAAACAAATTTTTCTTTGAATTTTAATTATAAAGAAATATGTAATAAAAGCATATTTTAAATTTCATAAATGAACTTCCATACAAAAAATGAAATTATAATGCACACCATATTTTAAACATTACTTTATATACAAAAAATGGTAAATAAAAATAATGTTTCTTCTAACACTAATCAAATTACATTCTCTAGCATATTAGCTTACACATATTTCTTTGTTGTGTGAAATTATTGTGCAAGAGGTGAGAGAACTATCTAGCTATGACTAAGTTATGACATATCACTTCCATGAGAATGATCACTGTGAGGTGGTTCCAACATAGATCTAGGTGAGTGACAAATTGTTGTAATTGATTCATATGCTCTCAAGTCAAAATGGGGCAAATGTGGGTTAGCTTTTATATATTTATGTTGTTGTTTCATGACAATGTTGTCCAATTCTCCTATTTCTTGAGATTCATCAAGGAGGTTAGGCCTCCTAAGGATGGAATCTTGAGATATGATTTTGTTAGGTGTTATAGTGATGTTGAGATAAAAAAGATTATTAGGGTTGTAGAAACTTCTTTGAAGGTTGGGAAAGGGATTGTGTTTGTCATAACATCCAACATTAGATCTAGAATTTGGTTTGGCAACCCAATAGGATTCGACAATCAAGAAGTAGGTCATGTTCAAGGGAATGACCTAGGATAAAACATGACTAGATTTGAGACCAAGGATGGTTTTAAATGTGGTAAGGAGGAAAAAGGTGGGAATTAATAGGATAGATAGGACATGCGTTTAAACAAAGTTCTCATAAGGGTAAGGTAGTTCAAAATTGTAATACCCAAAAATAAGTAAAAGGGAGAAGATCAAATAGCATTCAAGATCTACTCAAGAGCTAAAACGAACAATCTAAAGTTAGTCAAGCTCAATTGGGCCTCAATAAGGAAAAATAATGAAAAACCAAGAGACAACTCTAGTTTATGTGATATAGAGGTCAAATTTTTATTATCAATTGGGATCCTTGCAAGATGGCCTAACTACAAATTTACTTGATGAGTCTTTAAAAAAATTGACAATTTACTTGAAATTTAAATTCTTTATATAATTCATCTAATCTATATTTGTTGGCTAATCCATGTTAAGCAACCATTTAATGACATGTTTATGGCGGAACAAGCTAAGTGTGGAGTGACGATTTGCAAAAGGGTGGATATTAATGACAATCAAATTAAATCAAAACTTAAAAAGTTATTTTTGACAAGTACATAAATATATCTAGTGTAAGATAAATTACGACATCTTTCAATCTTTTACATGACTAAATTCCATAAGCTAATGCTTATACACTATATAACCTATCAAATCTATATTTTTAGTGAGGTTTTCGTAAAAAAAAATCAATTTGCATACATAATGAGGCATATGCCCAATCATAACTATACAAATTCCTACATAATGAGGTATAGAGTTGGCTCTAGCATACCTTCTATTCTTTTGACAAGTGCAAGAGTAAATGAACAAAATGAAAATCAAGCAAATTTGAGAAGTGAGAACATAAATATGATGATACAAACCTCATGAATTAGAAATTCTATACTGATGGTTCATGGAACCTAGGGAGCCTTCAAACAAGTGTAATAAATAGTTCTTGATGGCTTCTACAACCATAATAACTAATGATCGAAAATGATACTTGAATTAACCAAGGGACAAAGGGACAAAAACAATTGAAGTCTATTGAACAAGTTGTAGAAATAGCCCTTCATAGAACCATTAGACTACAAAACAAAACCACAACCACATTTTAAATGTAGCAAATGATATTAAATGCATTTCAAAGCTCTATTTCAAAATTATAATTTAAATAACACTTTAGAACATCTATTTTTCATCATTATTAGTATAATCTACAATATAAAAGTAAATCTAAAAAATAATATTTTACACGCAAAAAATAAAAATCTAATACACTTTACTTTAGATATTATTTTATATAAAAAAATAATAAATAAAATTCATATATCTTATATATACAAATCAAATTGTACTCCATACTATATTAACTTTGCATATAATATTTTTTTAACCGTTACAACCTCCTAATAGAAGAGATAATTATTTAATAATAAAAATGATAATTTCTGCGCTCTCGGGAATACATCTGCCTATGGAATAAGATTTCAGAGACCTACGTCCTTTTACTTTGGATCAATACTGTGTGTACCTGCACTAGTGCCTCGATCTGGAATTGGGTACACAAGCCGAGCAGCACTAAACCGAAAAACCGAAACAAACTTGCTTGTTAAGCCACTTAAACATCCTTTCTCCGTCGGCAGGTAATACCCAGGCAAATCCAAATTTAGAAATAGATCTTACCAGATGAATTAGCATCCAATCCATTATTCGGCAATATTTCATTCTCTCTCGAAAATTAAGATACCACATTGTAAATCATGGGATTGTTCTCAAACAAAATCAGCAGAGAAGATTTGAAACCAGGCGATCATATCTATTCATGGCGGTGCGCTTATGTTTATGCTCATCACGATACTCACTCTTTTTTAACTCCCATCATTTTTGCATTCGCCATTCTCTTATTTTTAAGTAATTCTCCACTGAAGTCTTTGTTGCTTGACTGGTCTTCTTAATTCCAGCTGAAACATAAGTCGTGAAAAGGGATTTTCAAATTTCAACCACTGTATATGTATTTCTCATGTAAATGTTATAGTAGAATATTTATGATCCCAACCCATTTTTAAAATTTATTTCTCGGTAAGTTCCAATCACAATTTGAATAATTTCAAATATGGGTCAGGCTGAAATCCACAATATAATTTTTAGGGCACAATTACAGCTTATTGTGGTGGGAGATTTGAAGAGTCAATATGGTAGATTTATCATCAGGGATTTGAAGCATTTGGTGTGAGTTCATCAATGCCTGATGACTTCAGTAGTATGACTCGAAACGTCAGAGGAAACGAGTTTATGTAGTAGTTTCCAGAAATCTATACCTCAACTCCATCAAAATGAAGAAAACCTTAAAACTCTAATTTATAGTGCTGCTGCGAGTGCCCCTTTACCATTACATCACTAAAACTTGGAACACAATTTTATTTTATCCAGCCTTGAAACTGATGATTAGAGATATTGGATATGTAATAGAATTGGTTCCTCAGATATTGCCTGGAGAATATCCGCAGAGCGATTGATATAACCAACTGCCCCAAAATTATGTTTTAAACTTTTAGCAGGAATAGGTCTGGGCACCTATAAACAGTCTAATATGAGAAACACGAAACTCTGACTAATAATGCTTCCACATATCACAGAAGTTTGTCCGAGCATGTCTATGATCGGATTGGTATGGCCTCTATTTAATGGAAATCAGGCATTAAACTTTTAGCAGGAATAGGCCTGGGCAGCTATAAACAGTCCAATATGAGAAACACGAAACTCTGACTAATAATGCTTCCACATAACACAGAAATTTGTCCGAGCATGTCTATGATCGGATTGGTATGACCTCTATAAAACATCAAATGGAAGTCAGGCATTAATAATAGGATCCAAGTTCCTCGTTTACTTAGCATGTAAAATGATTTTTGTTTTGATTTCGAGATTTGTGAGGGTGGAGTGGCTCAAGCACTACACAGGGCTTATAAGGAAGGAGGTTAATTTTGTGGTTAGTTAAAATGGTTTCTGTAAAATCAAGGAATTTCTGCTTTAATTAGTGAGATTTTCAAACACAGAGGCCTTTTATTTAGCAAAGCTCTATTCTTAATCTATTGGACAAGATTGCAGCCTGCAACATGTAGATTTCGAGCAAAGCAGCTCTTTATATTCAGTTGGAACCTATGTCATGTGGATGTTTTCCATTTTTTTAATTGTGGTTAAGTTCAGCAGAGCTTATTGCAGGATCTGCCATGTCTGACTTGGTATCC
Organism: Sequoia sempervirens; assembly: GCA_007258455.2. NCBI lineage: Eukaryota > Viridiplantae > Streptophyta > Pinopsida > Cupressales > Cupressaceae > Sequoia > Sequoia sempervirens. Next base: position 795,288,556 of record VDFB02270651.1, read on the forward strand.
ACTTTAATGAGAGCTATCTGTCTGGAAAAATTAATGAGGTGGATGACTCTGAGGAGCACTGTAGTTTTGATTGTCTGTCATGCTCACTAACTAGTCTGCCTATAAAAATAATTGGTACTCTGATACCAAAACACCATGGTTTTCTTTTCACTATGGGCTTTGAATGGCAGCAGAAAATCAGTTTTATCGAACACTAGAGCACCTGAGGTGGAGGATCAACCCAGATAACTTGGCAACCCTATGCATTCATACTTATGTTATGGAGATTAATGCCCGTGTAAGCTCATGTTTCTTCCTTAGGATTTTTCTTGCTTCATTTTCTGATCCCTGTCTAAAAGGATGGGAATATGTTAAGTTTTTCCGGATGTTCAAAGATGTATTGATCTCTGTTTTATGCTGGTATTGATTTTTTACATTACGGCTGTATAGGGGTTCTGTTTTGGATGCTGGCATAGGTTTTTAGTGATCACTTTTATTCTGAATGTATGGGCCCCATATTTAGGACAACTTAGATTACTAAATAGAATATTAGAACAAATATTCAGATTATTGTTGAACTTAGATTATTAAACATAATATTAGAACAAATATTCGGATTAATAATGGGATCTCTGTTTTCTCAAGGAGATCGAGGCCAGAGAGCAACTTTAGGATTTTAATCCAAAGGTCCAAGTATATGATGGAACACCTGATGACAGGAAGCTCCGGTGTAAGAGAACACAAAGTTCCTAATTAAAATTGAGAAGCCCTGCAGTGCAGGTTCAATATGCAATGATAGGCACAAAGTATAAGATATCTGATGTTATGAAGATCTGTCAACTATGAGTTAGTGATAAGTATTCTTATGGTACCAACATGCAATCAGAATCAACTTTCAAGAATCCCTTAACCCATAGTAGCAGAAATCGTGATTAATCATCAATCCTCAGTTTTTCATTTGATTATCTACATTATTCTTGTTGTGTAATATTTTATTCACCTTGGATATGTTTTATCCTAGTGTTATATTGCACCTCTTCAATAAATATAATATTTAATTGTTCTCACCTAAGCAGCTAATAATGACATGTTCACCTTGCTTTAGGTAAACAAGTGCCATCACTACCTCATCAACTCTTGATTGATGGTAGTTAAGTGCCACCTCTATTCAGTTAGACTGAATTCTCACCTCTTAAGTGGGAGAGATTGAGTGTTAACTCACACCTCTTGAACATGTCATCTCCTTGATTCATGCATCCAAGACGCCTATATATTTGTATGTTCCTTTTTGTAGCTTGTCTCCATAATATTGAATATAATTTTTTTATTCATTTTCTTGGTTTTGTGACTGACTTTTGTTGTTCATAACAAATTCTAATATGGTATCAGAGCCATGATGTCCTAAATTTATTCCATTTCTAGGATTAGAGATCAATAGTTGCTTGTAGAACAAAAACTTGGGTATGCTCTTCTCTTTCATCAAATGTTGATCTTGAGAATATAGAAATAACTAATTTGAGTTTTTTTTATTTGTGGCTTTGTTTTGCAAATTGCTTTGGATGACTTTTGGAGCAAATTTGAGCTCACCATTGAGTTCATAGTGTTTGAAAAAGTCAGTTTTTCTTTTTGATGTGTTCATTTTGGACATTGGAGGTTAAATCTGCAAGAGTTTGAAGTTGGGAGGTCCATGCTAGATTTAGCAAGTACCTAATCCTTTGGAGTATTTTGAGTCAATTCCAACCTTCTTGTTGCATTTTGAAAGCCCAAGAACTCATAGATTGACTATCAAATCATCGAAATTAGAGCATTTTATCTACAACCATTAGAAAATATTTTTCCTCCTCGATTGTACAAATTGTATTGTTGAAAAAGTAATAAAAATTTCTTGTTGCACAATATTATGTAGGTTTGCACTTGGATTGTAGCTACAAGTTATTGTATTGGCAACAACTACCATCCCACCACTACCACCCACTATAGTAGTGGTCTGTAGTGCCCCATTGGTAGCGACTATTTTGCAGTTTAAAACTACACCACCACTGCAAATTTTCCATTGCCAGCGACAAAATTCGGTAGCAATACCCTTGTGGCCGAAACAATAGGTTTAATCACAAAACAATTTCTTCCCTAGTATAGGTGGTTCAAATTTAAAATAGCGGTATTGCAGTACAAAAGTGGTTTGGAGGATATCAGATAATAGTATTGGCATCGTGGAGTATATTCCATCAAGCAAGGGAATATTTAGACTTGGTGTCTGCTGATTTTTGTATTCCATTAGGCTGACAACATTCTATCCTGTCCATTGGTAGTTTGCATTTGGCACCTAAACTTTGGAGGCCTTATTTGTGCTCATATTGGCTCTTTTTAAAAGCATTTATTTATTTGGTTGATTTTTAGAGAGCTTTGCAATGGTGCAAACGGTTTTTTACTTGTAGTGTTTGTATATTTTAGAAATTGTAGATTCTCATGTTGGAAAATGAGCCACACCTAGACCAAAGATGGATTGGTCATCAAGAGGGCTAGTAGCTCAATGGTAGAGCAGCCCAAAAGCAAATAGGAGGTCTTAGGCTCAACTCTTAGTTGGTCCATTAAAAATTAAACATGGTATTAGAGCCTAGGTCATGAAGCCAAGCTAAGCCAAGCTAGGATCCCCAAGCACTTGCAATGTGGCTCAAGGGGGGGTGTTGGAAAATGAGTCACACCTAAACCAAAGATGGGTTGATCACCAAGAGGGCCAATAGGTCAATGGTAGAGCACCTCTGTAGCAAATGAGAGGTCCTAGATTCGACTCTAGCTAGTCCATAAAAAAATAAACATCTCATAGGTGATGTTGAGTAGTTCTTGTTTTTGAAACTTGCAAGGCTTCATTTGTGTTCATATATGTAATAACCACCCCCTTTTAAAAAAAAATTGGTTAGTTCAACTGTAAACAAAATGCATAACAACTTCCTTTCCACTTTCTGATCACCCAGATCCTAAAGAGGGCAAGTGAGAGAATACTGTGTTCCAAAATGCGACAAACTGAAATCAATTGCTGAAAGGAAAGGCATTAGGTGGCAAGCTAACTAAACCACTTATTCAGTGGGATTTAAGCATTACAAGAAAGTAAGCATTCGCTTATTCAGTGGTAATTACAAAAACACATCCACTTTTAAGCGGGAAGTTTATTTAAACTGAAAGTAAATATCAGTTGGGAATGTTCACTAGCAATGGTGAAGCTTATAGAATTGAAGTAAATAACAAAGCTGTAATGTCCCCACTATTGGAGTGACCTCTTGGTGGTTATATTCTAGCCCATCCAACATTCCCGTGGGTTAGAGGGCATAATAAGGGGATGATAAGAAATAAGATTGCCTAGAAAAGTTAGAAGATGTTTCTAGAAGAACTAGAATCTTCTAGAAAGGTTAGAAGATGTTTCTAGAAGAGCTAGAATCTTCTAGAAAGGTTAGAAGATGTTTCTAAGAACTAGAATCTTTTAGAAAGGTTGGAAGATGTTTCTAAAAGAAAGGTTAGAAGATGTTTCTAGAAGAACTAGAATCTTCTAGAAGAGTTAGAAGAAGAATCTTCTAGAAGGGTTACAAGATGTTTCTAGAAGAACTAGAATCTTCTAGAAGGGTCAGAACCTTCTAGAAACTAGACCCTAGGGCGGCCTTGCCTTAAGGTATTATTTAAAGGAGGCTAGGGTAAATGGGAAGATATGCTTAGTTTATGCTTGGTTATTATTTTCTCTTGGAGAATTCTGGGAAAGCTTTGGCTTTCAGTAGGTTTGAGGACGGAAACCCTCGAGCTTGGAGGCAGTGGACGAAAACCCATTGTCTGTTGGAGATATCATTCAATTGTCTCACTTTGTGCTTCAGATTCATGCTTCTAATTATCCAATCCGACTGTAAGTTCTGTGACTACGATTGGATATTTTTTGTTGTTATTCTATTGAAGATTTGAAGGCAATATTCATATGTAATTTCAGATCTTTATTCTAAAACTGTTATTAAATGTTTTCATTGAAATTTGTATGCAAGTTAATGGGTAAAATGTAAAATCTGTTTGCATGCAAATTGTATGTTAAAACTTTTTGTGGAGAAAATTGGGATAAAATTGGGGGTTTTGAGTCAGATCGAGTTTGGCTCATTACAGTGGTATCTTGGAGGGTTTGGAGTTTTCAGTTTGACTCATCGAGTGATCAACACTCATCTATAGCAGCTGCAGTTGATTGATGGTTTTGGTAAAAATGAAGTCTATGTAGGAACTCATGGCAGAACTCATGCAGGGCTTTCAAGACTATGACAGGAATTTGACGAGGCTTCTACAACATCCAGAAATTTTAAGTTCTTTGTTTGCAAAGGAAAGGAAATCAAACACGAATACAAATAATCTGACCAGTACAAAGGGAAAAGAAAAGAAAGAAGAATTTCTTCCTCGTGATGTGCACCTTACAGGGGAACCTAAGAAGAGCAAAAATAAATTAAGGAGAGAACAATGATGTTTCACATGTCAAGGTGTTTGGACACTTAGCCATAAAGAAGATGAAGCCATGTTCACAGTTTCACTTCAACAAGATGACAAAATGGGCAAAGAAGAATCACTCCATGCATCTGTGAGTGAGGGACACATGAGTCTTCATGACAACAGTGAGGTTGAAGGGTACGCTGATATGGAGATTGCTAAATCAGCAGTGATTGATCAGCAAAATGAAGGTATGGATTCTTTTGATGATCCATTAATGGAGCATAGCATTATCTCATCAACTTTGCACAATAATGGCAAGGAATCAAATTGTGAGTTGAGTGGCCTTGAAGGTGGAAATGTTAATTCACATGAAGATAGCACAAATAGGAACGATAATTCTGATTTTCTGATTACAAACAGCAGTCTAATACCTCCACATAATTATGAGGTGATAGGTAAATCACACGAAGATGACAATGTTATGGAATCCTCTAATGTTAGCATTGAAGTTTTGTGTGTTGAACATGAAGAATGTATTGTGAATTCAAGCTACAAACAATCTAATTTTGTGCATCACGGCATAGAAGAGGTTAAGATGATGAATAGCAGGTGTAATGAGTGGTTGCAAAGAGCTAGAAGAGCAAAGATGTTGGCTGCTCAAGCAAAACAGGGTCTGGAGGATATCAAAGAAAAATTCAGCCACATGGACCGTGGAAGGCAACAACTAGGTACTTTCCTTCATCAAACTTCCGAACTTCAAAGGAACGAAAATTCAGAAATTGAAGATAATGTGCATGATATTTATGGAGCCACCATTGACAAGTATGATGCAAATGTTGATTTCATGATCATAAATAGTGATACATTGTCTTCACATGATTTTGGTAGTTACATGGTGATTGAAATGCTTCAAGGGGGTATCATTGGTAAGAGGCTTTATCTTTTTGATCTCCTATCTTTCATGAATAAGTATGAAATAGGGATGATAGATCCAAGGTACACAAGAGGTATGGCTTTGCATGGTGGTTTTATTATTCTTTAATTCATGAGATCATTATTATTGGGAGGACACATGGAATGTAAAGTTTTGATTTCAGCTAAGGCATTTTGTCTTAGAGAGTTGACTATAGAGACTAAGAGATTGCCGAACAAGAAGATCCTACAATTTGATAATGTTTGGTTTGCCATGGATACCACACCATGGAGTTGGATAGAAGCAAAAACCATACCAGCTAAGGAGGTAAAGGTATGGATCGGTTTTGTGACAGCTATGGCAGCTAGAAGAGCACATAACTTTCAGCTGGGCACACCTCTTAGACCAGCACTCATGGAGGAGCAACCTATCCGTGGAGAAGTTACAAGGAAAGGCAAGGAAGGCACCTCAAAAAGCTATGATCACAGTTTTGATCTTCTTAATATGGACAAGCACGAAAAGCACCCAGATTTGTGGGTACTTGATGGGAGGTTTGTTTTTGAGAACAATCCTAAAACTTCATGTCATGCACATGAGTTGAGCCATTGGATTGATGAGACACCTCACTTGGTGAGCCAATTGAAGGCTCAATTCAGATTTATGAGAGAAGAGTTGGCATATATATCCCATGGGGTAGCAAGGGATGATGTTGGCACAAGTAATCTCAACTCAGATTGGAAGAAGTCCCTTTGCACTTTTGTATCCTTGGATAGACATCATGCTGTCCTAGTTTCCAAATCCGAGTTCTTCAAGAAAAAGATTGTGTTAATCATAATGGACAACAGTTCTCTAATTGGTACAGCTAGCATCCTTGAGAAGGGAAGTATGATAGCTGTTGGGGAAAGTTTTCAGTATGGCACACACCTTGGGACAACAGCCTATGATAGCATCTATGAAGGCGAACTTGAGAGGTACGAAACAAAGGTGGGTTTCGTGATGATAATCAGCCAATTTCTATCTTCTCATGGTCTCATTCATAATGCAAGAATGTATGATGAGTATTGAAGAACCACGTTGCACACAAGTGTTGTCATCAAGTAGTACTAGTCTTTGTATCATAACATTATCATTCTTTGATCATACATGGAGAGGATATATGGTATATAAAGAAAACATCACAGAGCATGTGGAAGACAGTAGTACTTCATGTTTGTACCATTGGGTTTTGAGTTACATTGCAAGGATAGAGGGTTGTTCTACTTACTTGAGCAAGGAATTTTCAGCCCTAGTTCATTGGGTTAGAATTCTCACTTTGATGATAGATGGTTGTTTCATACCATTGATCACAAAGATTTCAGTTTGGTTCTTCAGGACCGCAGTTGATTGGAGGATTTGGAAAGTTTGGGATCATCTTTTCTTTGTTGAAGGTTGGTATTGTGATAAGATTCTGTCTTCCTTTGACATTGGAGATACTTGTTGCATCATTGCAAGTGGGATTATCAGCAGTATGTGGTGGATGGTTATGATTAATTATGTACCTATGATGATCATTCTTCACACCCATGAGAGTTCATTCCCACATAGATGGACTTTCGACATTGGTCATGGTAATTTATATGAAGCATCTCATTATGGGATTGATTTTAGACAATTTGGAGCAATGTTTGAGGGATGGCTTGACAAGGCAACGAAAGCTAAGTTGATAGAGCAACAAACCAAGCTTCATGATAAGCAAAGGTCTTATACTTTTGAAATTGTAGTTGTTGTCAATCAATTCATTCATGAAGATATTGATTTTATTGATGACACTTATAGTGGATCAGCCACTCATGAGTTACCTTTGGTTAGTGATGAAGGCATCTACGATATATTTTTGGAGTTGTCACCTATTCCCTATGATATGACAGCTGTTCATTGGTATGATGGTAACAAAATCTTCACGGATTCTTTATTGGTAAGTGGCTGTCCTGTTTGGGTTTCCATTTCACTTTCAGATTTAGCATGGTCTATAACAGCTATTGAGTTGCATGGGGGTGCGTGGAGACATGTCTACTTGATGGGCATTGCATATGAGGTGAATTTCCTTCGTATACATTGGTATGATGACACCATTGACATCATTCTTAATGCTGGTTTGAGTTACAACAGTGGTATTTGGTGGCCTAGTGAGTTGACCTATGTATGCACGAGAGATTTGAGCACTAGGCTCTACGTCGATACTTTTGAGACTGACATTGGACAATCTTATCAGAAGATGGTTTCTTCTAAGTTTTGCATGCTAGACCCTGATGTTGTTCTAGCCTCTTTTTGGGAGATAGATGGTGTTCATGATGGTACTCTTCTTACTCTTGGAAGTAAGTTAAGATACTTGCAGTTACTAACTGATAGAGGTCTTGTTGACATGGCTGCAAGGGATAATGATGATGTTGTTACAAGACCAACTCAACCTATTGTGAGTTGTGTGTCTTTTCCTAATGATGGCAATATAGAGGTTACCAGAGTGGCACAACGGAAAGCGACAGGTGTTGGATTTCCAATTTATTCATGGGATCCAGGGGTAGTTCGCTTATGGATAGTGTGGATGCGTGAGATTCATCTATGCAGTTCTTGGATGGCAAAGCTCACTAAACAACAGATGGTAGAGATCCCTGTGCACAATTTATATAGAGATGATTTTCAAAATTGGGATCCAAGAGTTTATTGGTTGGACAATTGGCTTCACAGCTTGACAGGGCTTGACAGTGACAGGAGCTTTAGCTGTATACAGAGGATGCTGGTTGGAGTTCTTTCCAGGATCATTTGGGATCCGGGTGGTTGGCGGTCAAAGACAGATGATTTGTTCTTCAAATATCAGATGTTGTGGCAATTGAGAGATATTGCGGTAGCAATTGCTTGAGGACAAGCAATCTCGGGAAGGGAGGACTGTAATGTCCCCACTATTGAAGTGACCTCTTGGTGGTCATATTCTAGCCCATCCAACATTCTCGTGGGTTAGAGGGCATAATAAGGGGATGATAAGGAATAAGAATCTTCTAGAAAAGTTAGAAGATGTTTCTAGAAGAGCTAGAATCTTCTAGAAAGGTTAGAAGATGTTTCTAGAAAGGTTAGAAGATGTTTCTAGAAGAACTAGAATTTTCTAGAAGAGTTAGAAGATGAATCTTCTAGAAGGGTTACAAGATGTTTCTAGAAGAACTATAATCTTCTAGAAGGCCCAGAACCTTCTAGAAACTAGACCCTAGGGCAGCCTTGCCTTAAGGTATTATTTAAAGGAGGCTAGGGTAAATGGGAAGATATGCTTAGTTTATGCTTGGTTATTATTTTCTCTTGGAGAATTCTGGGAAGCTTTGGCTCTCAGTAGGTTTGAGGACGGAAACCCTCGAGCTTGGAGGCAGTGGACGGAGACCCATTGTCTGTTGGAGATATCATTCAGTTGTCTCATTTTGTGCTTCAAATTCATGCTTCTAATTATCCAATCCGACTGTAAGTTCTGTGACTACGATTGGATATTTTCCGTTGTTATTCTACTGAAGATTTGAAGGATTTGAAGGCAATATTCATATGTAATTTCAGATCTTTATTCTAAAATTGTTATTAAATGTTTTCATTGAAATTTGTTTGCAAGTTATTGGGTAAAATGTAAAATCTGTTTGCATGCAAATTGTATGTTAAAACTTTCTGTGCAGAAAATTGGGAAAAAATTGGGGGTTTTGAGTCTGATCGAGTTTGGCTCTTTACAGTGGTATTAGAGAAATTGCAAGATACTCAGGACACCCTTACCAGAATGATATCTTCTACTACTGTTATCTTATGCAAATGGTGATGTCACTAGAAGAACACCTACTCTGTTCAATGAGTTGTTGAGCTTCCCTTCTGTAGTAATTGGATGCCCTGCTTTAGACTAAGGGTAAATGGGAAGGTATGCTAATTTGTGATTCCTTATTTGTTGAGAAATATCTCTTGAAACCAGACCCTTATGATTGAGCTCAAGGACTCATTGATTGACTCATTACAGTGGTATCGGAGCATAGCATGTGATTGAGCATAGCACGACATCCAATTCAAGGGAGCAACGCCTTGAACTGGCTGAAATCATTTCAGTAGTGATGTTTGGTTGAAGATAATTGCAAGATTACACTGGTATCAGAGTAATTGGAGTATCAGAGTGGTATTGAAATGTTTACACTGTAATGAGCCAAACTCGATCTGACTGAAAACCCCCAATTTTTTCCCAATTTTCTCCATAGAAAGTTTTAACATACAATTTGCATGCAAACAGATTTTACATTTTACCCGATAACTTGCAAACATATTTCAATGAAAACATTTAATAACAATTTTAGAATAAAGATTTGAAATTACATATGAATATTGCCTTCAAATCCTTCAAATCTTGAGTAGAATAACAACAGAAAATATCCAATCATAGTCACATAACTTATAGTCGGATTGGATAATTAGAAGCATGAATTTGAAGCACAAAGTGAGACAATTGAATGATATCTCAAACAGACAATGGGTTTCCGTCCACTGCCTCCAAGCTCGAGGGTTTCTGTCCTCAAACCTACTGAAAGCCAAAGCTTCCCAGAATTCTCCAAGAGAAAATAATAACCAAGCATAAACTAAGCATGTCTTCCCATTTACCCTAGGCCTCCTTTAAATAAGACCTTAATGCAAGGCCGCCCTAGGGTCTAGTTTCTAGAAGGTTCTGGCTCTTCTAGAAGATTCTAGTTCTTCTAAAAACATCTTGTAACCCTTCTAGAAGATTCATCTTCTAACTCTTCTAGAAGATTCTAGTTCTTCTAGAAACATCTTCTGACCTTTCTAGAATTTTCTAGTCTTCTAGAAATATCTTCTAACCTTTCTGGAAGATTCTAGTTCTTCTAGAAACATCTTCTAACCTTTCTAGAAGATTCTAGTTCTTCTAGAAACATCTTCTAACTTTTCTAGAAGATTCTTATTCCTTATCATCCCCTTATTATGCCCTCTAACCCACGAGAATGTTGGATGGGCTAGAATATGATCACCAAGAGGTCACTTCAATAGTGGGGACATTACAGTCCTCCCTTCCCGAGATTGCTTTTCCTCAAGCAATCGCTACCGCAATATCTCTCAATTGCCACAACATCTGATATTTGAAGAACAAATCATCTGTCTTTGACCGCCAACCACCCGGATCCCAAATGATCCTCGAAAGAACTCCAACCAGCATCCTCTGTATACAGCTGAAGCTCCTATCACTGTCAAGCCCTGTCAAGCTATGAAGCCAATTGTCCAACCAATAAACTCTTGGATCCCAGTTTTGAAAATCATCTCTAAATAAATTGTGCACAGGGATCTCTACCATCTGTTGTTTAGTGAGCTTTGCCATCCAAGAACTGCAGAGATGAATCCCACGCATCCACACTATCCATAAGCGAACTACCCCTGGATCCCATGAATAAATTGGAAATCCAACACCTGTCGCTTTCCGTTGTGCCACTCTGGTAACCTCTATATTGCCATCATTAGGAAAAGACACACAACTCACAATAGGTTGAGTTGGTCTTGTAACAACATCATCATTATCCCTTGCAGCCATGTCAACAAGACCTCTATCAGTTAGTAACTGCAAGTATCTTAACTTACTTCCAAGAGTAAGAAGAGTACCATCATGAACACCATCTATCTCCCGAAAAGAGGCTGGAACAATGTCAGGGTCCAGCATGCAGAACTTAGAAGAAACCATCTTCTGATAAGATTGTCCAATTTCAGTCTCAAAAGTATCAACGTAGAGCCTGTTGCTCAAATCTCTCGTGCGTACATAGGTCAACTCACTAGGCCACCAAATACCACTGTTGTAACTCAAACCAGCATTAAGAATGATGTCAATGGTGTCATCATACCAATGTATAAGAAGGAAATTCACCTCATATGCAATGCCCATCAAGTAGACATGTCTCCACGCACCCCCATGCAACTCAATAGCTATTATAGACCATGCTAAATCTGAAAGTGAAATGGAAACCCAAACAGGACAGCCACTTACCAATAAAGAATCCATGAAGATTATGCTACCATCATACCAATGAACAACTATCATATCATAGGGAATAGGTGACAACTCCAAAGATATAATGTAGATGCCTTCATCACTAACGAAAGGTAACTCATGAGTGGCTGATCCACTATAAGTGTCATCAAGAAAATCAATATCTTCATGAATGAATTGATTGACAACAACTACAATTTCAAAACTATAAGACTTTTGCTTATCATGAAGCTTGGTTTGTTGCTCTATCAACTTAGCTTTTGTTGCCTTGTCAAGCCATCCCTCAAACATTGCTCCAAATTGTCTAAAATCAATCCCATAATGAGATGCTTCATATAAATTACCATGACCAATGTCGAAAGTCCATCTATGTGGGAATGAACTCTCATGGGTGTGAAGAATGATCATCATAGGTACATAATTAATCATAACCATCCACCACATACTGCTGATAATCCCACTCGCAATGATGCAACAAGTATCTCCAATGTCAAAGGAAGAGGGAACCTTATCGCAATACCAACCTTCAACAAAGAAAAGATGATCCCAAACTTTCCAAATCCTCCAATCAACTGCGATCCTGAAGAACCAAACTGAAATCTTTGTGATCAATGATATGAAACAACCATCTATCATCAAAGTGATAATTCTAACCCGATGAACTAGGGCTGAAAATTCCTTGTTTAGGTAAGTAGAACCATAGTTGGAAAACTCGCCAATTGCAAGTACTCGGCAAGCCCGAAAAACTCGGCTCGGCAAAAACTCGGCAAAAACTCGGCAAAAAACTCGGGAAATTAAAATATTGCTTAAACTTCACTAAAAACGCATTTTTTTTGCAAAATTCAAAGATAAGATGCATCTAATGAGTCAATAAATGAGTACATATAAGAAACAAGCAGTATTTGATTGATATGAGAGAAAATTGTATACAAAATGGCACCCTCATGTGGAATGCTGAGTGCTCAATGTGCTGATATGATAATAGTCTGAAACAAAATGAAAATAGCAAATTGTTTTTGTAAAACTGAAAGTAAATACTACATAAACATTAATATATTTCAGTTTTTACAATTTCACATGAATCACATCTTCCTCTTCCCATGTCTAGATCTCAGTAAGGGACCGGAAGAGGGTCTAATCATAGGAGTCTGCTCCTGCTGTGCCTGTGGCTCCTCAACCTCCATCCTAGATGTAGATCCTCCTGCAGCTGCTGGTGGTGGCACTGGCAATGACTCCTCCTCAGGGTCATCCTCAAGGTCGTCCAATGAGAATGCAAATCCACCCTCCTCCATTGCCTGTCGCTCTAAATCATAAATCTCATCCTCAGTAAACAATGGAGGCTGCTCCCCTCGCCCTGTCCAATCACTGTATGGATCTATCTCATCCAAATCAATTGGATCATCATATGATATTTCTTCTACCTTTCTTCTGCGCAATCGAAGATTATATTGCACATAAACAAGGTCATTGAGGCGTTTTTGGGCGAGTTTGTTCCTCTTTTTTGTGTGGATAGCCTCAAACAAACTCCAATTGCGCTCACAATTGGAAGAACTACAAGGCTGGCTCAAGACACGGAGGGCAAATTTTTGAAGATTTGGGGTTTTTCCACCCCAATGTGTCCACCAAACATCTACAAAAAAAACAAAAAAAGAGTTAGAAAATTGTAACTTGTAACTTGTAACTTGTAATTATTAATTTTTCATTTTTGTAACTTGTAAATTTCAAATTTTATACCTGGTGGCAGCCTAGATACTGCTCTCTTTGCCAGGTCTGAAGAGAAGAGTGCACCCCTTTTCTCTCTATAACTCTGTAATTCATTAACAATGCAATCTGCCTCATCAGGTGTGGATGTCATCCGCTGAATGCAAGTAGTGAGGCCCTCCATAACCTCTCTAGTAGGATCTGAATAGGTGCCTGAGTGGATGAAACGGGGGTTCAAGAAGTACCCTGCTGCATGGATAGGTTGGTGGAGTTGATTGTTCCACCTCCTATCGATAATCTCCCATATGGGATCAAATTTGAGGCTATCCCCCTTATAATAACTTTTAATAGCCTCCTTGGCCCTATCCATGGCCTCATAAAGATACGCCATTGGGGTTTGATCCCCATCCACCAAGCGAAGCACTCTAACCAAGGGCTCTGACACCTACAATAAAAATTTAAAAATGCAAAAAAGGATTAGAGTTACAATTTAGTAATTTACAAATTTACAATGAAAGACATTAACTTCAAGAAATATATTTAATTTGAATTTAGATTCAAACTCAAAGTTTTGAAGTTACCTTCACAATCTCTGTTGCTCTTTGTGCAAAGAGGGGCTCGAAGACAATGTTTTGAACTCTTTCTCCTTCTGGCTTCTTTGAATAAGGTGAGTCTACCCATGCTTGACTCACAAACATTTGTTTCAAAGCTGTCAAAGCACCAAGAATGCTTTGCAACGTTAAGAAAACCGTTGCAAACCTTGTCACACCAGGTCTCACCAATTCTCTCCCTTTGGTGTGCTCCCTCATCAAGCTGAGAACCCAAGGGTGATTGTAGATGTATTTAGTGATCCTCCTTCCATCCTCTACAATCGGTGTGACCCAATCTAATTTGCCTATGTCCTCCAAAAGAAGGTCAAGGACATGGGCAGCACATGGTGTCCAAAAAATTGTGTAGTGTTTATCTTGGAGGATTCTTCCTGCTGCCACGTATGCTGCTGCATTGTCAGTTATGATTTGCACCACATTTTCAAGCCCAACCTCCATGCACACTTGCTCCAACATTCTAGCCAAATTTTCTGCATTTTTTACTATGCTGGAGGCATCCACGGATTTCAAGAACACCACCTCATTTTTGCAAGAAACCAAAAAATTAATGATGGTACGGTTTTTTCCATCCGTCCACCCATCAGAAAGTATAGTGCAACCATGTTTTTTCCATTCTTCTTTTTGTTCTTCTATTGCTGCCCTTGCCCTTTCAGTTGCATTAGAAAGCAACCTACAAGTACAAAGTGAAATTAAGTACACAGTTTTAATTTCTAAACAAAAAAATAGCTTAAATTAATCATAAAATAAACTTAAAAAACATAAATTAAACTTAAAGAATATAAACTAACCTCCCACTCAAGTCTTTACGCGAAGGTGCCTTGTAGCCTTTCCCTGCAACTGTCAATGCGGTCACCAAATTTTGCCAGTAAGGTGAGCTTGCCACATTGAAAGGGATGTTGTTGAAGTACCAAAAATCGGCACAAGCAATATCTGCATGCTCATGCACCTCCTTATTCCACCCAGTTGCCTCTAAAGAAGGTTGTGCACCAGGTGTGTTTCTAGGCACAAAAAAATCACCAATGTGTGAACTCGTGGTTGCGCCTGTAGGTGTTGATCTTGACCCTGGTACTCTACTAGAGGTACTCGAATGGATGGAGGTGGTGGCGGGTTGCAGCGATTGCCTTCGCACATGTGGACCACGAAGAGATCCCACTATGTTCGCTGCTATATCATCATCATCTAATAGTGACTCAAGGTTGACTGGAGCACCTTGAGAAGAAGCTATGGCAGCTTGCATTGCCGCTTTTGCCTTTTCTCTTTGCACCTTTTTTTCTTCTGCAGCAGAAAGTATTGCATTCATTTGTCTTTTTATTTCGTCATTAGTGTTTAGGCACTCCTTAGCATCACGTCTAGGGATGCCTGCAAGGTGGTATTTGAGGCGATTGATGCCTCCACTGTATACATTTTTACACCAAATGCAATACACTGTTCCAGGTTCTGGTCCTTCATATGCATATTTCCAAGCAGGATCTCTAGCTCCTGCTGGACGAGTGCCTACATATTCCCCACTCGTAGGCATGGATGGGGCTGAAGTAGGGGTAGAAGCGGATTGAGAAGCCATTATCAATTAACCTACAAGTACACACACAAAAGTGAAAGCACAACTTGTTAGTTTTTTGATAAAAAATTTTAAAACAAGCTAAATTAGATTAAATCAACATAGATTAATTTAAATTAGTAATCTAAGATTCTAAACATATAGATTAAATCAATATATATTACTAATCTAAGATTCTAATCATTTTCATCAAAAAAATTGGATTAAAAGAAGAAATTAACAAACTAGGGTTACAAAAAAATGTAAAAAATAGAAAATTACTTTAAATTAGAAACAAATTAAGCTAATATATGATTTTAAATATGTTTTCAACAAACAAGAAGAATCAAATTAAAAAAAACAAACTAGGGTTTGAAAAAAATATCAAAAAAATGAAAAATCAGCAAAATATGAGAAAAAATCAGAAAAAAAGTGTCACAAATTCTTGTTTGGATGAATCTAAATCTTCTTTTCAACAATATAAATGTATTTAAATCTATTTTGCAATTCATTCATGATGTTTTTTAAACATACAATCAACAAAAATGAAGAAAAATAAATAAAAAAGAAAGAACAAGCAAAAACAGAAAACCTACCTGGAAATCCAATTTGCCTTTGAAATCTGATGAAATCTTCCTTCAAATCTCGTCTCCTCAACGTAAAATCACTAAAAAATGGTGCAAAATGCTCTAAACTCCGTTTTTGCTCAGCCAAGAGTGAAAGAAACTCAAAAAAACCAAATGCAATGACTTTTTGGGCGCCGGCGGACCTCATAGCCTGATCGCGCGAGTTTTTTTTTAAAAACTCGCCGATTTTTTGTGAAAAACTCGCCAAAAAGTCTGCGAGTTTTTCACAAAAAACGGCGAGTTCTTCTCGCAATTACTCGTTTCAAAAAAAAACTCGCGAGTTTTCCAACTCTGAGTAGAACAACCCTCTATCCTTGCAATGTAACTCAAAACCCAATGGTACAAACATGAAGTACTACTGTCTTCCACATGCTCTGTGATGTTTTCTTTATATACCATATATCCTCTCCATGTATGATCAAAGAATGATGATGTTATGATACAAAGACTAGTACTACTTGATGACAACACTTGTGCGCAACGTGGTTCTTCAATACTCATCATACATTTTTGCATTCCAACAAAATTAATGAGACCATGAGAAGATAGAAATTGGCTGATTATCATCACGAAACCCACCTTTGTTTTGTACCTCTCAAGTTCGCCTTCATAGATGCTATCATAGGTTGTTGTCCCAAGGTGTGTTTCATACTGAAAACTTTACCCAAGAGCTATCATACTTCCCTTCTCAAGGCTGCTAGCTATACCGATTAGAGAACTGTTGTGCATAATGATTAACACAATCTTTTTCTTGAAGAACTCTGGTCTGGAAACTAGGACAGCATGATGTCTATCCAAGGATGCAAAAGTGCAAAGTGACTTCTTCAGATCTGAGTTGAGATTACTTGTGCCAACATCATCCCTTGCTACCCCATGGGATATATATGCCAACTCTTCTCTCATAAATCTGCATTGAGCCTTCAATTGGCTCACCAAGTGAGGTGTCTCATCAATCCAATGGCTCAACTCATGTGCATGACATGAAGTTTTAGGATTGTTCTCAAAAACAAACCTCCCATCAAGTACCCACAAATCTGGGTGCTTTTCGTGCTTGTCCATATTAAGAAGATCAAAACTGTGATCATAGCTTTTTGAGGTGCCTTCCTTGCCTTTTCTTGTAACTTCTCCACCGATAGGTTGCTCCTCCATGAGTGCTGGTCTAAGAGGTGTGCCTAGCTGAAAGTTATGTGCTCTTCTAGCTGCCATAGCTGTCACAAAACCGATCCATACCTTTACCTCCTTAGCTGGTATGGTTTTTGCTTCTATCCAACTCCATGGTGTGGTATCCATGACAAACCAAACATTATCAAATTGTAGGATCTTCTTGTTCGGCAATCTCTTAGTCTCTATAGTCAACTCTCTAAGACAAAATGCCTTAGCTGAAATCAAAACTTTACATTCCATGTGTCCTCCCAATAATAATGATCTCATGAAGCAAGGAATAATAAAACCACCATGGAAAGCCATACCTCCTTTGTACCTTGGATCTATCATCCCTATTTCTTACTTATTCATGAAAGATTAGAGATCAAAAAGATAAAGCCTCTTACCAATGATACCCCCTTGAAGCATTTTAATCACCATGTAACTACCAAAATCATGTGAAGACAATGTATCACTATTTATGATCATGAAATCAACATTTGCATCATACTTGTCAATGGTGGCTCCATAAATATCATGCACATTATCTTCAATTTCTGAATGTTCGTTCCTTTGAAGTTCGGAAGTTTGATGAAGGAAAGTACCTAGTTGTTGCCTTCCATGATCCATGTGGCTGAATTTTTCTTTGATATCCTGCAGACGCTGTTTTGCTTGAGCAGCCAACATCTTTGCTCTTCTAGCTCTTTGCAACCACTCATTACACCTGCTATTCATCCTCTTAACCTCTTCTATGCCGTGATGCACAAAATTAGATTGTTTGCAGCTTGATTTCACAATACATTCTTTATGTTCAACACACAAAACTTCAATGCTAACATTAGAGGATTCCGTAACATTGTCATCTTCATGTGATTTACCTATCACCTCATGATTATGTGGAGGTATTAGACTGCTGTTTGTAATTAGAAAATCAGAATTATCGTTCCTATTTGTGCTATCTTCATGTGAATTAACATTTCCACCTTCAAGGCCACTCAACTCACAATTTGATTCCTTGCCATTATTGTGCAAAGTTGATGAGATAATGCTATGCTCCATTAATGGATCATCAAAAGAATCCATACCTTTATTTTGCTGATCAATCACTGCTGATTTAGCAATCTCCATATTAGCGTACCCTTCAACCTCACTGTTGTCATGAAGACTCATGTGTCCCTCACTCACGGATGCATGGAGTGATTCTTCTTTGCCAATTTTATCATCTTGTTGAAGTGAAACTGTGAACATGGCTTCATCTTCTTTATGGCTAAGTGTCCAAACACCTTGACATGTGAAACATCGTTGTTCTCTCCTTAATTGATTTTTGCTCTTCTTAGGTTCCCCTGTAAGGTGCACATCACGAGGAAGAAATTCTTCTTTCTTTTCTTTTCCCTTTGTATTGGTCGGATTATTTGTATTAGTGTTTGATTTCCTTTCCTTTGCAAACAAAGAACTTAAAATTTCCGGATGTTGTAGAAGCCTAGTCAAATTCCTGTCATAGTCTTGAAAGCCTTGCATGAGTTCTGCCATGAGTTCCTGCATAGACTTCATTTTTACCAAAACCATCAATCAACTGCAGCTGCTATAGATGAGTGTTG
This sequence comes from Sequoia sempervirens, assembly GCA_007258455.2. NCBI lineage: Eukaryota > Viridiplantae > Streptophyta > Pinopsida > Cupressales > Cupressaceae > Sequoia > Sequoia sempervirens. The sequence continues at coordinate 795,307,135 of VDFB02270651.1, forward strand.
ATCACTCAACGAGTCAATCTGAAAACTCCAAACCCTCCAAGATACCACTGTAATGAACCAAACTCGATCTGACTCAAAACCCCCAATTTTTTCCCAATTTTCTCCACCAAAAGTTTTAACATACAATTTGCATGCAAACAGATTTTGCATTTTACCCGAAAACTTGCAAATAGATTTCAATGAAAACATTTAATAACAATTTTGGAATAAAGATCTGAAATTACATATGAATATTGCCTTCAAATCCTTCAAATCTTCAGTAGAATAACAACAGAAAATATGCAATCGTAGTCATAGAACTTACAGTCAGATTGGATAATTAGAAGCATGAATCTGAAGCACAAAGTGAGACAACTGAATGATATCTCCAACAGACAATGGGTTTCCGGCCACTGCCTCCAAGCTCGAGGGTTTCCATCCTCAAACCTACTGAAAGCTAAAGCTTCCCAGAATTCTCTAAGAGAAAATAATAACCAAGCATAAACTTAGCATGTCTTCCCATTTACCCTAGCCTCCTTTAAATAAGACCTTAAGGCAACGCCGCCCTAGGGTCTAGTTTCTAGAAGGTTCTGACCCTTCTAGAAGATTCAAATCTCACTACCACAGGTACTCAAATCTGACTCACATATACCAAAATTGAATAGATAACACTATGCTACACTCAGAGTAATTGCAAGAAGAACAGTGACATGTAATCACCAGTCTAAAGCAGGGCATCCAATTACTACAGCAAGGAAGCTCAAGGACTCATTGAACAGAGTAGGTATTCTTCTAGTGACATCACGATTTGCATAAGATAATAGTGTTAGAAGATATCATTCTGGTAAGGATGTCCTGAGTATCTTGCAATTACTCTGATACCACTGTAAAGAGCCAAACTCAATCTAACTCAAAACCCCCAATTTTTTCCCAATTTTCTCCACAAAAAGTTTTAACATACAATTTGCATGTAAACAGATTTTAAGTTCGACCCGATAACTTGCAAAAAAATTTCAATGAAAACATTTAATAACAATTTTAGAATAAAGATCTTAAATTACATATGAATATTGCCTTCAAATCCTTCAAATCTTCAGTAGAATAATAACAAAAAATATCCAATCGTAGTCACAGAACTTATAGTCGGATTGGATAATTAGAAGCGTGAATCTGAAGCACAAAGTGAGACAACTGAAGATATCTCCAACAGACAATGGGTTTCCGTCCATTGCCTCCAAGCTCGAGGGTTTTTGTCCTCAAACCTATTGAAAGCCAAAGCTTTCCCAAAATTCTCCAAGAGAAAATAATAAGCAAGCATAAACTAAGCATATCTTCCCATTTACCCTAGCCTCCTTTAAATAATACCTTAAGGCAAGGCCGCCCTAGGGTCTAGTTTCTAGAAGGTTCTGGCCCTTCTAGAAGATTCTAGTTCTTCTAGAAACATCTTGTAACCCTTCTAAAAGATTCATTTTCTAACTCTTCTAGAAGATTCTAGTTCTTCTAGAAACATCTTCTAACGTTTCTAGAAGATTCTAGTCTTCTAGAAACATCTTCTAACCTTTCTAGAAGATTGTAGTTCTCAGAAACATCTTCTAACCTTTCTAGAAGATTCTAGCTCTTCTAGAAACATCTTCTAACCTTTTTAGAAGATTCTAGTTCTTCTAGAAACATCTTCTAACTTTTCTAGACAATCTTATTTCTTATCATCCCCTTATTATGCTCTCTAACCCACGGGAATGTTGGATGGGCTAGAATATGACCACCAAGAGGTCACTCCAATAGTGGGGACATTACAGTCCTCCCTTCCCGAGATTGCGTGTCCTCAAGCAATTGCTACCGCAATATCTCTCAACTGCCACAACATTTGATATTTGAGGAACAAATCATCTGTCTGTAACCGCCAACCACCCGGATCCCAAATGATCCTGGAAAGAACTCCAACCAGCATCCTTTGTATACAGCTAAAGCTCATGTCACTGTCAAGCCCTGTCAAGCTGTGAAGCCAATTGTCCAACCATTAAACTCTTGGATCCCAAATTTGAAAATCATCTCTATATAAATTGTGCATAGGGATCTCTTCCATCTGTTGTTTAGTGAGCTTTGCCATCCAAGAATTGCGGAGATGAATCTCACGCATCCACACTATCCATAAGCGAACTACCCTTGGATCCCATGAATAAATTGGAAATCCAACACCTGTCGCTTTCCGTTGTGCCACTCTGGTAACCTCTATATTGCCATCATTAGGAAAAGACACACAACTCACAATAGGTTGAGTTGGTCTTGTAATAACATCATCATTATCCCTTGTAGCCATGTCAACAAGACCTCTATTAGTTAGTAACTGCAAGTATCTTAACTTACTTCCAAGAGTAAGAAGAGTACCATCATGAACACCATCTATCTCCCAAAAAGAGGCTGGAACAACATTAGGGTCTAGCATGCAAAACTTAGAAGAAACCATCTTCTGATAAGATTGTCCAAGTTCAGTCTCAAAAGTATCAACGTAGAGCCTGGTGCTCAAATCTCTCGTGCATACATAGGTCAACTCACTAGGCCACCAAATACCACTGTTGTAACTCAAACCAGCAATGGTATGATGGTAGCATAATCTTCATTGATTCTTTATTGGTAAGAGGCTGTCCTGTTTGGGTTTCCATTTCACTTTCAGATTTAGCATGGTCTATAACAGCAATTGAGTTGCATGGGGGTGCGTGGAGACATGTCTACTTGATGGGTATTGCATATGAGGTGAATTTCCTTCTTATACATGGGTATGATGACATCATTGACATCAATCTTAATGCTGGTTTGAGTTACAACAATGGATTTTGGTGGCCTAGTGAGTTGACCTATGTACGCATGATACATAATGAGCCAAATCTGTGGTAGTGACGGTTAGGGTTTTCTTATGCAACCATCAGAGGTTGGTCCACAGAGATATTTCACACACAGTAGATTAGAGTAGCGAGCAAATCCTGTTGATACACAACCAAACACCATGGGAGATAGAAGAAATGGCAGCCCTCCAAGACAAGATGAGGAAAGAGAAGCAAGAGATATCTTCAGGGGTATTGCAGCAGGGCAGCAACATGTAGCTGATGTCTTGCAACAACTTACAGTAGCTATACAGCAGATGAATGCTCCTAGAAGACTAGGTCATCAGCATGAAGACAATGGTAGTGTTGTTGGGACTCCAAGAAGAACACCTACTCGCACTAGTTATAGACCCTTATAACCTACATTTTTCGAGAAATGAAGAGGACAATGCTGAAGAAAATGAGGATGCACCATTCACAGATAATATCATCTCACTGCATGACAAATAGGATCTGTTACCTCCTCCAGTAAAGGAACATTTGACCTTTGATCGTTACATGAGCCAAAAGAGAGCACAATTGAGCAAGGTCAGATAGAAGGCCAAGAAATCAAAACAAGGATCTAAGACATGCTACAAGTAAACTCACTCTCCCAACATTTGATGGTAAGGGAAAGATCACAGCAAGAGCATGGATTCACAAGCTAGATACCTTTCTGACTCTACAACCTATGGCGGAGGATGAAGCAATCAAATTTGCAACCATGCACTTAGAAGGTACTGCATATGGCTGGTGGCATCATGGTTTGGTTACCCAAAACCATGGCTTGATCCATTCCTATGATGAGTTAAGCTGAAGATTGATAGCACAGTTTGACAGAAAGGACGTGGAAGTATATTATCGGGAGCTGGCACAACTTAAGCAGAGTGGGCATGTGGAAACATACATTGAAGAATTCTAGAACATTGCTGTTATGGTTCCTGATATGTCCGAGAGAAGGGTAGTTATGTTGTTTATCGAGGGTCTAAATGATAGAATGAAAGGCATAGTTAAGGCACTCAAGCCTAACACATTACATGATGCTATTCAACTTGCTTTAGACCTTGAGACAACATCTACTTCCTTGCAGCCCGCTAAGAATAACTTCAAGAATTTCAAATCGAATCAAGCATCATTCAATAAACCCAAGGGTACACCTACTTCATCAATCAGCGAGGAGAGGAATGAGCTCAGGAGGAAGAAGCTATGCTTCACTTGCAAGCAACTATGGGAACCTGGTCATAGATGCCTTGGGAAAGGCAAAGCACATCTGATTGAGGTGATATCTGATGATGATGAGGTTGCAAATACAGACTCAGAAAGTGAGGAGGAACATGAGGATCAGCCTCATATAGAACCTAACAAGAATGAAGTTACTATTTCCTCACTTTCAGGAGTTCCACGATACCATTCCTTTCGTATAAAGGGAGTCTTGAATGGACAGTGCGTTGTTTGCTTGGTTGACAGTGGAGCCATGCATAACTTCATCGATGAGGGATTGGTGGCTAGGAGAGGCCTCCTTGCAGAGGAGTTTCCAGGATTCCAGGTAACAGTGGCCAATGGGTTTGGCATGAGCTGTACCAAGAAAGTCTCACCACTAAGCATCCAGATGGGAGATTACACATTGACTGATGACTTCTATATGCTTAGTCTAGGTGAGATAGATGTGGTGCTAGGCATTCAATGGCTCCAGCCTCTTGGGAGGTATGTTCAGGATTTTCAGAAGATGGAGTTGGAGTTTGTAGCTAATGGAAAGAAAATTGTGTTGAGGGCTCTATCAAATGGGAAGCCTAGAGCGATTTCCGTTAGGAGGATGGAGACACTTTTCAGGCATGGAGATATGGCATGGGCAGCCCAGTGCTTCGTTTCATCTGAATCTCCTTCTAGAGACACGCCAAATCACCATATGGATATTCAAAAGGTTCTGGATAGGCGCATCATAGTGTTTAGTAACATACCACCTGGGTTACCTCCTGACCGTGGCTTTGAGCATGTTATAGAGATGGAGGAGGGCTCTAAGCCTGTCATTACAACACCATACAGGCATCCCAGGCACTTCAAGGAGGAGATAGAGAAAACAATTAAGGAGCTGCTTGAGATGGGACATATCCGCCCTTCATCTAGCTCCTTTGCTTCTTCAGTAGTTCTGGTGAAGAAGAAAGATGGGACTCTACAGATGTGCATTGATTATAAGGCCTTGAACAAAAAGACCATAAGAAACCGGTACCCCATACCCAGGATCGATGAGCTTTTAGATGAGTTACATGGGGCCGTGTACTTTTCCAAGATCGATCTCAGATCAGGATACCATCAGATTCGTGTCCAAGTAGAGGATGTTCACAAGACAGCGTTCAGGTGCCATTTTGGACATTACAAATTTCTTGTTATGCCCTTTGGACTCACCAATGCACTTGCTACTTTTCAATCTTGCATGAATCATATATTCAACAAGTAGTTGCGTAAGTTTGTTTTGGTATTCTTTGATGATATTCTGATATCTAGCAAATCTTGGGAGGAGCACCTTAGACATCTAGATGAAGTACTTGGCATCATGGAGGCTCAGTCTTTGTTTGCTAAGGCGTCCAAATGTGAATTTGGACTATTGGAGATTCTCTACTTGGGCCATGTGATTGGTGCTAATGGAGTTTAGGTGCACCAAGAAAAGATTCGAGCCATACTGGATTGGCCAGCTCCAAGGAACGTCTCCGATTTGCGAGGTTTCTTGGGATTATGCAGTTACTACAGAAGATTTGTAAAGGGGTTTTCATAGTTGGCAGCACCTCTAACAAATCTTACCAAGGGGGCATTCATTTGGACAAATGAGGCACAAGCAGTATTTGATCAACTCAAGGATGTTATGAGCTCTTGTCCTGTGTTGGCACTACCTGATTTTACTTAGCCTTTTGTCTTGGAGTGTGATGCTTCAGGTGAAGGCCTAGGAGCTGTATTGATGCATAATCGTCATCCCATTGCTTATGAGAGCAGGAAACTTCGGGGAGCAGAAAGGTTATACTCCACATACGATAAGGAGATGTTGGCCATCATGCATGCGTTGGCCAAGTTCAAACAGTACTTAGCAGGTGGCAAATTTGTGGTTAGGACAAACCACAACAGTTTGAGATACTTCTTAGAGCAGAAGGACCTTAATGAGCAGCAACAAAAGTGGGTCAGTAAGATACAGGCCTACGATTTTCACATTGAGTATGTCAAAGGAAAAAAGAATATGGCTGTCGATGCCCTTTCTAGGAGACCATCCCTTTGCTCATTGAGTGAGATATCAGCAGATTGGAAGTCTCAACTTCTTGTTGAGTATTCCAAGTCTACCCTTGCATACGAGATCATGGATGGACAGATCCAAGATGATAGATATTGAGCTGTGGATGATGTAATCTATTATAAGGATAGGATATTCCTAGTACCTGAATCAAAGCTCAAACAACAGATACTACGAGCCATTCATGACACCCCTACAGTAGGGCATCCAAATCATAGTAATTCAGAGTAATTCCAAGAATTACTTTGAATTACTATGGACAACCTACTCGCACTAGTGTTCAATGAGTCCTTGAGCTTCATGCAAGTATCTTCAGCATTGCCCTACTCTGATACCACTGAAATGAACCCTTATAGGTTCTAACTGAAATTTCTTCCTTTTTCTGGTCTAAAACTTTTTGTCTTGCCTTCACTTATGTCTCAACAAAAGATTTTCTATAACATGTAGATTAATGGATTCTAAGCATAAACAAAAAGAGATGCACTAGAACATAGTTTTAGGAATTCAACAAAAATGAACTCAAACAAGATGAACATACCCAGCAAGATAGCTTATCCTCTTTATTTGATTTGAAGCTGGTTACAACAGGAAAAACTGGATTTTACAATTTGTTAGGTCTGATTTTGAGTTCTAGACCTTCAATGATGATTTTAGGGTGGTATGGCAACAACACCAAACCACTGAATTCAAGGGAGCAACGCCTTGGACTGGCTGAAATCACTTTCAGTCAAGAGATATTTCTCAGCAAATAAGGAATTGCAAATTAGCATACCTTCCCATTTACCCTAGCCTCCTTTAAATAAGACCTTAAGGCAAGGCCACCCTAGGGTCTGGTTTCTAGAAGGTTCTGCCCCTTCTAGAAGATTCTAGTTCTTCTAGAAACATCTAGTAACCTTTCTAGAAGATTCTAGTCTTCTAGAAACATCTTCTAACCTTTCTAGAAGATTCTAGTTCTTCTAGAAGCATCTAGTAACCTTTCTAGAAGATTCTAGTTCTTCTAGAAACATCTTCTAACCTTTCTAGAAGATTCTAGTCTTCTAGAAACATCTTCTAACCTTTCTAGAAGATTCTAGTTATTAGAAACATCTTCTAGCCTTTCTAGAAGATTCTAGTTCTTCTAGAAACAAAGCTCCCGTCACTTGTCCAGTGGTGGGCGAATACAGCCACTTGTGTAGTGGGGTAAGTCTATGTTACCTGGTTCTTCTATTTTGCCTAGAGAACCTGCTTTGGGAGTGTTTGGGTTCTGGTTCTTGCTGGGGCACATCTGGGAGTGCCCTGGGAGCGCCTGGGCACCCCTGGGTTCCCTGTGGGTCCACTGGGGGTTCCCAAGTGCTCCCTGGGCACTCCCAGACACTTTTATATTCTAACTTTTGAATGTCAACTTGCAGAGGGGCGAACAAATTCAGGTATTCTGCTGATTATTCAAATTGCAGACAGTCTGGGTTGCTAAGAAGTTTGATATGTTAACCAATTGATGAATTTGATCTAGATCCTCTTGATGATTGATGAATAATTGTAATGATCTTCATTTGAATCATGACTAGAGATATATATGATATATGAGTTGGAATTTTTAACTATCAATTGGCATTTATCTTTATAGTTTATCACTAGCATTGATCAATGATTTTAGATTTAATGATGATTGATGATTGATGAAGTATCACAGTTCATACTATCAAATGTATTTACAGTTCATATATATATATATACAGCCGTACCCAAACGTACCATACCCAAGGAAAAAAAATTGCCATACCGGCGTACCCGTATTCCGTACCTGTGCCCAGTCTTGTACCGAAACTGGCAACTTAGCTGCTAATATGAAAGTTGGTAATAACAGTGGCATAAAATAACTTCAAATCAACTCCAAAAGCATGAAGAGTCACCAAATATGCAGCCTAACTGATATACCTTGTAACATAAGTGCTAGAGTGATCATAACAAGTCTGAAAATTCATAGTATAGGCTGTAGAATATGATATGGCAGGTCTGATATGACTGTTGCAGGTCGAAAACAGCTCAAACTTCATCAAACGCTTTCCAAATGCAACAAGAAACACCTCCTAACATGGATTAGCTATACCATACAACCTTAGCACCACCTAATAGCCAACAATCACAAGGAAAAGAGGGGCAATTCATGCCTGGAAACTCATGCCCAGCTTGTAGGTTGTACAACCTATACCTGGGCCATACTATTCCAACAGCAAGTTGCCAAAAACTTCCCAAAAACTCGACATCCAGTCCGAAAATATATTCTCAATGTGAGCAGTTGGATTAGCAGGTACTTTACTTCACCTTGCACACCCCTAAACAGCAAGAAAAAACTCCCATGTGCAGGCAAAAGAGCAGCTGTATCATTTGGTCTGGAAACAACATAAAATGCTCAAAATTTTCTCCACACATTCCAAAAGACTTCTAAAATATAATGAAAAAACACTCCAACAATACAAATCAAAACACATCAAAAATCTCCATGGCTGAGAGTATGAAACTAAAACTCCAATCTGCACAATGGCGATCTCTGAAATAAGACCCCATAGTCTAGCTAGGGATTATCTCTCAAATTTGAGACTAGAATTCTAAAGAGGATTTTCGTCCTTTGAAGATTGGGGAAGAACTCGCAAGTTCAATCCGACAACATAACATTATTATTCATCAGCATATGCAAAATGAGCCCCCAACACCTCTTTTTATAGCTTTTGGAGGGAAAATAACCAATTAAAAAAAATATAATAATCATTTTCCCTCAAAATTGACCTTTTTGAAATAATAATAATATTTCATGTACAAAGGCTTCTTATCTAGGCGTCCAACTTTTAAAACACTTAATCACCTTTCCAACGAGTTATTGCACTAAGTTGTTCTTTTATTATTTCTCAACATTAGACAACATTTGTGAAATATTAATTAATCCGGTAAGTATCAACAATAATCAAATTATATTCACTGGCCATACAACCATCCAATGTTACAATGCAAGTGCAAGAAAGTAATGACTTTGGCAGTAAGACCATCCAAAGCACTACAACATTAGTTCATGAACTTATTTATCATCACATGAAGTGGTTAGTTGCTAATCTATGTTACCGAATCGTCAATTTTTCTTGTTGATTTCGGGTACGGGATGTCCTGGAATCAGATACTTCTTGGAATCTCCATGGAATCTGGCAGGATTCGTGATTTAGGAGGCTGAAACGTTTTAGTCTTCAACTTCATGAATCGTGACATGTTGTTTTTCAGTAAAATTTTTAAACTTTTTTGCATGAAAAACGAAACATGGAGACCCTAACTCAGATTTCATTTGTCATTTTCGTTTGTTTTTCCCTATGAAAAAACACGAGGAGTTTAGACAGTTTTGTAGAGACGAACGAGTTTTGCAGGAACGACATAGTTGTGGGTGGTTGAAGGCACAATAGAGTTGCTGGCACAAAGCAGTTCGACGTAGTTGGAGGCACATCTTGTTTTTCCTTGCCTTTGTGGGTGGATATAGTTGTTTCAAATATGTTCTATATTTTGAAACGACGCTTTCAGAACCCACTCTTCCAATTCCCACCCCAAAATCATTTGACTTAAATTCCCAATTCGGATAAGTATTTGTTTATTTTTTAAATTTTTCTTGGTTTACAAAGAATAAATTTAAAAATTTAAACTTTGAATTTATATGATTTACATAAAAAAACATAAAAAATTATTATTATATTATAATTTAATAATTTATAAATTATAATTTAAATCTATAATATGTATTATTATTAATTTATTTATTAACATAATAATAATATAATTAGTAGTGTTCCACGGAGTTTCGGGGACGGGGACGGGGGGACGGCGGGGGACGCTTCCGAGATGGGAGCGGGGGCCTAAGTTTGGGGGGACAGGGGGAGGAGGGACGACGGTGGTAGGGTGGCTGAAATACATATAGTACTTGAAAACTTAGTTATAAAAAGATGTATAACAATATAATTATATAACTGCAGAAGCCTAAGGAATAAGTAAAGTTAACACAAAAACAAAACTTAAAACTTAAAAGTTTAAAGTTTAAACACAATAACACATTGTAATGATATATCATTTCATTGAACTAGTGAACCATTGAACATTGAAAATCAAAATGAAAATATAGACATTGGAAAATGCAACAAGAACTAGATGTTTCATAATTTGAGTTTCATAATCATGATTCATGAATCATAATTACAATCAACTATCACTGTATCATCAATGTTCAAACTTCAAACTTCAAAAATAGAGTACAAAATAGTAAATGCTAATAGTAAATGGCTCCAGGCTAATGGCCTCATGCCTCTGGAAGTCTCCCAGAAGTTTCCTTGGAGTCTCCCAAATTTTCCTTGGAGTCTCCCAGAAGTTTCCCTTGAGTCTCTCAGAAGTTTCCCTGGAGTTTCCTTGGGTGGAGGGGACTTCTGGAAGTCTCCCAGAAGTTTCCCTGGAGTCTCCCAAAAGTTTCCTTGAAGTCTCCCAGAAGGGAACTTTGGGGGGACTTCGGGGGGGATGGCGAAGAAACGTGGAGACGGCGGGGGGACGGCGGAGGGACGTTTCCTAGGCGTCTCCCCGTCTCGGAAACGTCCCCGTCTCGGAAATAGGTGGTTTTTTGGGGTGGACGTGTCCCCGTGGAACATTGATAATTAGTATTATATACTATACACATATTTAAAAATATCAAATAAATATTGATTTCATACATTCATAATATATATTAAATAGTAATATAAAAATTTGATATATATAATACAATTTTTATTTTTTTTGGTTCGGTGAATTGCTGCTAAGGGGCAGCACCCGTATCGCTTTTGACTGGAGCTATGAACCAGTGAGGCCACATTTGGGGGACCTCATCCCTGCCATTCATATTCCCACCTACAGCTAGCCAATCCCATTATAGCTTCAGCGGCCGCTGATCCGTTACCCATATCCCTTGATTGTCACTACGCCTGCCTGCATTCCCGCCAAGCTCCCTACAGGACTTGGCGTCATTCCTCCGTTTGCTACGCTTGCTTGCATTCCTGCCAAGCTCCCTATAGGACCCGACGTCATTCCTTCGTCTGCTTTGCTTGCTTGCATTCCCGCCAAGCTCCCTACAGGACCCGACGTCAATCCTCCGTTTGAACACCCTCGCTAGCTCCACCTCTCCATCATTCCCTCTAGCCTTGACCCCGCAAAAGCGCCTGATCTTCTTCCGTCCTCCTCCGTCCTTTGAGCACCACTCCTCCGTTCTCTGAACTTCGGCCAGCGATCGGCGCCTGTTTGTCCCACCATCCACTGGTGGGATTCAAACACTGGACAGTAGTTTCACTAGTGCATGCAACTTGCCGTTGCACTGTGGGGTCATCCCCATATAATACAATAATTTAATTTAATTATAATTATTAATATATATAATATAATATAATTTTATATATATTATATTTAATTTATTTAGCAAATTTAATTCTTATTTTTACTTTTTAGGCTACAAATATGTATATATTTATGATTTTTATATTTTTTTGTACGGACATATCCAAAGGTACCCAACCCCCAAATTTGTTTTGCCGTATCGGCGTTCTGTACCCGTACTCAATTTGACAACTTAGTTAATAACTTAATAACTCACCCAAGTTGTCAAAAGTACTAAAACGATATCAAAATCCAATTTTTGACCACACCATGATGAAATTAAAGTAGTAAGAAGATGATTGGAGTTTACTTAGTGACTTACTAAAAATAGATGTGCTCTCCAAGAAGTTTGGAGAACACCCTAGGAGTTTAAAAGCACTTATGAACGTTTCATTGCGATCCATATTGCTAATTGGGCTTATTTCCAAAATTAAAAATTCTGAATTGCTGAACCTGCATTCTCAAAGGACTTTGGAGTCCCCCCTTCTCTTACCAATCAACCTACAGGACTCAAGAACTGAGCTAAAATATCACAAATCAATATGGCTCAAATTGTGGACATTACAGTCCTCCTTCCTCAGAATTGCTCGCCCTCAAGTAATTGCAATCTTAATCATTTGTTCAATTTTGAATAATGAATGTAATTCCAGGATCCCAAGCCAATCTCAAAGGTTTGTGCACTCTTTTGTTTGAAGCACTATACTGTGACACTTGCAAATAAAACCTCCTTCATTCTTTCTGCAAGAAGAGCAACAAATCTTAGCATGATTTTAGTTAACTCCTTGAAAATTTTCCCTTCATTATCACGATTCCAGTGCACCATTTGGATAAATTTGAGAAAGTTAATGTTAACTTTCTCATATTTAACTTCTTGCATTCCAACATAATGGTCATAACTGTATGGTGGTCTGCTGTCCCAACCACAAATGCGAGCTGAAAACAAGAAATGACAATTGTTTGGTGCTTGAACTCCCATACAATATGTAATTTGGTTAGTTGAACTATTCACCCCCTTCATTTGAGACCATATACTACCCTTTTCGTTTGATTGAAACTGATAATGCATGAAATTGCAGTTGTTCAAGTCTGAAATCAACAACGTACAGTCTGATTTTCTCAAAAGCACCCTAAAAGAGGAACAACTGCTGCAACACTGAAAACTATTAATCCAAATGAGAGATCTGATCATTCTATCAACTGAATATACTTCCCACAAAGTCACCAAATGAACAATGCTCCAAATTATGCTTAAAATTTCTCTCCAATCCACTTGTAAGAATACAAATGGAATCATTCGATGGCTGTTTAAAAATAAAACAGGAGCATTATTTCTAAAATCTTGATACATAACCTCCCATGGTATATTTCTCCCATCGTCATTAATTTCCAATTACCCATGTTGATGATATTTTGTGTAGACGCTCACCCAAAAAGTAGCCCCACTATGCAGATGTTATGCTACTCTACTCTTCATATAAACTTCATCTAGAGGGAATGCGCTGCTTGAAGTCCTATCACTAAGGCTCTCCACCCAATCAATCTCTAAATCACAATAGTACTCCCCTCCTTGTGGTGAACCTACAAGGTCAACCATCATGCCATGATGACTCTAAAACCTCCAATTTTTTAAGTCTTGAGCCCTTTTTGTGCTATAACTTCCTCATCAATGAAATTGTGCGTAGCACCTGTATCAATAAGAGCAATGATTTTCTACCCTTCAACATCCCTTGAACCTTGAAAGATTAATTGTTTTGTAGACTTGAGATCCTAGCAAGGGTACTTTCATTTTCCTTTTCTTCCCTAGACTCTTCTGATGATTCTTCTTCCTCACTTTTATCCATTTCAGCTTGTTGGTCTGAATTATTTGATTTAGAATTATTAGCTGAATATGCCTCCATTTGACAATTTTTCCCTTTCTCAAAACATTTATGGCCTAGGGCCCATGGCTCCTTGCATATAAAACACAATTTATTTCTCCTTAGCTCTTTTTGGATGTCTTCATCCATCAAATTTGAAGAGAGTTCTTTGGTTTGTTTTGATTCCTTGTTAACATGTTTCTTATCTTTCTCATGATGAAAGCTCTTAGACGAAAACTTACCTTTTGGAGCAGCAAGCTCCATACTCCTTGCCTTCCATATTGCGTCTTGGAGAGTAGGTGGGTCAAAGGATTTTACCCATCTTCTAATAGGCTCCATTAGCCCTTGACTAAAAAGGACTACTAGTCTACTCTCTGTGATGTTTGAAACCATGACAGAGTCTTTGAAACTTTGAAATGTAGCCATCTATAGTACCAAGTTGTCTTAACTATGCAAGCTCTCTGAACTGCATTGTAGGCTCCTTAACAAATTTGTCGATGAGCTTGTTATAAACTCATCATAAGTGCTGATCAAATTGTGACCTAGTGTTACCAAGCCATGGTACCACCACTCATGTGTTGCTCCATCCAAATGTAGCATATCAAACTTAATTGCATCCTCCTCTAGCATGGATCTTAGAGATAGATAATTGTCCAAGTTTTGAATCCAAGCACAAGTTGTGCACTTATCACTTCCACAAAATGAGCTAAACTCACCTTCCCAAGAGCTTGTTGATAGCCCCTTTGCATTATAGGACCTCAGTTCTCAAATCTTCTACCACCTCTCTTCTTCTTTTGGTTCATCAAATGCTTTAAGGTCAAGATGTCTTGGATTTCCAATGGAAGAGTGACATTTTGCATAGCTAGCCCTCACTTCTTCTGCCATCAAAATTTGGACTTCTAGAACAACTTGAGCCACCTCCCTACAAATGAATGTAGGTTGGAGTGGTCTAGGAACAAACCCAGAAGTGGTGCCCACAGTGTGGCCATTGTTACTTTGATGGTTATTGGTGTTTGAACCACTGATTTCACCATTTTGAATTGGAGGGGTTTGAGGTATGCTTTGATTCCTTTTGGCCAACATTTGTGACATCATGTCAAGCATGCTGTCAAACTTTCTTTCAGCTCTGGTATTTAAACTATTTGGTGGGGTTGCTCCCTTGTCCCTTTCAGACATGTTTTTTGATGAAACCTCAACACTCTCAGCAGGATTCTAACGGACTGCTAGGCCTAGAACACTTGAAATGGTCTCCTCCACTGAGTACTTAGGCAATTGATAGAGCTGCCTTCTTGCTCTCTATTGTAATATCTCAATTCTCTATCACTCAAAGAAAGCCACAGCTGCAAAAAGGATTAAAAGCACAGGCCGGCAAGATCACTAGTCCTAATACCACTATAATAATCACTTTTAAAAAAAAAATTTGGTTAACTCTACTATAAACAAAATGCATAACAACTTCCTTTCCACTTTTTGATCACCCAGATCTTGGAGAGGGCAAGGTGAGAGCATATAGTACAAAATGCTACAAACTAAAATCAACCTCTGAAAGAAAAGGTATCAAGCGGCAAGCTAGCCAAATTCAATGGGATGTAAGCATTACAAGAAAGTAAACATCCGTTTATTTAGCAGTAATTACAAAAGCACATCCACTTTTCAATGGGAAGGTTATTTAAACTTAAAGTAAATATCAATTGGGCACATCCACTAGCAATGGGAAAGCTTATAGAATTGAAGTAAATAACAATGCCCCTGCCATTTGTCCAGTGGTGGGTGAATACAACCACTTGTGTAGTGAGGTAGGTATCAACAATAATCAAATTATATTCACTGGTGGTACTACCATCCAGTGTTACAATTCAAGTGCAAGAAAGGAATGACTTTGGTTGTAAAACCATCCAGAGAACTACAACATTAGTTCATGAGCATATTTATCATCACATGAAGTGGTTAGTTGCTAATGTGAAAACTGGTAATAACAGTGGCATAAAATAATTCCAAATCAACTCCAAAAGCATGAACAATCACCAAATATGCAAGCTAACCGATATACCTTGTAACATAAGTGCTGGAGTGATCATAACATGTCTGAAAATTCACAGTATAAGCTGTAAAATATGACATGGCAGGTCTGATATGACTGTTGCAGGTCAAAAACAGCTCAAACTTCATCAAACGCTTTCCAAATGCAACAAGAAACACCTCCTAACATGGATTAGCTACACCATACACCCTTAGTGCCACCTAACAGCTAACAATCACAAGGAAAAGAGGGACGATTCATGCCTGGAAACTCACATCCAGCCTGCAGGTGGTACAACCTGTACCTGGGCCATACTATCCCAGAAGCAAGTTGCCAAAAACCTCTCAAAACTGCACATCCAATCTGAAATATATCCTCAATGTGAGCAGTTGGATTGGCAGGTACTTTACTTCACCTTGGATGCCTCTAAAAAGGAAGAAAAAACTGCCATGTGCAGAGAAGGGAGCAACTGTGTGGCCTGGTTTAGAACCCCAACAATGCAAATAAGAACACATCAAAAATCTGTGTGGTTGAGAGCACAAAACTGAAAATCCAATTTGCACAATGGTGATCTTTGAAATAAGACCGCACAGTCTAGCTAGGGATTAGCTCTCGAATTCGAAACTAGAAATCTAAAGAAGGTTGTCATCCTGTATAGATAGGGTAAGAAATTGTAGGTTCAATTGGACAACATAACATTATCATTCATCAGTATATGCAAAAAGATTCTCCAACACCTCCTTTTATAGATTTTGGAGGGAAAATAACCAATTAAAAAATTATAATAATTTCTTTCCCTTAAAATTGACCTTTTTGAAATAATAACAGTATTCATGTGCAAAGGCCCCTTATCTAGGCATCCAACTTTTAAAACACTTAATCACCTTTCCAACGAGCTATTATGCTAAGTTGTCTTTTTATTATTTCTCAACATTAGACAACATTAGTGAAATATTAATTAATAACTTAATAACTCACCCAAGTTGTGGAAAGTACTACAATGACATCGAAATCCAATTTTGACCACACTATGATGAAACGGAAGCAGTAGGAAGATGACTGGAGTAACTTGGTGATTTACTAAAAATAGACATGCTCTCCAAGAAGTTTGGAGAACACCCCAAGAGTTCAAAAACACTTCTGAAAGTGTCATGCATTCCATATCGATAATTGGGCTTATTGCCAAAAATATAAATCTTGAATTATTGAACCTGCATTCTCCAAGAACTTTGGAGTCCCTCCCTTGTCTTAACAATCAATGTATGGGACTCAAGAATTGAGCTAAAAGCTTACAAATCAATAAGGCTCAAATTGGGGACATTACAATAGAGTAACATTTTTTAATGCATAATTTTTTGTACACTTCTCATTGGAATAGTTCGATTGATCTCATTCTATCATAACATTGTACTTTCAACACTATGGCCTAATTTGGCATCTATAACACATTGAGATCAAGATCACTTTGCTAATTTGGCAAGTGACAATTGTAATTGCACTAAGTATAAAGATCTATCATCATATTTTTCTGAGGGATCTCATGATTGTGTAATTTTGGGTGGTGGTGGGGGTGATCTTATGATTCTGCTTTTTCTTTTTGTTGTTTCTTGATTAAGTAATCTTGGGGGAGTTCATCGTGCCTCACACTCTCTCCTTTTCCCATATGAATATTCTTCGTAATTCTCCTAAATCATGGAAGGTCAAATGTGGTTACCGTGGGAAGAAAATTCATGGTGAAAATTAATGCCTTCCAAAATAAATTGATGAATTGAAGCAACTTCTTCAAGATAATCACATTAGTTTTACAGACTCTTCTAATCCAACATCAAAAGATATGTCAGTTGTTCATACTTAGATAGCTTGTGTGGACACATCATCTAGGGATGAGTAATCTTATCTCCATCACCTGTTCCATCTAGATCTAGTGTTGCTTCATCCACAATTTCTAATGATTCCTTGCAATAGGTTCATATCAGTGTTCCTGATCCACTTTATTAGGAGATCTACTTACTAAATATTTTACATTTGTTTGTGGAGTCCCATCTTTTAGATCTTGATGATAGTATTGAGGGTATTCATCTCCTCTTTGATGTTAGTGTTAGTTTGTGGAGCTTGATTAGACTTTGGAGTTGAGATTTTGGTCACTTTGCCCGGTGTTGTTTCCCCCCAAATTAATTGATGGGGGAGTGTAGGGGGGGGTGGAGCACCTCCTGTGAGGTCCACGGTGGGGGTTTGGGGTTTGCTGGGGGCAATGCCCCCGAAGCAAAAATTCGCCATTTTTATTAAAGGAAATTTGTTAATAAACTCTTTTATGAAACAGTTTGAAACTGCTAGGAAACTGGAATTTCTTGCTACGGATTAGAAGTTGGAATATGTAGCAAATAGCATGCGGTTGGAATTGGAATAGGTGCATGAGAATGTGTTATTCGTAGCAAAGGAAACCTATAGATGGTGTAATGAACAACGCACGAGGGAATTTGATGAGTTGCAGTTAAGAGAAACGAACACACAATAGAGCACGTGGGAGTGTAGCAAAACCTTTGTATTGAGTGTAATGTCCCCATTTTCATGAGCATTAGAGTTCGTAAGGATTAGCCTATCATTTGACCTCGTAGGCTAACAGTTATGGATAGGGGGTCTTCTGTGGCAGTTACTCTGAGTTTTGGGACATTACTCCACAGTTGATTCAGGTTTGGGCCTTTGTAGATGCTTATAGAGTGTTATTTAGGCACTTACTATTTATAGTAAGTCAGACCATCAGGGTTTACTATTTCTGACAGGGCACCTGGCTCAGTTGGTTTTCTCAGTTTTGACCCAGTTTGGTAGTTGGAAGAGCAAACAGAGGATATTTGAGCATTTAATGATAATTAAATATTTATTATTGTGACTTTATATTATAAAGTCAAATAATGATTTATTAATCAAATGGACTATTATAAAGTATTAAAAGACTTTATAATAAAGGGGTATTATTATTATTTAATGAGTATTTATTACTCAAGAGGAAAAGTACGCCACTTCTTGTTTAATATTCCCCAAGTCTTGAAAAGGTCGAAATTAATATTATTAAATGCTTATAAGTTGCTTTTTGGGGGTCGAGCCTCTTGAGAGGATTATTTAATGTTTCAAAGAAAAATGGAACTCATTATGATTGATTGTTCTAATTTGTCTTTATCTCTCTAAGAACATTGGAGTTTGTGAAACAAGGGTTTCTGCAAATTCGTACCATCTGCAGATTTTGGAGAACGTTCCCTCTTCAAAATCAAGCATACTGAGGTTGTGAAAGATCAACTGAAGCTTTCCATTAGAGTGACTTCATTTAGAGGTCATATTCGAGCATATTGTGAAGTTTTTGTTGAGAGTTTTAGTCGATTTTCATCATAGGATATTCTTGTGCGGTTGGTCAAACTCTTATTTGGCACGATTTCCAAGAATCATACGGCTGTAATTATTGCTGCTGTCAGGCCGTACCACAGCTGAAAGGACGTCTTTTCCATTTGACGCAAAAATGCCTTGCCTTTTTGCTCTCTCTCTTCACCAGTGTTGGCACCTTAGTCTCTGGAGGTGTTCTCACTCGTTTTATGGTGGGAGAAGTCTTTATTCAAGCTGGCCGTACCATTCCTATCTTCTTTCAGGCGGCTGCAAGCAAAACCGGGTTCTTCAAATAATATATTGCTTGCCTTTTTGTATGCATGTCATCTATTTAGTATTGTAATCTCTCAACAAATAAAATAAAGTCAATCGCCATCATTTTGAGAGTAGTTTGCTTCAGTATTTGTAATTCTTGCATTTTTATTTGGTCTGGCATCATTTTATTTAGAAATCGCAAAACCCTTGATATTGCAAAAAAAACCACAAAAACATTACAAATCAGCAAACAAACAAAAAACTTGCATTATTCATCAATAGTTGGGGTTGAGAGACACCAGGTCTCTTACAGTGGTATTAGAGCGGTCTCCTGCCATCCTATTGGGTGAGTCGTTGAAATTTAGAACAAAGAAATTATGGCTTTTGACAAATCCACGTATGAAGTGATGCAACAGTTGTATGGTTTGATGAGTGATCCTGAATTTAAAAAGGGATATCTAATGATGTTTGAAAAATATAAACAAAAGGAAAAGGAGGAACAAGAGGTCTCTACAAGTGAGGTATCTAGAAACCTCTACAATGAGTTTTCATCAGTTGGTGACTAGCACACAACTAATCCTATGGAGAACAAAAATCAGACCTTAGAAAACAAAACAAAAAATTCATCTATTGGCAGTGAATCCCAGGATCGTGCTATGGATGGACTTGCAGTGACTTTGGCAGCAGAAGTGTGTGAAGATATTGTCATAATAGCAGCTTCTACCTTGCCAGTCGAGCCATTTTATGAAGTACATAGCAACAATACCTTTGATGATATTGTGTGCAAAGTTGATAGCACACACGATGTTGCTTATCAGTTTGTTGAGCCAATTCAGGAGTACGAGTCAATTTATTGTTCCAGGGATTTTGAGATGGGTGATTCAAATCAGCATGGAGTGATTGTGCAGTTTGTGAATAATCCATTATTCGAGTTTGATGGTGGATTAGTCTATGATAATCCACTCTTCGAGTTGGAAACTGATCACACTCCTTATACTAGTTCGGTTTTGGGAAATGATCATAGTGTTTGGGATCTTTCCAATGCATCAGGGTTCCAAATAGGGCTCACGAAGGAGTTTTACAGTGTGTACACGGTGAGGAGTGCTTACAATGATCCACTTGTACATGATTCGTATTCAATGCACAATTCTTGTGTGCATGATGATTCTCTTTGCGCAGTCAAGGGAAGCAAATCATTTCTGTGCTCAAAGTTATCATCTTCAAGAGGTGAGACTAGAGGTTGCAAGTTCTCGACTGAGTTGTTTGCAGGGGATTACTTGCAGGATCAGAGGTTGGATTACCATCATGCTGGTGTGTACCTGACAGAGTTTGCTACTCTTGGGTTTCATGGAGGTTGTAGTGGCAGTGGGCATGATGGTTTGGTTAGTTATCATATCTATGGAAGTTTAGTGGGAGTTGTAGAGAGATATTGTGTTATAGACACTTCTAGATATTTTTCTCTTTATGGCGAATGGATGTGGGGTTCGGTTGTTTTGGGATCCAGGTGGCGACAGGTTTGGCACGGTGTATTGGATGGGTCCCATTGGTTTGCTTCACCACTTCTGGCACAGTGAAGTTGAGATCAGAGTAGCGTAGAGGAAGTCAGAGGGTATTAGGTATGGCAGACTTCCATTCTGGGTTTGGGATCCAGGGATATTTTGTGCAACTATGTTTATGCTGGTGCTACAGGAGTCAGTTAGAGATGTGTGGGACATTTCACAGTTCTTCTTTTGGGCCTCCCGAGGACTAGAGTTTCTTTGCAGCGGAGATTGCTTGGGGACAAGCAATTTCAAGGAGGGCGAATTGTAATGTCCCCATTTTCGTGAGCATCGGAGTTTGTAAGGATTAGCCTATCATTTGACCCCAGTAGGCTAACAGTTATGGATAGGGGGTCTTCTGTGGCAGTTACTTGGAGTTTTGGGACATTACTCCACAGTTGATTCAGGTTTGGGCCTTTGCAGATGCTTACAGAGTGTTATTTAGACACTTACTATTTATAGTAAGTTAGACCATCAGGGTTTACTATTTCTGGCAGGGCACCTAACTCAGTTGGTTTTCTCAGTTTCGACCCAATTTGGCAGTTGGAAGAGCAAACGAAGGATATTTGAGCATTTAATGATAATTAAATATTTATTATTGTGACATTATATTATAAAGTCAAATAATGATTTATTAATCAAATGGACTATTATAAAGTATTAAAAGACTTTATAATAAAGGGGTATTATTATTATTTAATGAGTATTTATTACTCAAGAGGAAAAGTACGCCACTTATTGTTTAATATTCCCTAAGTCTTGAAAAGGTCGAAATTAATATTATTAAATGCATAAAAGTTGCTTTTTGGGGGTCGAGCCTCTTGAGAGGATTATTTAATGTTTCAAAGAAAAATGGAACTCATTATGATTGATTATTCTAATTTGTCTTTATCTCTCTGAGAACATTGGAGTTTGTGAAACAAGGGTTTCTACAAATTTGTACCATCTTCAGATTTTGGAGAACGTTCCCTCTTCAGAATCAAGCATACTGAGGTTGTGAAAGATCAATTGAAGCTTGCCATCAGAGTGACTTCATTCAGAGGTCATATTCGAGCATATTGTGAAGTTTTTGTTGAGAGTTTGAGTCGATTTTCATCAGAGGAGGATATTCTTGTGCGGCTGGTCAAACTTTTCATCTGGCATGATTTCCAAGAATCTTACGGCTGTTATTATTGCTGCTGTCAGGCCGTACCACAGCTGAAAGGACGTCTTTTCCATTTGAGGCAAAAACTCCTTGCCTTTTTGCTCTCTCTCTTCACCAGTGTTGGCACCTTAGTCTCTGGAGGTGTTCTCACTTGTTTTATGGTGGGAGAAGTCTTTATTCAAGCTGGCCGTACCATTCCTATCTTCTTTCAGGTGGCTGCAAGCAAAATGAGGTTCTTCAAATAATATATTGCTTGCCTTTTTGTATGCATGTCATCTATTTAGTATTGTAATCTCTCAGCAAATAAAATAAAGTCAATCGCCATCATTTTGAGAGTAGTCTGCTTCAGTATTTGTAATTCTTGCGTTTTTATTTGGTCTGGTATCATTTTATTTAGAAATCGCAAAACCCTTGATATTGCAAAAGAAACCACAAAAACATTACAAATCAGCAAACAAACAAAAAACTTGCATTCTTCATCAATAGTTGGGGTTGAGAGACACTAGTTCTCTTACATTGAGCTCGTAGCAATGCGAGGTGGACAAACAAAGTGTAGATTGTTTCGTGTATGCAGCAGATTGCTGTAGGTTATTTGTAATTTTTTTTAATCTCTGGAAGTTTAATAAACCTGGATTGCTGTTGTTTGTGGACGTAGCCCAAAGGGTGAACCACATTAAAATTTGTTGTCTTGCTCCCCCATGAATTCTATTTCTCTGTTCTGTGATTTCATTTCTCTATTCCATCATTTAGTTCTGCATTATAATCGATAATTTATCTCCTCTATTCTGCCAGAAAATCCTAACAGTTAGCTCCTATAGAGCTGCATCATCTTCAGATGTCATGAGGGTGCATTTAGACCCTCTTGATCTTTCTTTCCTACATCTATTTCTGTAGTGACAAAATTTGTAGATATTCATGATTCCAAGTATTTGAAATAGTTGTCATTCATGTTGACACCTTCTGCAAATGTACTATATTTTCATTAATTTAGTTGCCTTACCTATGGTGAGCACTATACATCCATGGTTACTATACTTTTATCTTGCATGGTACTTGATTCATATAATTAGTATTTATCACAATTTGGCATTGGCTTGCAGATCCTTTAGCAACATTCAAAGGATTCATCTTCATCATTGGATTGTGTTCTACATCCTTTTTCCACAAGGTCTTGATTTGTCACTTTTTTGGTTAGGCTTAAGAGTCTTGATTTGATTGTGGTACCTCTCAACGCCAACATGGTGACATTTTAGCATCTTTTGGAGACATCATATATTCTAAGTTTTCTTCCCTCATATTTATTTTAGAAGTTGGAAGATATCTTGCACACACCTTTGGCTTAATTTCTTCCTAAGGGGAGAAATGTTGTTCTATGATCTTAAACCATCTTTAACATTTAGTGTCAAACATCTACCATTGGCATAGGAAACTATGCATTGAGGGTGGGTTGCATGGGTTCTCATCTTTTCTCTTTTTGGGGAGGGAGTTTTTCCTCACATGGGGTTTTATCCTTCTCCCATTTGTTTGGGGGGCAGTGAGGGAGGGTTCATGTAGACCTTCTCTCTTCATCCTCTCTTGGGGGAGTTTTATCCTACCAAAATTTTCCTTCTTTTTGAGGGGATCATCATTGTACATGGGTACCTAATATGGCCT
The DNA here is from genome assembly GCA_007258455.2 of Sequoia sempervirens. Lineage (NCBI taxonomy): Eukaryota > Viridiplantae > Streptophyta > Pinopsida > Cupressales > Cupressaceae > Sequoia > Sequoia sempervirens. The sequence continues at coordinate 795,330,484 of VDFB02270651.1, forward strand.
AATTGCCAATACTCATTTCTATTTTTCATGTCTCTTGGATTGCACTTATGGGAGGGTTTGGTGTAATATTTTGTGTACCTTAGATATGTTCTATTCTAATTGTGATATTGGTTTTGTTCAATAAGTTCATTTAAGATAACAAGAATATTTAATTATTCTCACCTATGTAGTTAATAATAACATGTTTTTATCTTGACTCGAAGTACACAAGTGCCATCACTATCTCATCAACACTTGATTAATGGTAGTTTGGTGCCACCTCTATTTAATCAAGGCCACCTCTACCTCAATTAGATTAAGTTAACTCACCTCTTGATTGGGAGTAATTGAGAGTTAAGTCATACCTCTTGGACATGTCATCTCCACGATTTATACATCCAAGAGGCCTATATATTTGTATCATACTCTTTGTAACTTGTCTCCATAATATTGAATATAAATTTTTTTTTATTCATTTTCTTGGTTTTGTGACTAGTTTATAGGCATTTAGTCTTGGGTAGATTTGTTGTTTATAACAAATTCTAACAATTCCCAAGGCCAGATTAATTGCAAACAAACCACAAAGTTTTCAATTTGCCTAAAAAGTACTTGTTTTTTAAATTTTCAATCAAATCCTCATTTTTAGATTGCAGATTTAAATATTCCAATGCAGATTTGGATTATTACGAAGTAACTTAACATCAAACCAATTAGAACACTCATTCTTCAATGAATATCCATTCCATTCTCATTCAATTAGGGCCTAATTACAACCTTATGGCCTCCACACCTACATTTTTGAAGGGTTTGGAGATTGCTTAAAAGCAATAAAATCATGAAAATGGAATATGCCATGAATTTTTTTGTGGCCTCAATGGCTCTCAGTTATGCTTGGTGACCCCCTTGACCCTGCCCTATATTGTGACAAGGACACTACCCCATGACCCCATTAGAGGCTATTGCCCCCATACCTCTACAAGGGATGTTGCCTCTTGATACTATTGGGGACAGATTCCCATAGACCCTTCTCTAGTTGTAAACACCAAAAATAAAAATAATTGTTTAAGGCTGGACCAAATTGAAAAGAAACATTTTTTCCCTTTATTTGGCTTGAAATAACATAAACAACATTTTCCTCCCTATTTTTAGGTACTTTTTAATTTCCTAACTTTTCCTTGATTAAATCATGAGTAATTGAATCACTACTATACATTTTGTTTTCCAAGTCAATCCCAATCCTAGTTAATGTTACCATGTGTTAACCTATTTTAACAGTCAGGCAACTAGGAGCAACTTCTCAGCAGCTGTTAGATTTCGTTTTCAGAAAAGCACATTGCATTTTGTTGAAATTGTATTATGCTAAGAAGCAACATGGGGGCCTTAAAGGCTTAAGTCACCTTCAAAGACAGTATGGGTTCCATTACAACCCTCCTAGGATCACCAAGCATGTTCAAATGTTTCCAAATATTTAACCATTACAAATGCAGCTTGAAAGGATTTTTTGGATTATCAAACTTTTTTGGAATAGTTCAAAGCAAAACTCTTCCTCGCATTTATGGCACTTCAATAGTTTACTCCATTTTATTTGGAAATAATTAGTTTAATAAATCAGAATGAAGGACTCTAAATTGTCTCTAAAAGGTCCAAGACCTACTTAGGAGCAAGGGCTCTGACTTAGATTGGTTTACTGGTGTTAGGTACTCTCTCAAGTTTCAGTGTCATCTGGAAATTTACAGGTTTGTTTCACTGTTCTACATGAACTAAACTTCAAGTTGAAAGATTACAATGCAAACATAGTGCTAGAGAATGTGATTTGAGTTGGTGGAGTGAACAATCCAGTAGGTTCATGAAATCAAATATGAATCAACACAAGATAACCACCACCACAGAATTGATGCAAGAAGTTCTAACCAGGAAACCACATTGTAGGGAGAATCAGCTAGAAGTGGCAAATGTTTAGCTTCTCTTTCTACTTTTGGTTATAGCAATCATAAAGAGCTCAAATAAAGCAGATACAACAATTTTCCTATTGCTATACTTACCAAGCTAATCATTTTGCCAACAATTTGTACTTATACATAAAAAATCTGATACTTTGGATAAGAGTTAATTTTGCATTTCTATTAAAGTTCATTATTTTATCAATTATCCAATGGTATTAACTTTTGGAGGATTTGGAGAGTATACAAAAGCTTGTTTCTAATTGCCAATTTAAGACAAAAGGAAACATCCAGCCAAAAACATTTAGATTAGGAAATACAATCAGATGACTGAGAAAAGAGGGCATTAAACAAAAGAGATCTAAAATTTTACTGAGCCTCTCAAGGCAATCGTCAAGTTGATTGGTTCTTCTATGGAAACTTCATGAAGAAATATTATGCCAGTAAGACTAGAGTTCTAGAAAATGGCAATCAAATGATTAGCTGTAATTGTCTAAAATAATACAACATAAAAAGGGTTTTATATATTCTGGTCCATTAACATCATCAAATTTCCGCAGTCCATGATAATGGTTTGCTCAAATTTCTAGATTGAAACTCTGTGAGTTTTTTAAATCCAGAAATTTGAGCAAACCAAAACTATTCCGGTCCATTCAAAATACTCTAAATATTTCTAGAGCATTGCGCTTGTGCTAGAGAATGTTCAATCTCAGAAGTCCACAGGCTGTTAATAGCCAGGGCACAATTTTGCTTAGAACTACAGAGGATAAACCCTCCATTAACATCATCAAGTTTCCACAGTCCATGATAATGGTTTGCTCAAATTTCTGGATTGAAACTGCGTGAGTTTTTTAAATCCAGAAATTTGAGCAAACCAAAACTATTCTGGTCCATTCAAAATACTCTAAATATTTCTAGAGCATTGTGCTTGTGAAATACAATCAGATGACTGAGAAAAGAGGGCATTAAACAAAAGAGATCTAAAATTTTACTGAGCTTCTCAAGGCAATCGTAAAGTTGATTGGTTCTTCTATGGAAACTTCATGAAGAAATATTATGCCAGTAAGACTAGAGTTCTAGAAAATGGCAATCAAATGATTAGCTGTAATTGTCTAAAATAATACAACATAAAAAGGGTTTTATATATTCTGGTCCATTAACATCATCAAATTTCCGCAGTCCATGATAATGGTTTGCTCAAATTTCTAGATTGAAACTGTGTGAGTTTTTTAAATTCAGAAATTTGAGCAAACCAAAACTATTCCGGTCCATTCAAAATACTCTAAATATTTCTAGAGCATTGCGCTTGTGCTAGAGAATGTTCAATCTCAGAAGTCCACAGGCTGTTAATAGCCAGGGCACGATTTTGCTTAGAACTACAGAGGATAAACCCTCCATTAACATCATCAAGTTTCCACAGTCCATGATAAATGGTTTGCTCAAATTTCTGGATTGAAACTGCGTGAGTTTTTTAAATCCAGAAATTTGAGCAAACCAAAACTATTCTGGTCCATTCAAAATACTCTAAATATTTCTAGAGCATTGTGCTTGTGCTAGAGAATGTTCAATCTCAGAAGTCCACAGGCTGTTAATAGCCAGGGCACAATTTTGCTTAGAACTACAGAGGATAAACCTGTAGACAATAAGCATAAGAAAGACAGAATCAACAGAACTTGAATAGAATGTCCTCATGTCCATCAAGACCTAGTAACTTGATTAAACACAGCATTTTTGGCTTAAAACCTCTTTAATTTTCATTTAATCATAATGCATTTTATTATTTTTGTGATCAGTAATTTCTCTTTATGGAGTTGGGGCATGCCACAACTAGAATGAATGTGGTAGTTTACCCAATTTAAACACATAATTTGTACATATTAGCATTTAAAATGTCTCTTGAGGATTTAAATGCAGGTCTTCATTATGAAAGCCCTGATGATTGAACACTTGAGCTGCCCATTTGACCTTTTCTGATGTGTTATTACATCATCCTTAATATTTAGTTTCTTGCAGGTATCTATATTGGGGACAATCGAGTCATTCATTTCATCCAAGGAAGAGAAGGAGAAGTGGCAGGTGACGCTATGCTCAATATCCTTCGGTTAAGCTCAGGACCTTCTCAAAATAATAATGAATGCCAAACATGCAATTATCAACAAAAGAACAGTGGAGTAATATCTTCCTGTCTTGACTGTTTCCTTGCTGGAGGGAATCTATACAGATTTGAGTATGGTGTCAAATCAGCTCTGTTTGTTGCAAAAGCTCGAGGAGGAACTTGCACACTTGCAGAGACAGACTCTACAGAGACAGTCATACGTAGGGCCAAATACTTGCTTGAGAATGGATTCGGCTGCTATAACATTTTCAAGAACAATTGTGAAGATTTTTCCATTTATTGTAAGACTGGTTTGCTTGTAGTTGATGGAAGTGGGGTTGGTCCAAGTGGTCAAGCAGCATCAGTTATTGGTGTTTTTACTGCAGTCTTCTCATCTCCTTTGCGTTTTTTGGTTACAAGTACTGCTGCTTTGAGTGCAATTGCAGGTGGATTCTACTGTTTGAGTAGGTATGCAACTGATATTGGCATTCGCAGGGATGTTACAAGAGTTCCGGTGGAGAGCTTGATGGTTAGAGTAAGATTAAGTGACTCACAAACTATAGCATCAATAACTGCAGGGCCACAGACTCATTGATGGAAATTATCTTTATGTCAATGCCTTTTTATATAATCGTGCCTTTTGAGGTTTCTCTTTTAAAAAATAAAATAATTCATGTGGGATTTACATATATAAAGATTCTGTATGGTTTAGAAGACTCAAAAAGGGCATGAAGGATTCTATTGGTGCACATCTATCAATTGCTTGTGTGTGTATAAGGGAAAGGGAAAAACTAATCCCCTTGTGAAATGTTTTGATCCAAAAAGTATTATGTTAGTTGTCATATGTTAGTAATATGAGTGATGTGATGTCAGGTTGGGTGGTTAAGTGTTTTAGGTTTGTACTTGAAGATTCCCAAATGGTGGTTGGTAATTTATGGAGTTTGGTGTGCCTTGGGCTTTTGTAAATTTTCAAATGCACCCCCTGAAATCAATATATTTTTTTTCTGTTTTATGATTTAATTTGTGTAGTTCCAACAAGTGGTATCAAAGCCTTAACAATGACTCAGCTGTGAGAGGGACGAGGAAGATTCACTCCAATTATCATGAAGTCAATTTTATGGCATTAAAGTTTTAATGACATTAGTGCCCTTCAACATGATCATTGACGAGAAGCAAGAAGGTAGTCTGTAAAGTTTTTAGCAGTGCATCTTTTTCTAGTATCATATTTTAATGAGATTGTCTCCAATTAATGTGAAGGTGACTGGCAAAAATAATATGGCATATTCATTTTGTTTCCTGATAGGCAAAAAATTATATGAAATTTCATGGACATTTTTGAGATGCTCATGGATTGGGATCACTGCCTCACAAAATGACATGCTATTTTTCTACTTCTGCCCCATTTATTGCTACTCCTTCCCTATAATCTATTTAAATGTTGTATTTCCAGCGTGCAATACAAGTTTCTGTAAAAACTATATGTTGCTAGACCTTTGCTAACTCATTCACTTAGTCTGATCTTCCCTCAGTGTTGCTACTGGCTGTAGCATGCCCACAAGTTAACCTGTTTTTAACCCATCAAATGCAGCACAAAAAATTCAACAAAAGAGGAACATAAACCATAAATATCATGCCTTGTCTTGGTTTTCGTATGGTTGAAGTGTAATTTCAGTGTGTGAAGTTCCACTAGTGTGAACTGGCTCCGCAGCTATGGATCTGATGTGAGCATTTCAACAAACCCTGCCGTTTCTAACAGATACACTCCCAGTCTTTCCCTTATCAGGATTTTCCTATCTTTGCAACTCCTTCACATCATTGCTTTATCCATGTATAGGCTGTGTTAGGTAAAGCTTTATCAGAAAAGGGAAACCACAAAAATTGTAACTAAATGCAAAAAGAACACCATCTCTTTAAAATTGAAACTGCAACAACACACCACACTAGAATAGGAAATTGCAAACATCATACTGAAGCTAGACCTACCAAAAATGCTACTTGTAGCATTTCACCCAAAGAAAATAGCTAAATTGAGATGGGAATTGTCCATCATCCTCCTGGTGGGTCCTCCAACCAACACTTTGACCCCCCTCGATCCTAGCTGCTGGATGTAACATTAAAGTCTTTGAAAGCTCAGAGAATACGATCAATTTTGTCTTGCATGTTTGTAAGACACAAGTAGACCAGGGATAAATAGCTTTTTGGAATCAACCATGAATACATCCTTTGTACAAAGAAGTCCCTATAACTCCTATTAAAAGCAACTCTTTATCCGACTCATCAACCACACAACATAAATTACATTTGAGCACTTCCATATTAAACTTGGTTCCATTTGCCAAAGATTAAAAAATTAAAAATCTAGCTATTTTATGTTTTGTTGGGTGAAAATTATGTAATCAACTTTTCGATAGATTACACAACTTGGACTTCAGCCACAGCTATGTGAGATGTAAATCTCTCCTCTCGGAAAGGGGAGGTGCCCTTCTTATTGCTAACATAAGTGATAGTAAAACAAACAAGTAATTACAAAATGTACACAAAACTTACGAAGTGGGGGGGATGTGTTACATTCATCCTTCTCTCTTTTTTCAAAGAAGATGTTTACAATGCTTCATTGTTGGAAGTTCACAATTCTTAACAACTTGAAATGAACAACTAGCAGTAATACCAATACCTCTATCTTGTCAAAGCGAAGCGTAGAGATACCAGAAGTGATTAACAATAAACAGATAAAATAAAAGGGAAAGCTCATGAAGGCACAAAGTCGTTCCGTAGCTTTTTCAATGTTGGATATGTGAAGAGTGTACCATTTGTCACGTTAGAAGCACAAAGTCTTCTTAGACGCAGTAATTCCTCGAACAACATGAACAATTACAAGCGCAAAGTCTTGTAGATCATCCAACCAAAATATCAAAGAGCATGAACGATTACAAGCACAAAGTCTTGTAGATCATCCAACAATAGTATCCAAAAACATGAATAATTACAAGCACAAAGTCTTGTAGATCATTCAACCGAAAGATAAACAAAAACACAAATGCAAATCTAAATAATAGATGCAACACAAGTTTACATAAATCACTTAGAGTCCTTCAGATTTCATCACCTAATTACCACCAATAAGATCAATTCATAAAAGTATCGAATCCAACACAAAGTTTGGTTTGCAATCCTCTTCTTTATTGATCAAATTCCATTCACAAAGCATGAACGCAAAGTTTCACAAATTTGCTTCAAAAAGGGCAGCACTTCGTTGCAAAATACTAAAGGATAAATTTACAATGAAAATCCCTCACATTATATAGAAAGAGGGATGAGCAAAATTAGGAAACTGATTGAGGAAATTAAGGAAAGTTAGGTGAGCAATTTTAGGAGATCTCACCTAACTTTGACCAAAGTCAAAGTGTAATTTGTTTTCAAAATATTACATCTTCGAGCTTGGTGTAATTACAATTTACAAAAAGACATTCGAAAATGTCAAGGAATATTTACAAGATGCATAAAGGGATGCACCGGAAATGTCTAACACTGGAGAATAGGGGGCTGCTTCGTGTTTCTTCACTTTGGGCGCAGAAGTCTTCATATTTCCTCCTAGTCTCCTGCACGAACTTCTCATCTGGACCAACGGTGTAATCCACAATGGTGTGAATTCTCGTGATCGATCTCATGGCAGATGAGTGAACCTTCTTGCACCTGTCAAGATGCGTTTTCAGGTTATCCAATGTGAGCCTTGTATCACAAATGATGTTCAGTGAAACTTCTGAAAAGTCTGAACTGTTAATCAATTTCATGATGGCTTCCTTGTAGATCTGAGATATTTTTGTGGCCGGCAGGAAGATACGATTTTCCTCAAGAAGTTGACCGAGCAACTCTTTGATACCTTTCTCAAGAATAACACGATGTCCTTCGACATCTTCTTGTACTTGATGGAGGTCTTCCGTAAGAGATTGAATTACTTGAATTCGATGTTTCAAAGATTCTCTTACCTCAACAAACTTTTCTTTGTCAGGAATTACCCCAACCTCCACCAACTTACTGAGCTTTACCTGTTTCATGTCCGACCATGACAACATGCATTTTTCCATGTCTCTGCGCTCTTGGGAAAGTACACTTTTCTCTTTATCAAGCTCTGTGGTGAGCTTGGCCAACAAGGTAGTTTTCTCGTCTGCAGCAATTATAATCTGAGATCCGTGTTCAATGATCTTTTCAACAAAATCATACAACACTCTGCCTTTGGAAGCGAACTTCTCAGCTTTCTTGACAGCTGGGTCTTCAATACTTACCACTATCAGCGGTTGTGCATTACTTGGAGAACCTGCGAGTCTCTTTACAACAGTGGCATAATGCTCTACCCTCTGTTTGTACATATTGTGAGCTTGCTCTACTTTATCTAGTCTTCCAACCAAGATATCCAAAGTGACTTGCGCATCGGCCTTCACACTTTCATTGGTAACCTTGCCAAGCTGGACCTTTGTCACTGTGTAGTCTTCCATATTGACATCACCTTCTTCATGTGGTGGTATACCAATCTCTGCATATTTGTGGCCAGATTTATCAACGTTCAGCCTTGAGTATACTTTTGCCTTTTTCTTCCCTTTAGCCTTTGGAAGGACTATCTCTTCGAGGTCGAGCTCCTCCGGAGAAATCATTTGCTTTTTACGCTTCAACACTTGAGATATTAGCCAAGGGGGAAGAAAAGAAGTGTGAACTTCTGGATTTACTATCAATTCAGTTGCCATTGCTACTTCTGAAGTTATTGTCAGGTCTGAAGATACCATGGGTTTCGTGACAATAGGAGAAGTGTTTGTCATCATTGCTCCTATAGTTGGCACATTGAGCTAATCACGCATTGACTCATTCATGAAACGATTGAATTCATTTTTAGAAGTGATATCATACGTTGGCGAAGACAGGCTAGGAATGGACGATGGAGGGCTTGACAGTATATCAACCATATGAATGCTTGTCACTGAGGGATTATCAAGTGGGGTTGATGCTGCAGGAATGGTGGATATCTCGACTGCAAGAATTCTTGTGGTAGGAATAGGTGATGAGGGAACAGGAGGTGGAGGAGTTCTTGAATTTGGAGGGGTATGAGGAACATTCGAAGTCACAGGCGATGACGTTCTGGGAATTTCCTCAACTACATTCTCAGGAGGAGAAGTAGTTCTTTCTTGATCATGCCCGGGTTCCTGTTGATCACCCTCTTGTCTCTCTGATTTTGGTTCACCTTCAAAATCATCTTCGGATCCTTCTTCAGAATCTTCTTCAGACTCTTGCCCGCTTTTAGAAACCTCTTCTGCATCGGAGTCTACTTCTGTTGAATCTTCATCTTCAACGGATTGATCACTTGAAGTTTCTTCTTCATCGGAATCTACCTCCTCTGGAATAGACTTTTTACCCTTAGAGCAGGATGGATTAGATTTCGTGATTTCTGTATCTGGGACGAACTAGGTATCTTTCTTGCCAACAGTAAACTTGATCCTAGGACCTCTTCGTGAAGAAGTGGGAACAACCGCTGATTTATTTTTGTTGCGGAGTTCTTGCTGTTGGCGAGCTTTTGCTTCAGATTCCTCTCCTTCCGAGTCTATTATGAAACTTTTCATTTCATAACCATGTTTATATAACCATTCTGCAGTGTTGGCTAGGATTGGCCTCAACCTCTCTCTCATGCTGGTAACTTCTTTCCTAGACCATTGAATTGCAGGCAACAACCTTTTAGCAATTCCTTGTTCATCATAGACAACATTCATGATATCACCTAGATCTGTAAAGTCCTCTGGTAGGTCAGCAATATCAAGATCTCTGATTTGCTGAACAGTCAACCTGCAATAGTCCATTTTGCGAATGGCTTCTTCATCTCTGCAATCAGCCCAGATGTCCTCAAAACGGTACTTGTGATGATGACCCTTTTGCAATTTTTTTCTGACATCTCGATAATCAAAATCAAACCTATACCTGTAAGTCTTGATTGTCATGATCTGCATTTCAGCATAAACAGACTTAGCCTTTTGTGTAGTAGGGATAGTATACCGGCCAATGGTCAGTGGGAACTTGAATCCACGCTTGTGGTTGCTTCTTCGTTCTTTTTGTACTGACATCAACTATCTGCAAGTTTCCATGAGAACCCACTTATCCAAAGGATAATGTGGTAGCATGTAGGGACAACCAGTGTAGCACCCTACTCTCAAGTAAGTAAACGTTGGGAATTGAAGAAATCAGCATCCAACTTTACTTACCACTTTATACGCCTCATCGGATACTCTCCTTCTTTCAAGAGCTGGATCAAAATTGAAAAGCAAAGGCACAAAGAAAGCATCTGTGACCCGCCTGAAGTGATGAAAAATTTCCTTCATCTACAATTGATAGAAAAATCTGTACACAGGTACCATCATCCGATTCCCTTTTGTAGATAGACCTGGGAATTGTCTCATTACAGCCACCATGTACACCAGGTAAGAAGTCATATAGAACTTCAATGTAGAAGGAGCATTGATCAACTGCTCATGTATTTCATCACTGATCTGTTTGCCCCAGTCAATATGCACCTTCTGTCTTCTTATGATCCTGATGTATTCATACATCCAATCATGAAAAGTGGATGATTCCGGCAAGCCTTTCACTCTGTTTAAAAATGTGATCATATCTTTGATGTCATCCTTGAAATCACTTTGCAGGAGTCCTTTCGGCCATCTGGAAACAGATGATCTAGCCTTCTTTAAACACTGAGTGTTTATTAAGTGTTTAGCTTTATTGGGATCAGCGTAAAGACCTCTTGTGCTTTTGATATAGAAATATCAATGTATTTCTCCATATGAGGAACCTTGAAAACAATGTCAAAGAAATTAGGGTCGAGTCTCATAATCTCGTGCCCGGAAGAATCGATCACACTTCTACTTTCTCTGATGTAGTGAGACGCCACCTGAAGAACAAACTCTGTATTATGTGCAGCTGTAGGAAACATTGCCACCAAATGAAGATTGTTGTGTACGATTGCTCTCATTGGATCAGGAAGAGGCTTCGTCTCTGTTTGCTTTGCAAAATCAACCAAGCCCTGATGACCAACCTCCGTGTCTTTTATCTCTTCCACCTTAGAGAACACTATGGTCGGCGGATAGACACCTTGATATTTGTACTTCATTTTGACTTTTGCTTTCGAAGAAGATGGAGGTTTACTGGCAGTCATCAAAAACAACTGGAACTTTGATCACTCTGACTTTGGAGATCTTTTGAAAAGAGACTGCAAGGTGTTGAGCTAGAACAAACATTAGTCGTTAGGAAGCATGGGGATGCGCGAAACGAACAACGATGATGGGAAAGCATAGAACGGATGACATTGCATGCAAAACGATGCACAAAAATGAAGGAACAAGGTTCAGGAGTGAAATGGTCAGAAATGAAGCTCATATGGAAATGATTGTAAAAAGTGTAAGGGCGCTAAAATTCAGCGCCCTTACATTTTGGAAATTTCACTTTTGATGCAGGGGCGCTAAATTTTAGCACCCTTACATTTCTGAGAGTTAGATTTTATAGACATGTTCAATATGTCAAGGCGCTAAAATTTGGCGCTTCAGCATCTTTGGCATATTTGGGTAAAACAGATGTAGAGGCGTATGAAAACGGCGCTCGAGGTTGGCAAAGTATTATTTTCTTGTAACATGGAACACTTTGAAAACAAAATTTGTTTTCCTTTGGATAGAGCTGTAACTAAAATTCGTTTTATTGCCATGACAAACATCGCAAATGTGGATGAGAGCCAAGAATAACCTCCCTACAAAACAAGAGTTTCTTCAATGTGATGTGTTAAGGCGTGATTGCAAATGAAATGTAAGGGAGAAGAAAGAAAATTGCGTTTCAAAACAAAACGTGAGGGTTCCAACGCATGAGGGTAAAATGGAAAAAATGCGAATAGAGAAAAACACGAATGGAGAGGAAGGATACGTGTGGGAGGATGAAAAACGTTTGAAGAGAACAAAAGAAAGATAAAAACGCATATGAAAAACTTAGAACATATACAAAAATGAATGAAAAAGGAGAGAAAGCAAGGGTAATAGACTTACCAAGACAAAACGCAAAGATTGTTGGGGAAGAATGCGAAATTCTAAAACACGTGTTTGCAGTTTGAAGAAAACTCGCCCAACATGAAGAGAGGAAGAAAAAAAATCATAACAATGAAAATGGCGAATTAAAACACTTTTAAGTGAAAGAGAAAATCGAAAACCTAACTCAAGTCGAGCAATAAATTTAGGCACGAAAAGTGGCACGATTGACGGAAAACGCGAAAATCATGAAGAAACGTGCCAGGGCCAAAAAAAGTTTTAAGTGTCAGGAAAAAGTGTAATAGCGCTAAAATTCAGCGCTATTACATTTTGGAAAAAGTTCACTTTCATGCAGGGGCGCTAAATTTTAGCGCCCCTGCACTTTTCATACTTAGCCAAATTTTGGCTTCAGAGCAGGAGCGCACTTTTTCAGTGCCACTGCATTTTTCGCAATTCACTAAGTACGAACAGTGAGACTTCACGAAGGAGCTCGTTTCAAAGGTCTTCATGAGGCGAACATGGGGGGATGCTCGAATTGACTATTTGAGGCTTTGAAACACATTTCGAGGTGGCTTGAAAATCACTTCGTTATGCGTACTTGAACTTCACGAATCCTAGGAAACAAACTTGTTTCGTAGGGGGGTTATCCGTGGAACGAGTGCTGCTAGATTTTGTGATAACATGTTCCACATCCTTTTCATTTTGTTGCTTAGACATTTGAGGCTGCCAAGCACATGTACATGTTTAATATTTTTGCTTCATGGATTGCCATTCACTTATCCTCTAACCTTGAGGTACCATTTGCTTGGAGATTGGGTAAAATGACCAAGTAGCATATTGGTAGATGCGATTTTAATTTGAGGTTTGACACTTGTTTTAGTGTGGTGTGTTCTTGCAATTTCTATTTCAACTAGATAGTGTTTCCTTTGCATGTGATTGCAATTTCTTTGGTTTCCCTAGTTTTGAGCTTTGCTGAAAAGTAGTATTGTGGCGAGAGATACACCATTATGTTTTTTACATCTAGATTGATAAAGGAAGGTAGGTCTTAATAATTAATCCACAAGTGGTTTCCTTTTGTATTGAACACATTTGTGATTAGTTAATGGTGTGGTTAGGTAGTTGCAATATTTAATGTATGTTCCAAACAATTGTTGGTGTTGTTAGGTAGTTCATGTTGCTACAAGAACAAAAGAATCACCACAATGGTCATTTTAGTTGGGCATTGACTTATCTTTTCCATATTGCTAATGGTACAAACAGTTAGATGCATTTTGTGATGATGTGATGGATTTAGAAATGACCATTTTAGCTAGTGTTAGGAAGAGGTAATGGATATTCAAATTGTAGGAGACAATTGTACATGACACTAGATGTTGATGACCAATAGGTGCTGCTTACAAATAAATGTGGAGCAATAGGTCAAGTATCACGATGATTTGTACAAGTGTCAACATTGGTTGACCACTACCAAGAGGCATGGAACAAAGTTAAAATGTGGTAGGGCTAGGTGATTGACCAAATTCATAAATACTATAGATAATCCTATATACCCTTTTGGATCAAGGGGTTTTGTTGGATACTTGTGATTAGCAAGTGTTATGCTAGCTATCACGTGCTAGTAATATTAAAGTTAGTTTGGGTGGTTAAGTGTTTAGGTTAAAATTCAAAGGGGTTTGTTAGATACTTGTGATTAATAAGTGTTATGCTAACTATCATGTGCTAGTAATATTAAAGTTAGTTTGGGTGGTTAAGTGTTAGGTTAATACAAGAAGATTCTTGTGTGGTGGTTGAGTCGTTTAGGGAGTTTAGTGGTGTGTCTATATAGAGGGCCTTTTGTAAACATTATGATGTATTTCTACTTGAAATCAATATACTATTTTGTTGTGTTTTATGATGTAATTTGTGCAAATTGTATACATTTAATTGAAATGAAATTTCAGACCCCAATTTAGTGTCTTGTATGGTGGTGACCTAAAATATGGTGGGGAAATTGACACAAGAGGGATGCCCATCAAAATGTAAAGGATAGAAGAATTAATGTAGATGTGAGATAGTGAGTAACAATGTTAATGTCACAAATCCTCCCAAGATTGCAAACAATGTTCGTATTGCAAGATTTGGGACCAATAGATGAAAGAGAGCATGATGAATTAGTCCTAGAGCGACCTTCAATATGCATTTATGGAGATGGTTAGAGAACTTCCTAAGCCCATTATAGAGCTAATAAAGTGGAGTCTAGAAAATTGTAAAGAGAAGGATCAAACATGCACAAAAAAACTTCCTTGTTTACTTCTAAAATTGCATATTATGGTTGAAAGCCACACTTTTGAATAAGATAATTTCTCCATTTTTCACACTACCTCAGCCCCATCAAATGCTTTGACACACAAGATATGACCTAAAGCATAATAAGTTCTAACATTTATGTACATTAAATTTTGTGTCATCTTTCATGTGTCCTCTCACTCCAATTATTGCTATTGATGTTGCAAGGAAAAGCAAGAGGGAGGTAGGTAAGCCACACAAGAAAGTGGAGTGACTATACAAGGGAGTGTTCTAAAATATTAAGATAGAGACATTTCAAATAGAAGGTGCCCTACAAATTGAAGGAGGTGATTTGTAGCTCATCGTATAGAAGCTTTTGGTAGGCCACACTTTGCCCTTGTATGCAATTTCACATAAGCTAGAGAAATTTGACACCATGGTTCACACCATTAGGTACCAAGTCCATTTTCTCTTAGCATCCCTTCTATGAATCCCCCTATCATCTTTCTCAATGACACTTTCATATAAATCAACTACACTTCAACTACCTTCTATGCATATTTTGTGATTTTGATGTTTTTTTATGGTTGGCTACTTATTTAGTGGGAAAACTATGTAGAGTGGAAAAGAGAATTTAAAGCATCAAGTATATATTTTGTTTGATTGGAAATCTAAAACCTGGCACTATGTAGACTCTATGAATCCTCATGCCTTTTATTGAAGTGCTTTTACCTTGCTTACTCATACATGGGATGACACAATCCTGCGCATGTCATATTTTTTGTTGCTTACTAGCAAGAAAATCATAGGTGTTCTTAATCGAAGATAATATCTCAATTTTAATTGAGAAAAATAACAATGATGAATCATTTCCACCTTAGTGGATCAATATTTATGTACAAGGACTCTATTATTAATGTAAATGGTAGCTTCAATTTTGAGATGCTAGAGATCATGAGAAAAGCCAAAGAAAAAAAATTGAATGCCTAATAAATTATTTTGAACATACTTAGTAAACTAGCATTCCATGAGACCACATTTTTTGAGGGACTTAAAATAGGTATACTATTTTGGTTTTCTATAAAGCATTATCCATTACATTGTCATATCATCGGATTCAGATACTCAATGTCACTATAAACATTTTAGCAAATAAT
Organism: Sequoia sempervirens; assembly: GCA_007258455.2. Lineage (NCBI taxonomy): Eukaryota > Viridiplantae > Streptophyta > Pinopsida > Cupressales > Cupressaceae > Sequoia > Sequoia sempervirens. The sequence goes on from VDFB02270651.1 coordinate 795,345,959, forward strand.
TAGTTAAGATAACCTCTCTTAGTATTATTAATAAATCTCAAAATAATTGGTCTATAATCAACTACACTTTAATTATTGAGACACAAACAATGGATAAATAATTATTTTTATAAATGAACAATAAAATCCTTATGCTTAGACCAAGGTGAATCTTAGATGATTTGTAGGGAGTATGTTTAGCATTCAAGCATTTCATTCTAAACTTGTATATAGAATGTCGAGCAACCTTTGTGAAAATTGATAATAGTCAATTGACCCTCATTGTATGAATTCTATTGGGGTTATGGTTAGAGACTTGTTATGATGGCATTGTCTAAACTTACAATCATTGCATGCCATTATTTATCTTGATGATTAAAGATTTATTAGAAAGATGAATGTAATATTAGGTAGCTCTCTTCTAGGTGAATTTTATGAAATGGTCACAATATGGTTGTTTATTATGGGTAAGTAATCAACCTAGCTATGCATTAATGGGATGAACTAGTAAGGGTTCTAGCATGTCTAAATCGAGGAGAGGTCTAAATTGAGATTTGGATGTCCTTTGAAGTTCCTTGTTGTGATATGCAATAGTAATTAATGAAACTCTATGAGCTATGACTTTAGTTTAGAATGGGTATTGTTAAATGGTAGTTTATTACACCGCTAAGTCTTATTCCTTTATTTGATTTTCCTTCTATAGTTTTATTTCTATTTCACTCCCATAAATAATGTTACATGAGGTGGTTATAAAACATTGGGTATGGGAAACAATAAGATATTATTTTGAGAACTAGTGGGACTTTGATCCCGTTTGGGAGTGGTATGTAGGCAACCCTTGGGCTAATGAAGCCCTTGTGACCCAAGTTTGTAGGAGAGGGTTTAAGTGATAACTCTAGGGTTTGGGGTTGCTCCTGAAGTTGATTATCACACCCTCTTCAATATACTTCAACTTAAGATTGAAATATACACAAGATGGTTGTGATCTCGCCTTCTAATTAATATGTCCACAGTATATATGTTTGACCCCAATAAAAGTTCATTGATTTTCATCAAGTTTATTGACTTTGAGGTTTGTTGTGTTTGGCTTTCCAAAACCTACTCCATTATTGGATGCACTTTTAAAGTCACTATTATGGTCGTTTATCTTGAAGTGAATGTGTGACAATGCCTGATGCAAGAGGCTAAACAAAACCCCTCTCACTATCTCGAATCCAACTCTGATTCTGATTCTCAGGATGAAAAATAAAATTTCCACACTTCACTCACAGAAAATCTCTTAGATTTAACAAATTTATTTGTCAAACAATGAATCAGTTTAACAATTTAAATCAGAAAACGAAATAAGAATCCTTTCTATTAAAAAACTAAGACCCAGATTAATAGTCTAACTTCAATATCTCTTCCAAATGGATAAATACAATTTTTGTCTCAAACTGATTTTCCATATGTTGCCGGTCAAAACACTATTTCTCTGCATCGACATTCATAGTCATCATGAGCACTTGGAATTTAATTGTTCTCTTGGACAACGACTTGGTTTTCTAAGCAATCCTCAACACTCATCCGCATCTGGTATTCACGGGTTTCAGCACAAAGAAGAGTGGCTTCCTGGTCAACGCCTCCTCACTTGGTGCGGCTTGATTCTATACCATCGATTGCCCCTTCTCCTTTCCCTGCTCGCGGGTCCCCGTTTTCTCCTGTTCACCCCTATCTTAAAACTTAGCTTGTGTGAGACAGGCCGGCCTTTGCCCTAAGCATGGTCTTTTTCAATTCTGTGACCCCTCCTCTTCCCTATTTTCTTTTTTTTAGTTTCATTAAAATGTCTCTCTTCAATCCTCTGGCACTGACTTTTGAATTCTCGTTCCTTTGTCTTTGGGTTGGGAAAGAAATACATCACCCACTTTCAACACCTTCATTATTTATTGCAATTTATCTTTAACTGCCTATGCTCATTTATAAATTACCTGTGCCACTGTTATCCTTTGAATGCAAAACGGGGTTCACATCATTATAGAGAATAAAATCAATACAAAGAATTTACCAAGACTTAACTGACCATGATGAGAAGGTCTAAATTCCTGTAATTTGATCATTAAATTTCTTTTCAAAACTGAGAGATATCAAAACAAGATCCAAACAAACCAAAATAAAATTATTTTTTTTGGGCGATGCAAGATTGCCCATCTGCCTGCATGCTCCTGCACCAATGCCTCTAAACTTATATGAACTAAAATAATTAGAGCTTGTGTGCAAAACACTACATCATGGTGTTTGGTATTAGTGATAAGTATAGAACACTATATGCTAGTGTCTAGACTCTAGTGAAGACCATTCTTCCAAGAAATAAGGGCATGAAACTTGGCCATGCCATGGCTGTGAATGTATTAAGGAAACTTGACAACTTCTATCTAATGATGATGCTGAATTAAGCTAACATGATCTAATAGTGTGGACAACATTTACTCTTATGGAGGATCTACTTGTTCTAATTATTTTCTTGGGCCTGTGTTCAGTTATGATGGAATTCCTCATGTTTTCCTTTTCCAAATCTTGGCAACTCGTAGTAGGTATTACCAAATATGGTATGGTGTTTTATCTTTATATCTATTGGTGGCTAATGGCAAGCTAAGCTTAATGATGGATAATGCTTAAAATGTATGTACTCAAAAGTAGAATATTGTATATAAGTTTATTTTTTGTCTAATTAATAATGTGTTATAGACTAGCAATTAAGTGAAGTGAATGGACTCAGTTACCTTATGAGTGATAGTTTTTTATGTATATGTGTTTGAATGTAGGCCAACTCATGTGGGATCAATGTGTTACTTGTGCATTTATAAGTTGACATCAAGGCATATAGGACCTTATGTATATGATTAGGGATCACATTATGTGGCATGTAACTAGGTCAACATGATCATATTTGTGAAGGTTTGTGATAATTAGACTAGCACTTGCACCGGAGGGGGTGCAAGGGTTACACTGATAGAAAAATATAAAGAAGTAAGAAGGGGAGAGACATGCAAATTATCATTAGCAAAGGTAACAATGTTAGACATTAGAAGATAGTAGTCTAAGGTAAATATACAATGTGATTATACAATGTTTGAATCTCAGTAATAGATTGAGAACACGAATCATTACATTTTTTTTTGGAATAGATGGATATATTGCATGATGTTTGCTTCAATAGTGTGTTGTTGTAGGAGTGTACATGGAATGTAGTGTTGGGTGCATGGAATAAATGGATTGGTCAATGGAAATGCAAGGTATGGAAAGGATGGCTGGGGGTGTTATTTCGAGTGCGTGTGGGTATATGGAGAATACTTGTATAATGGTGGTGCAGTGAATGATTATGATCCATATCAAGAAATTGCATGATGTTTGCTTCAATAGTGTTGTTGTAGGAGTGTACATGGAATGTAGTGTTGGGTGCATGGAATAAACGAATTGGTCAATGGAAATGCAAGGTATGGAAAGGATGGCTGGGGGTGTTATTTGGAGTGCGTGTGGGTATATGGAGAATACTTGTATAATGGTGGTGCAGTGAATGATTATGATCCATATCAAGAAATTTACCATAAGCAGGTGTAAGGTGTAGATCGAATGGCAATCAAGATTAGGAGGATTCAGAATGTGGGGGGTGATGGGTGAACATGGATTGGTAGATGGTACATGGATGAATTGATTTAATTTGGATAAGGTGGATGGAGTGTTGGATCTATTGTGGATGGAGTAAGATGCATGTACCTCTTTTGCCACATGTAGGTGTTGTTTTTTTTTTGCAATCTCATTGAGATGTAGACATCTTGATTAGGGAGCCATAAGAGTCCTTATGATAAAGTGTTGTTGTCAACGCATGGTTATTTTGAGATTTGGATATCATGGATGTCCCAACTTATGATGGTGTACATTAACAGTTGATGGTTTGGATTTTCTTTTTCCAAACTTGGGAGGCAAGCAATGGTAGGTGGATTTGGTGATTTGTTTGGGCCAAAATGTGTGCATATGTCTTTTTTGGTTGCTATTGAAGCTTTTCTGTGCACCATTGGACTTTGTTTGATGGAAGTGCTTCCCTTCTTGATTTTTTCCCCATAGTTTCTTTTACTAAAGCTTTCTTGTGCACTATTGGACTTTATTTGATGGAAGAGCTTCCCTTCTTGATTTTTTCCCCATAGTTTCTTTTACTGATGGAGATTGGTAGGGATGTTTTTGTGTTGTATTTTATGGTATCCATTTGCATATTATTTGTCCAATTTTTTTATTTATTTGTCCCTTTATTTTTTTTGGTGGATGGGATGATGTGTGAATCATGGTTGAAGGTATGAAGTGTGGTAGCATTGATAGTGGCTTTATCATAAGGACTCTACAGTCTCCCAAATGTTGACTCTTCTTTTTTGTGGAACAACTACATGTACATTTAGGAGTGAGCATCTCATGGGTGGATGGAAGAGTAGGTGGTATATGTATATGGTTTATTGGATGTTTGGATTCTTGATGTTGATTTTGCATGGTATTGCTTGACATATGCTTTGGTTCATGTTCTTGATATGGATCAATTTGGTAGTATGGATTGTATGCAAAGGGGTTTGTTGTATTTTCATGGAGGGATGGGAAGTGGCTCAATATTGTATTGAATGTGATACAGTCTCTGTATGTCTTAAAAATGACCAATACTTTGGGAGGATTCGCTAGCTTGGAGCAACCAGTTGTAGGAGTATACAAAGTTGGAACATCCACTTGCATGTGATTGCAAATGCGCCAGCTTGGAGCAACCATTTGTAGGAGTATACGAAGCTAGAACATCCACTTGCATGTGATTGCAAATGCTTGGTAAGTATAGAAATAATAGTTTCTATGTATATCAATATGTTAAGGTGAAGATAAAAAAAAACAAATATAGCTTTCTTGAGGGACTGGGGTGTTAATGTATGTGTACTTGTACTCATCATAAAGAGAGAAGACGTAGTCGGAGCTCTTCTTTTTTCCTGATAATTGTGAATGGATTATTCTTCATTCTTGAGTATTGATCAAAGGTAAATGGTGGGTCGATCCTAAGTCCGTGTATTGATTTAACTCTAGATATAGCTGTAAAAGTTAATCCTTGTCTTTCTTTTTTGCCTATATCGATTGTTGCTCTTTCGATTGTCATTCCTTGGGATTTATGTATTGTAATCGCCCATGCACTACAAAGTGGTAATTGCCTCTGAGCACCTAGTGATATGGGTGATATAGGAATAGTTTTTGGGGCATGGATGCTCCAAGGTGGGCCATTGTAAGTATCAAATTTTACTACCACATATAATGGTAAATCTGGTGGTTTGGAGCTTTCCGTGTATACAATATCTACAACTTGTCCAAGAGAACCATTTACAAGGCTTGCTTGAGTCCATAGGTTTGTAGTTAGCATGATGCGTTGGTCTTTACAGAGTAGGAGTTCATGGGGAAGCTTGTCAGCATCATTGTCGATCTTTGATGGTAGGGTTGTTTTTATTGCAATACTAAGTGCAATAGGAAGATTTAATAGCTGTATCATTTTTTTGTTGTGTGTTCCAACCAAGTCATTGGTCGGGAATAGGTGCATTTCTAGGTCGAAAGACTTGTTTTCTTTGTGTGATAACTCTTTGTTTGTGCAACACATTAGTAGCTCTCAATCTTGTTCACTCGGTTCTGTATTACGAATGTTTTGTAGAGTTCTTCGAAAGTCAATTTGAGCCTGTGTGTCTCCATGTTGTCGAAATATTTTTTCTAGTTTGATAACAATAGTGAATTGTTCCCAAAGGGCTTTCGCATCTGTGTGGGCGACATATATAGGTTTGTCCATTACAGGAGGTAGTTGTGCAAAGTCACCTACAAGAATGATAGATCTTCCACCAAAGCATAAGTGTTGTTAGTGGGGGAAAGCCTTGCGTAGCCTAGTATCGATTTTTAAGAATAATTTTGGGCCTAGAAAGCTTAGATCATCAACTAGGAGGTATTTTATGTGTCTCATGGTATGTTGGAACATTGCAAGCAATTGACCCTTCAATGGATGCATTTCTTTGATTGGAATTTTCAAGGCAAAATGTATAGTTGAAGCATGTATGTTGAATGTTGCGATTCCTGTAGGAGCAACAACAAGGAGAGGGCTATGTTCTTGTGGCACTAAATTGGAAAGGGAGTGTTTAATGCAATGAATAAGATAGGATTTTCCTGTTCCTGCTATGCCTTGTATGATCATGTACAATGGTTTTTCTATTTCATAAGAATTGTAGTGGTCCATAACAAGTGTCAAAGTGAGTTGTTGTTTGGGAGAGAGTGGATATGGGAGGTTGCTAAACTCAAAGGGTGTTGGGCTGTCATGTTGGTCCACCTTGTTTGTGCATATGAAATGCTCTACAGTTTCATGTAACGGTTGAGGTATTGTACAGGCATTCCAGTTGTGGCAAGTGTCAAAGTCACGTCTTCCAAGCATATCGAGGGAATTAAAATTCCCGCTAGTACCAAGACCCAATTGTGATAAGAACTCCCATTCATTCAATTGAATTGTATTGCCTATATTGTTTTGATATTCTGGCTCCTCTTCCTCTTCTTAACTTACTTGTTCATCAACTATACGGTCAACATACCACACACAATATTTGCGTAAATTCATCCCCTTCCAATTTGAAACAATTTTCTCTTTCTCGATACCAATGTCTGCTTCAATGTTGTGAAAGTGCTTGTAAAGAAGTAGTTCACTCCAACAAAATGTTTTGAAATTTTCTGAATCCTCCTTTGGAATAGCAGTAAATCGAGGGAAGACACTGATAATTGCCTTATGTTTCCTTTCTTTCCACTTGTACTCTTTGCGACTTGATGGGAATGAGAATGTTCGTGCAGATTCAAGTAGTGTTACTTTATCCATTTCAAGAGGACGTTGTGTGTATTTATGGATGTAGGTCAGCTCCAATGCATTTTCATTTCGGTTTGTTTGGATTTGGTTGAAAAATTTTCTACCAACATTAAGCACCATAAAATCATGATTACAAACAACAAGGGGCAACTTTTGCAACATATGGCACGTTTCTTGTGCACCTATATCACGATCAACAATAATTTCAGACATGAATTTTCTCTATGCTGCAAGTTCCTTGTCTTGGGGTGCTTGCTTTTGACATATGTGTGTCAACATATCAAGGTAGCTCTCAGATTTTCTTTCTGGCTTCACGACATATTTTGCAATGTACTTTAGAACTAGTGTTTTTGAAAGCATGGGCTAACAATCCATATTGGCCCTCCATATGGAAAGCATTTCTGGACTATGTATATTCAATCTATCATAATTACGTGCAGGGCAATAGGGTTTTTTCCCAGCTTCGTCACTGCACAATGAAGAGTTAGCACATTCAGGCCAGGGTGCACTATAGCGACACTCCATGTTGTTCCCTTTCTTGTGAAGGCAGGTTGATTCAGAACACTTGGTGTGTCTTTGGACATGGTTAAGTAACTCTTCATAGTCAATAAGTGTGTTTGTAGCAAATATTTTGGGTGTTGTTAGTAAGCATGGATCGTCTTGCGAAGATCGATGGAATGTGTTGCTTCTATCTCCCAGATTTTGAGGATTCCAAGCACTGACATATCTATCAAAGAATGATTTTTCTATGTCTACATCTGTATGATTGCTCCAGTTAAGAGTGTCCATGTTTGGTGCACCCTCAATCCAAAGGAAGCCATGTACATGTGCAGACCCTCGATGTTGCCACTCATATCTATACCAGTAGTTTGTTGTGCAATATAGTTTCTCTAAGACTTCTTCACGAAACGCTGTGAATCTTTGATGCAAGTATAAGGATGTGGTATGTGGGTTCATAACAATGTTATCTATGCGATCTTTATTGTTTAGTGATGTTTGGGTTGCCCCCTTTGTAAATAGTTGATGTAAATCAGGCCATTTGGTGTCTGCAGCACTTAAGGTGAAGAATAGTGTTGGGGAGCCTATTTGGTTGATCATGTTTGACAATTCACCACGAGACTTATTCCAATATGCTCGTGTCCCTCTAAGGGATGATCCGTAATGCATCAGTTGTTCGGCTAGTTTAGTGTCAGGCAATGTTTGTATATGGAGGCGAAGGCTGTCTATGGTAGTTGGTATGCAGTCCTCAGCATTTTTCTTGACAAAAATGGAGGCAACACCTTGGCTTCGGTGACGCATCAATAGATTCAAGACAAAATATCTAAACCTTGGGTGCCTTCCAAATCTATTATCATGGAACCTCATTAGGTGCAACACATATTCATGCATTTCAATTTGTCTATAGCGAGGTTGTAAATGTAATGCATTGCCATTGGGAAACAAAGAAGGAAAAGCCATGTCTAGAAGTCCTTCAGTATTGTATTCATTAACTGGTGATGACTCAAGTGTTGGCCAATATATAATGGTGTGATTGTGATCTCTAACTTGCAATGTTTCTTTTATGATTTCTAGTTCACGACGTTTATTTGGTAGCCTAGCCATGAAGGATGAGGAGCAAGTGAATTCAGTGTCGGGTGAGTCTGCGTTAAATTTGGAAGCACTAATTGGAGCAACAATATTGTGATCGTCAGCATTAATGTTATGAAGCATAGTGGAAATGTCTGTATTTGTATCAGGGAGCTCCTGAAGGGATGCAAAATCCACCTCGACATCTTTGTAATATGGGTCATTTGTGATTTTATATTTCAGTGCAGCCCACACACGATGCCTACTTACATAGCAGTCATAATGGTCACCTCTTGTATTGGTTCTTCGAACCACCAACACATCCAAGTTTTCTATTTTATGTGGCAAGTATTTTGCTATGGTGTTGATGTCCTGTGGGAAACAAATTGTGTGGCCACTATATTTGTATTGGCCTCCACGAGCATGTGTTACTTGTATTATTGGATTGACTCGTGCTATTAACATTTCTTTGACTTGTGTTAGTGTTCGTAGCTCGTACGGCTGTACTCCTGGGTCCATTAAATTAGTTCCTGAGAAATGATGTCTACCTGTCTCACGAAAGCATCTAAAACAAACTGGACCGGTTTGTGTTGTGTTGGTACGGATTCCTGGGTAGCATTCATGGAAAATTGTGCAAGTTGGTAAGTTGGATAGTTTATCTAGTTTTGAACGAAATCTTTTTGAAGCGTCTATAAAGTTTTGTTCAGAATGCGGTAAGATTGTGGATTGATTTTTCCATGTGTGGATTGTTTCATGTGTGCATGCTAACAAACCTATGTTGAAAGTGTGTTCATTTTGGGATACACATTCGTATGGGTCAATGTTGTGTTGGTTTGACTAGAAGGAAGGTGGCGTATTGGCTTCTATTGCTTGTTTTCCTATGCATTCGAAATGATGGCGAATTTTGATTTCTTCTTTATGTTGCATGTAGTAGTTATGAGTTCTTTTATGGGATTGTATGCTTTTAGGGGTAGAGGTCACCATCTGTAAAGGAAATATGAACTATAATTATCAAATGAACAATTACAAATACATACAAAATTGAAGAAGGTAAACATTAATTTTGATGAGTTCTTCGATCACTATATTCTGTGAAAAGTTGTTGAGATACAATTGGTATGCTATATACATGAGTAATTTGGTAGAAGAAACATATCACAGTATTTTCATATTTTTTATAACATCAATATATTCAATATACATGTGATTTTGAAATTCCATGTATGGAATGAAAATTCTAGAAAGTATACTATATAAGGTGTTACAAAATTTCATATACATTATATGAGTGCTTGAGGTACATCTAAACACTAGCAATATGAGACATAGTAGCGATTTCACTCAACATGAGCAAATTCTCTGCAACAAAATCTAGCTTGTCGACCTTTGTGATTGTTGATTTGACCCGTCCTTGAGCAACACTTGAATCATAGGAATTTGTGATTGTGAAGATAAATTGCTTGAATAACACTCCTTTCACTATGGTTTCAGCTTCAATTTCTGTTCCAGAATTGAATTGTAGCATGTATAAATTATCTGCAGACATTCCAAGGAGTTTGGTAGCTGGTTCTTCAAAAGCAACAGCCCATAATATTCCTGTATGATCTGCGAGCTTTAGCTGGAGTATGTATCTATAGGTACATTTAGGAGTAGTAGCTTTGCACTTGGAACAATACCATGTCTGATCATCATTCTGGACAACTTTCTTTTTACATTGTCTTCCATCTAAGTCAAGGGGGCAAGATGGATAGCATAATGAATTTGTTTTTATGTATTGCACTGATGCTTTTAGAGTGCATTGGAAAGTTTTTTTCACATTGGTAGTTTGCTCTTCAATATCAGCAATTGATTTCCTCATAAGTACGAGAGGTGCATCCAATGGTTGTGTATTCAATGGAGTGACATTAGCCCCATTCTGTTCAAACCATGATTTGAGTTGTTCGGCCTCCTCTATTCTTGGGTTTACAAATAGGTGGGTGCTTGCCAACGTGCTTATGACCTTGCCATTATACTCAGTGACACGGCCATTTTTTATTGCAAGTACGGACACATGTTTTAAGTGATAGCTCTCCTGCAGTTGCTTGCCTTCCTTTTCAGTTGTTGGACCCCATAAAGTAATATTAATGGTAGATGAAGAGGTATCTATCAATTTGATGCTCCTTCGAAGAACTTCAGTCCCATCCCTCCTCCTTATGGTTGAGCTTGGGTCCACACATATGACTATTCCAATAACATCAACAAGGATATTATTGTTCAATTCTAAAATGTCCTTAAAGGGTGTGAAGGAGAACTTATGTTTGGGAATTGCAAGGTCATCTTCTGAGTGAGAAATTTTGGATTCCTCGACTAAAAGAATTTCAAGCTGGCTATTCAGTTTGTTGTACAACCTATTAGCTGACTTAATAGTCCCACCAGATATTGTATATACTTCTCCAAAATGTACATTCATGTAATGAAGGTTTGCAACTTCATTAAAGCATGTTATTCGTATTTCAGTGCACTCACAATCAACAATATCAAAAGAGAAGACCTGCCCTTGTCCCTTCTGTGTGTTGAAGTGGTGCATCTATTTTTTCATGGTAACATGACCCTTTATAAGCCACCTTGTCTGAAATGGATTCAAATTTCTAATGGGCGTAATATTGGATGGGGAGTCTTTCTTTTGTAGGGAAGAGGCTAACCCAAATAGTGCCCTTTGAGTAGGTGGCTTTGTCACCATAGGAATGTTACTCATGCTTGTAGATGGAGTAGTTGAGTTTGTAGAAGTTACTTTCTGGACTTGCTCTTCAAACAGGTAGGCAGGTTGACCAATGATGTCATGTTGCAAACATGTGATTTCTAATTTGGAGATGACTATCCACCTATAAAGATTAAACGAGTCAGTATTTTGAGTACAATTAAATGTGGTAGAGCTGATAAAAATGCTAGGCTACAAATTGGTAGTTGTGAATTTTGTAGATATGCATGCAAATAGCGTGGCTCACCTTGAATTGCAAAGAACAGGGCAACTGTATCCTATCAATTTGAGTATAGATCCTTTCTGGAGTTCTTTAGAAGCTATGCATTGGTTGTACTTTGTTGGAAGTGTTGCCTTCTGCTTATGTACCCCATCGGAGAGATCCACTCTATATCGATCAACCAATTTGAGTGCATGGCCAAACGGTGCAATTTCTAATGCTTGTAGATGGGGTTGCAAGTTTAGGTTACCATTATTCATCAGCTTGATTGCATCCTTAGTCAAGGAATATTTTGTCAGGAGAGGTGGTTGCGGTACTATAACATTGTTATCAAGGCTTATAGGCGTGGCTTGTACTTGTTGGGTTTGCTGTTCAAAGAGGTTGGTGGGCTCGCCAATGATATCTTGCGGCCCACATATGATTTCTAATTCTGATATGACGATCCACCTATGAGTGTAAAATAAAGAAGTATTATCAATAGGATGATATGTAAAATAATGGAGTTCATGAAAGATAATCTAAAAGTTTTGATTTTGCATATTGTAGCAAATTACTAAAATATGATGGCTCACCTTGAATTGCAAAGAACAGGGCAGCTATATTTAATGAGTTTAACTATAGAGCCCTTTTGTAGTTCTTCAGAATCTATGTGGTGGTTGTACTGTTTTGGAAGTGTAGCCTTCTGATTATGCACCCCATCAGAGAGTTGTAGTATATAGCAATTGGTTGGTTCAGGCCCATGTCCAAACATTGAAATATCTATTGCTTGTAGATGGGGTTGTAGATCTATGTTTCCATCATGGATCATCTTAATTGCGTTCACAGTTAAAGAAAACATTGTGGCAAGAGAGCGAACTAGTCCTTGCAAAAATAAATTGTAGTTGGCAGCTATTACTTACTTTCAATGATGTATAAAAAGCATACTTTGTGAAGTGTGAAATTAATATGTTGTATACCCAACAAAATATACTTAACTAATTCAATAATATTTTAGAAAGCAACAATGTTGTTGAATGCGACCATACAAGTAGTAGTTTAAATAAAAGTGTGTATAGAAGTTACATAGAGTAAAAGTAAATTTAGAATAATACTTGTAAATGTGATTTTGAATAGGTATGTATGTCAAAATAGTGGCCTTTGGAAGTTAGCTTGCTGCACTTGTAAGGAAAACAAAAAAGGAGAGTGTAGTGAGTAAAAAATTTAGTTCACACTATTAAGTAATCTAACTAAATTGGATGCACTCTAAATGTTTAGATCTGCATTCTATGCTAAAGGAATAAGAGGAAACATGCTTTCTAACAAATGAGTATAAAAGTAGTGCATTAATAGCAAGGGATAAACAACGAATGAGAATACAATAAGATTAAAGAGAGTTACTTGGTTCATAAATGTTTTAACCTATTATTGGAGAGCACTAATTTTATGTGGATTGTGTTCTGGTTGAGGATACATCTATCATGTATGTTAATATAGTATACTAGAAATGTGAAATATGTTAAAAGAATGGAAGTGAGTACAATATTATCGTTCTACTAAGTGATCAAATTTTAAGGAATGTAGGTGAAAAAATGAGACAATTATTGAAGGAGAGATATAGCATTTGTTGGCGATATATATTTGTTGGAGTGAACACAATGGTTAGACTATGCTTAGTTGAAGTCAAATGAGGAAAGGTTTGCAACACATTATATGCAAACTACTATTCTTAATTATATGCAATTGAACATGGCATTTGTTTTTTGGAATTTCGACATATGGGTCAAGTAAAGATATACAAAACAAAAGCAAAAGTCAAGAACCAAGATGCAAAATGATAGCGAGAGAACAATGTATACATATTTTCGAAGCAAAAAATGTGTTACATGGTATTGTAGTAAGTGACATATTGGATCTTTTTATTGCGAGGAGAAGTGCCTTGTTCATAGTATATTGGATCTTACATTTCTTTAAGGGAGTTACAAAATATCCAACTATCCATAAGTTGGTAAAAGCTGAAATTATATCGTTATATTAACTACTATATCCACATTTATAGCGATAATGTATCTTAGGGATGGTTCAAGTAATTTTGGAATGCTTCTTTTATGTAGATAGAGCCACCTTGTCCATAGAACTCATCCGCTTTCATTTCACGAAGGAAAGTACAAAATGAACTCAACTTCTCACAAGTTGAATGGAACTCATATACTGTTACTTCCATTGACAGAATGTCCAAATCTTGGACACTTTGCATGTTTTGAATAGTGGCCTTCGCTTGTTGTAGCAAGTCCAGGCAACTAACTGTAATGTCATTTACAAAATCTTGTATCTGACTTGTAGAGTTTTGATTTCCATTGATTGACGGTATCGAATTGGCTGACAACATTGGTCCACTGAAACTATTGGAGATGCAATAATATCCATTGCTATTTAATTGACGATGTTGAGTTGTATCTTACAACCTATGCTGCAATAATATATGTTTTGTGTTAGTGTTTAACCCTATACTCCAATAATATATGTGTTTTTTGAGTGGTAATTTATCATTTTTTACAATTCTACTTATGAATAATAATTATTGCTAATATTATTTTTAAAAAGACAATTATATTTATTAAATTATAATATTCTTAAAATGTAACTATATATCTACATATTTAAAAGTTAAATAATAATACTATTGAAATTTACATATATGTATATATAATTTATATATTACATAAAATACACTATAATAAGTTTTCAAATAAATTTAGAAATAAATAAATTTAAAACATTTATGTATATAACTTATTATTTATATATAAGATTTACTATATATTACAAATTGGTAATCTTTACATGTGCAACACTATTCCGAATCGAATATCAAGCAATAACTATACAAACAACTAAATATCCAATTGATAACTATTTGATACTAATGGATATTATATTGTAAATAAATCATTAACTATAACTTTTCCATACTAAAGAATACCACATTAAATAATAAAAAAAGTAACTTAATTGTAATTGTTCAATATCAATTGATCCTTGATAAATTTTGTGTACCTTGGAATTTTACCCTACTCTAATGTGCAAAATAACTAAAAATGCGAATGATAAAAGACTAAGGACACTTCAAGATTAGTCTAAAGAGTGATGAAATAAGAAGGAAAGTAGATAAAACAAGATGCAAATGGTTATACATTCCTTGATGTTGAAGACTCCTTGGTTGGCCCTTGATTTGGATGACTTTGTGTGCTCCTTAGATGGCTTCTTGAGTGTCTAAATTCAAGATCAACTTATTCAAAATGATTAAAATGGATGGCTAGATGATAGTGAATGAGTGAGAATGCAAATTGACAGCATGTAGTTATAAAATGGCTAAGTTTTGAAAATTCCCTTGAGGAGGGGGTATTTATAGGAGAATTTGAATTCTCTAGAGAATTCAACGGTTGAGATGCATCCAACAAGGTCAAGATGAAGGGCTATGGTGGGTTGAGAACCCACAAGCCCTCACATCTTGACATGTGGATGGTGAAGTGGCCAAGAGAAGATGAGGTGTAAGTGAGGTGTCAAAAGGTACATGAGGTGGAGGAAGGTACCTTCCAAGCACCTTGGGGAGTGAAGATTTCCTCAAAAAGGGATTCCTTGTCCCCAAGTGGGAGTGAAAGGGACATTTGAGGAATTTTGGAATTCCTCAAAAATCTACATGGGAAAAGGAGAGGTGGTTGGAGAAATAAGTGTGAATTAAAAATTCACATTCTTAGGAGAGTCTAAAAGATAAAAGGTGGGCTCCAAAAAGGTGGGACTTGGTCACATGTGGAGATTGTGACAAGTCTAAGGTTCTAGAAGGCTTGGAAAGACAAAATCTAAATTAAAAATTCACATGGGGAGGAGAGAGACACAGGATGAATAAATGAGAATTAAAAATTCTCATGGGAAGGAGGGTCAATGTCCAAAAAGGAAAAATGGAAGAATTGACCAAAAAGTGGTGCTAAAAATGGCTAATGACCTTGGTTAAGGTTGTGCAAATATTGGATTAGACTAATTAATGGAAAATTAGAGGCAAGTGGCAAATGTAGGAGGATGTGACATTAATCTTTGATTAAGAGGATGCACATCATAATCATGAATTAATTAAATTAATTCAGATTAGGGCAAGATTATGGAGGATGTGACAAGGAGAGAGAAAATAAAGAATTTTAAATTGATTTTAAATCAAAAGGGGAAAAATGACTAAATTAAATAAATTGGTGTATTTATTTAATTTAGAGAGGAAGAAGGTGAAAAATAAAGCATTTAATGATTAAATTAAATACTTTATAGATATGAGATAAAATGTGTAATGTTAATTATTTTAATATGGTAGACGAAAAGGGAGTAAATTTAACCATATGGGAGTGATTAAATTTAGATGTCTACAAATTTAATTGGCCAATACTAATAAATATCACAAAAAAAATATACTAGCACCTATTTTATTTCATTAAATTTAAAACACAATATTTTACAATTTAAATTGCACTTCTATAATAAATAGTTACAATTTTAACAACTTTCGTATAATAAACATTATTGATGAAATCCAATTAAGGAAATTTGCAATTTTGTTTGGCTGCAAAATTAAACTTTAATTGGCCAATAATAATAAATATCACAAAAAAAATTAACTATATTTCTATAAATTAATTCGCACTCCACATAACTAGTTAATAGATTTATAGTTTTAGTCAGAAATATATATTTTTTGTTCTATAGAAAATGGACAAAGATGGGCTGCATTATTCTTAGTATTTTCTAGAATAGTGAAATGATGATAGTTAAGTCTGTTTGATTCATCTAAGAGAGCTTAGAAATTTGGGTACCATCCAATAATACTAAAACTCCGTTAAAAACTCATTACAAGCCAGGGAAGAGTGAGGAAGTTGTATAAACGGCGGCTGTTTGATTGATCAAGTGGGGAGTTGTGAACATACAATGTATAATTTATGCGTCGATGGTGGAGGAATAAAGAAATTCAATTTTCTCTTCTTTTCTATAGGAAATGGCATATCACACAGATAGTAGTGTATGTGGAGGGAAATGGGACATTGTGAAAGAGATTTCAAAATAACTGGCTTAGAAAGAAACTTGGTTGGCTAGATAAGATAGATTATGAAGGTTTGATGTGACAGTTATTGGATTTTCAACAGATTTTGCAATCATAATCTCGAGTGAACAAGACTTTAGAGTTTCAATAGTTATAGTATTTCTTGGTGATTGGAGTGTTCCTCCACTCTCTAATAAATTATATTATTTAGGAATATAATTATGATATTTGTACAGTTCAGCAAGAGGTGATTACAAACTAAAAACTGTTGATTGAAATTTGCTAATAGTTTAGATGCTAATGGAAATAGAGAATTCTTGTCGAACATAAAAATATGGCTATGCAAGAAAGGAATCATAAAATACACGTGGTTATCTCAGATTCCACTGCAATGCATTTTTTTTCACTAGTTTATCTGTGTGATATGATAATATGATGTCAAAAAGATATAATTTTAAATATTTCAAACATGTGGATCTGAATGAGATGGTTCAGCAACATTATGTAATTAAAAAAAAATCAAGCAACCGTAGATCACAAATAATATATCTGTGAATTACATCACATACCCCTAAATTATGCATTGAATTACACAAATGTACTTGTAGCAGCAGTTGCTTATAAAGTAAATTAGCAAGTGAACTAAATGTAGGGAAACAAAGGCTAGTAGAATTAATGTAAACAAATATGGGCACATATAACCGAACCATTATTTTAACAATAAAAATTAACATTACATATAAATCTACTAAAAAATAGATCTTAAAAAATATATAATCTAAATGGATATATATTGCTAGAAATATTTACAGAATATATAAATTATAACAATACAAATATTGTACCAAGATTTAAAAAATATTTACAGATTTACAAAACATTTTAAGGACGGTTGAATGACATATCTCTTCCTTATCATGCTAAAACTCTGAACCCCACCCAAAAACTCCAAACTCATGTTCTAAATAAATATTTGACAATTAGATAGTATATAACTGGAAAAGCACACTATAGTAAATTGTGAGCAATTTCAGTGTCTGGAGTCAAGTGAATGTATGCATATAAGTTAGGCAAAGAAACTAAAACCACATTCAACAAATTATAGCAGAAAATCGATAATGTTCAAATGGCTTAAAGAACTATTTTTATCAAAAAAATCTGAATCTAATACTAAAATTAGTCTTAGACCTAAGAAGCAAAAGATCCCAAGATGACATATGGTAAAATAATAATCCTCTGATGAATGTTCCATGTAAGGAGAAAGTTGCTTAACTCAAATAGAGTGGACTACTTAACAACACAACAGTGTTAAGGCAGACATTGTAACAAAGCGGCTGTGATAGAATGGACTATAAAGAGTTGGAAACCGCACAGTCAACAAAGGGCTATTTAGCATTCAACAAAAAATGTTGTAGGATCCAACATAAAAACACATTTCTTAGCCAAAGAATTGAAAAAAATGGACATTTATAGGGAAGTATTTTTATGCATTTAACTTCATCTCTAAAAGAATGGCTATTGAACTTAGCCATACCCTATGAAAAAGAAAAAAACTAGCATTCAGACATGAATGTTACTGTAACAACTATTCAAAGTCGATCATCTCTGTAGATTTCAAAATAGTAAATTTCTAAATGAAAAATATGTAAATGGAACATAATCATTCTATTTCAAGTAGCTTCCAATCGGGAAAAAAATAACAGAAAAATTAAAGGCATTGGAGTTCTGAAACTTTCTGATCACCTTCCTACACTGAGCTGGGAACTAGAATAATGTTGGATGTGTCTAATGATTATGGATCACTCTTACAATGACGGTGGCTACAACATTGATGCTTTTCCATACGTCTACACAACTTTGGAAACTGAGACTATCAAATGTTACAATCACTACTGTTAAATTTAACTATTTGTAGAGGTAGTAAAGGGTCAAAAAGAGGGTCTATGGCATAAGAAACACCTACAGAAGCTAAAAGGGAGGTTTTATGGGAGTATCGAATAGAGAGCACGCCTAGGAAATGGGTGGCCTGGGCAGAAACCCACGTGGCTAATCACAGGATAATCTTTGTTATATCTCAGGGTCCATGAATGGGCAGTTCAAATGATCTATGATAGTCTATGTATTCTTAAGTGCACAATTTACTCTCCCTTCAATATGCTTTTAGTACATACTCAACTGTTCAAGAGTTCTACAAAATATATCTTTCTTTGGATAACCGTAGCAAGCTTGATAACAATGATGAGAGGCAGATTCAATTTGTCAATATGCAACCAAATTAAACACAAGAATATGATTTCATTTTCCTTATAGAAGCATGTGTGCAGATTAGGAAAATTGTGCAATATAGAAGAGAATAAATATCAGATGGGGAGAGGATATGACTGTTTTGCACATAATGTGGAGGAGGAAAGAGATCAATTTTTTAATATATTATCTGCAAGCAGAGTTAGAAACTATTGTATGACTTCCCAATGTGAGACCAAGTTAGTATGAAATATAGTGAACTGCAAAAGCTTGCAAAAAAGGTAACGTATTTGATGATGTACTGTGTTCTTGAAGGAGTAATTGTGGATTATATCTATAAATCCATGTCCCCGCACAGTTAAGTTAAAAAAAATCACTTTGCAAAATGCACCCTCCTCCCACCGCCTCTTTTGTCTGTGCTCTCAAAAACCCAATGAAATCCTTTAGAACCTTTAGAAATTGCGCAAAGTAAGCATATCCAATCCTTGCAACAAGAAATGCGTGGTAGGGAAGTGGGCTCACAACCGAGGCAAACAAAAGGTTGCTTAGACATGAAACTGAGAAGAAGACTTAATTGCAGGAGAATAATGAATAGCAGGAGGAAAATGTTAAGCAAGCATATGTTGTTGCATTATGGATTGATTCTAAATGTAGGGAAGCTGATAACCAGGTTTTTTTTTTAGAGAATACCTATCGTTCTACCAAATTTGCAGTAGTGTTATGGAAGATGAATAGTAATAAGTGATAAACTACAATAGAAGCTACATATTACCATGGATTGATAAATTTCGTTGCCTGAGATCTCGTCTGCCCTCTGCTTCAGTGTTGGTGAGAAATGTCTGCTTCTGCTTCCAATGATAAGTCTCATTCAAAGCATGTTCATTCTTCTTGTAGGGATAATCAGCCGCCAGATATTTGCCAACATCATTAAATGAAGAGGATTGAAATTAGTAATGTGGGTAGGATTTTTATTACCAGCTGGAGGTTGATCGATAGATAGGATGTGGATTACTAGCTGGAAGTTGATATTTACAATTCTCGAGAATTCAAATCTGACAATAAGTGCAAACAACGGTAGGATATGGATTACCAGCTGGAGGTGGGTTATTCTGCAGTTCAATGAATTTCCAACGATGGACTAGAGACTTCTAAGGATGGACTTCCACTATAATCTCCCTACAGCCACACTTGAATCTCACAATAAATCCACTATAAACTTTCTGCCCGCTGAAGCGGCCATACATAGCAATGTCAGATCGCTATGCTCGATTATGGTTTCTACTCTTTCCCCAAAATTTAGATACTCAATGACTTTAGGATTATCATGGTCGCTTCCTTCAACCACTTTATACAAAAGGCCTTTCCCATCTACATCTTTGACTTTTAGGATGTCTTCATTTATTTGAAAAAATTCGAAACAGAGGTATGCGTGTCCTTTCATAACTGCAACATGGAAAGCCATTTCACCTCCCACCAAACCACTAAACTTTGGCCTGAAACCATGGTAGTCTCAGAGCGTGAGACTTGTTTCAGGCCAAAACCTCATCCATAATATAGCCTATCAGCTAATTATGTGTAATTAGCTATAAGATGATCCCACATGTCAAAACTAAGTTTGATATAGGTGCAAATAGCCAAATGTCACTAGTACTATCCAAGTGAAATTTGTTAGGTGTTATTTTTTGTATTTTAAATTTTAGCTTGTTTTCATCAGTACCATAAAGGTGTAGGATGCCATGGGCTATAAATGATATGATGTAGGGACATTCTAGTAGGCTATCACCAATACCATCTAGTTGAAAGACGCCAAAATCTACCCAAGTTATGATAGGGCATAGTTGACCTTCACCATTACCACACAAATGAGAGATGCCAAGACCTATGACATACAAGGTTGGACCAACTTTTACCTGTGGCATGGATATGATAGGTATTAGGATCCATCAACTCAAAATTTTCAAAAATTTGTGGAAATTTGATTAATGAACTTAGGTGATGTGTGTTGCTACACTTACACCTTATTCGTTGATGATCATAATTAGTATGAGACACATGCCCATCATCATAGCTTTTGCAAAGATCTAGGAAAAATGATGAAACTAATGGTGTCGTATGAGATACACTGACATTATTTTTTTGGCTGGGATGCACATAAATTGGTAAGTGTTAGTGAATTGGTCACCATGTTTATCAACCACTATGTATTTGTGTAAAAATGGCATCTTGTGTTGTGCACATTGTTATACTTATGCCCTTACTAATGATGGCAAGTAGTATGAAATGTTTTCTTGTCATCATAGGTGGCAGTGGATTTTAAAAAAGATGGAACCCATAGTGCAATATGGGATGCATCGACATTATTTTTTCAAATGGGATGTACTTATAGGATTTTGTGTTAGTGAACTAGGAGAAGGGAAAGATACTTGTAATAAAGTTGCAACTACTTTCTTTTTGCTAGTTGTTCATTATGTATACTTGTGAGGTTGTTAAATTATTCATGTTGTGTATATATGGTGGGTGCTTGAGTTGTGTATATGTGATGCATGCACAAATTATCACATATATATGTGAATTATTCACACAATATATGTGATGTATTCCTAAGATAGTCATCATGTGTACCTATGATGTATGTAAGCCATTCACACTATGTCTATGTGATATAGGCTTGAGCTAATCATTGTGCATACTTGTGAGGCGTATAGGAGCTAGTTACATTATTTATATGTGACACAAGTGACAACTAGCTACATTGAGTATAGATGATGTATGCTTGATCCAATCACTATGAGAACATGTGATGTTGGAATGATATTGTTGTGTGTTTCAGTGTGTGTTCATATGCTAATGTTGGCATGAAACTAACAATTGATTGGGGTATGTTGGTTATTACTCTATTGTAATTGGATTAATTTGAAAGCATAAGCTCTATGAATAATTGTGTTCTAAAAACAATACCAAATATTTCATATAAGAGGAGGGGATGGATTCTCTCAATCGATAGATTATGAACTATGAATCCTTTGACTCCTAGAAAAAGGATATGTAGGTAGGGATATTATGAATGAACCCTCAAGGTTTAGATATGGGTTTAGGGATGACCCTAACATTGGAACTTACCACATTCTAGTGCAAGTATATTGGTGGTGACATAGAGTCATCACCACAATTGTGGTTGAAAAATCTATAAAGTCAACACTTCTAAATTTTATGGAAAATGCTTGGATGATAAAGTTCATACATGTGAATAAAAAATAGTAATAACAAAGGGGTGGTTATTACACAATATACTTGTAAAGAATGCTTGTTGATTTTCATCAAGTTTGAGCCACAATAAGCCTATTTTTAGGTGGGTCATAGGACTTACTATTTTAGTAATCAACTTGAAAGAAGGGGAGCAAGCTATATTTTATGGGGTATACAAACCTCTACCCATGCCCTCATAGAGTCTTTTACTCCAACAATTAGTATTGATGTAGAAGTTAGCTCTTGTTCTAGATTGGTTCTACAAGTGGGAAAAACACTCTTATAATGAGATATTGAAACATAAACTAGCTTGACATTTGTTGGGGAAAAATTGAATTACTTTTGTAATTTGATTCTCAAGTCCTAATTTAAGTTTGATCCTATGTCAATCTAGGGCATAAACTTGTGAAAAGAATGGTAGTTGTTTGTACAAGTTTTGAAGGTAGTAATTTGAGTCGAATGAAATAGAGCTTTAAATTAACAAATAAATTTTGAAAACTAAAATCTTATGATTTTTCTTAATTATGCTACATAAAGAATTTTTATAAGAAATAGTCTGCTATAGGAACAAAATAGTTTTTTGCAAGTACAACTAATATTATTAATCACTTCAAACGAATGATCATAAAAATATTCAAAGATATATATATATATATATATATATATATATATATAATCTTCATAGAGTCCTATATTAAAATCAATCCACATACTCACATTTTATAATTCTTTTTTAGAAACTATATTTTTGCAACAATTATGAAACAATACACAAAGAACAATACTCAAAGAATAATTCAAATAATACTTTAAATAAAATTTAATATGAGCAACATAAGAAATGTTAACTAGTCTTCCCAAAGAGTGAGCCCTTCTCTTGGTCTATTGAGTGATTAAATGATTTTTTGCAAAATTCTTGTAGATCTAAATAGATGTATTGTATTATCCTTGAGTATAATGCATGCATACTAATCCCTATATCTTTTGCACTAGAGCTTATATACCTTGTAGCTTGTAACTATAAAAAAAATATGAATAGTTATTTTGGCCTTCAACTAAATAAGACCAAAATACAACCATAGAAAACTATTCTTGGCATGTGGCCATAATAACAAGCCAAAAAGACTAACAGAAATAGATCAAACAAGTGTCTTTTGCCTTTGACAATTTTAGTACAAAAATACAAGCTTAATCTCAACAAAAAGAGAGGATATTAGACATAATGAATATTCTCAAGTCAACTCTTCTCATGATGCAATTCACATGTTATCTTCTACTACAAGAAGCTATCCTTTCTATTTTACTCACACATGGCCTAACAGTTCAATATTCCAAATCAATTCACAATGTGTACTTTATTCTTTTAAGCACATTAAATAATTTCATTTGATATTAACTAATAGTGGCAAAAGTGAGGAATAAAGGTTGGATTGGGGTGAAAATTATAAAGGAAAACTCAGGAAAGAATAAACTTAAGGTTATAAAAATCTAAATAGGGTTTTGACCCATCATTTTCCCCCAACTTAATATATTGCATTTCCCCATGAACTACTTATATCTACTAAGGTCACTTTTTGGGTGGTATATTGACTAATTGTTGCACAATTGACATGATTTTAGCATACCAAGAAGTGTTTAATTTCTCTATCTTTTATTCATACTTTTTCATATATGCATGTATGTATGTATATGTATATATACACACACATATGCATATACACATATGCACATAGATGTGTGTGTGTGTATGTATATGCACAGGCATATATGCATATGTATGCATATATGTATATATACACATGTATATATGTATGTATGCATATGTATGCATGTATATGTATGCATATATATGTATATATATGTAGTATACATATGTGTGTGTGTGTACATACATATATAAGTGTTCTTGTGTTGCAATATGTTCTTTCTCTTTAACCATCTCAACTATTTGATTTTTTAATCCTTTGATTTTTATTGTTTGTTGTTGATTAAATTCATACAGTTCTTGTAGATGCTCTTGTAAGAACTAAATTTTAGTCACTAATTGATTCATCTTTTACTTCAAGGCCTAGACTTCTTTTTGTTTATGAGCTATTTCTTTAAATTTTGGTTGTTTGAGAATGGCGTTCCTTTAGAAAAATGTTGTTTTGTGGTTGGAATTGCTACTTCATGTTGATCTTTTGAAACATGGGGACTATGCATGGTGTCTATAAACTTTGAATTATATGAGGCTTCTTCTTCTTGTTTCCCCTCTAAAATAGGGAAAACATTCATAGTTTTTGTGCAATCCTGATTAGGTAGAACCTCATGATCATTATGTTCAATAAAATGACTTTCACATTCCTTTTCCGATTTACTTATTTAGGCTACATTGCTTGGCTCTATTGAAATAGGGAATCCAACTTTGTTTTTCCTTTGAGGTAGGGGAAGTCATGGTAGCTACAAATTAATGATTGAATGAAGATTGATATCTATCCTTCTCAAGTAAAGGAGTCCCACACTCATCCGTAGAAGTTTTATCCTTTGTTTGTTCTCTCATAAGCCTTTCTTTGTCTTTTTCCTATTTTGCCTCCTTTGTACCCTTGTGGATTTTTCTTTTCATTTAAGGAGATAAGTTGCTAACACTTCTATGTCGAGTTCAAATTCCTTCTCTTTCTTTTCCATATCTATTTCACTAGCAACAATGGCTACACTTTGTAGCTTGGAAGGAAGGTCTACGACTAGTGGCTATGTCTTCCTTTTTCTTCTTGTATTATTAAAGAAGCTTACTAGGGTTTCATTTGCAAAATTTTGAATTTTGGATACCCTAGTTACACAACCTTCATGAACTTCAACATTATCAACTTCAAATTCATGAGCTTCAATGCTATGACCTTCAATCTCATGAGATTTAGTGTCATCAACATTTCCTTATGAGGTTGAGTTGCTAGGTTTTTCATCCATTGTAGCATTTGTATTTTGAACAAAAATAGACCAACTCATTGGCAATACAACTTATTTTAAACCATTTATAACAAGCACTTTAATTAAGCCATGATGTGTAAGGGAATTGTTATGCCCTTTTTACACTTCAATGCACATCCTTCGTAATGAAAGAAACATATAATGGGGCACATTAACAGGGCTTTCATGACACAAATCACACATTAACCTTACATGGTGGGAGAAGATGTATGCATACCTTCCTTCATAGGTAATATAATGAATGATAAACTTAATGATGGCATCCCAAGGTTTTGGTAGTGATTTGTGGATTGCGCCTTGACCCGTGTACCATTTCCACTGATTCTCCCCATTTTGAGAACTATTTTATTTAGCATTGTAAATCAATAACTCTATTGGATGCTATGAGGAAGAATTCTTCCCCTATTGGAGACAATCCTATAGTGAAGACAATTGTTTGAATGCAAACCGGAAAGGAAATTCCTCTCAAAGTAACTTGGTTCTCAATGTAGTCCACTACAAAATCCATGGTGACTTGATATTGCAACCACACAATCTTTTGAAAAACACATGCCACCATGCATTATAGAAAAAAATATAAGCTTACTTGTAAGCTTTTAATGTATAGAAATTCTTATAGAAAAATTATAAAACAAATAATATTATTGTTTTTATTATTACTTTTTAAAATTTAGATAATGATAAAATATTGTTAGGATTCAAATTTTCAACCTTTTGCTACTTAGAGGAACCAAAAAATAGTTTTTGCCTTTTTTTGTTACAATCTGCCAAAAATTGGATTTCAAATTATAAATGTTCAATAATGCTTGAAGGTTTTCATTTTTATATTTTATTGCTCTTTTTAATTTTTTTATATATTATTTTATTGATAAAAAAAATATCTAAAAGGCACTTGAATGGGTGATAGGAACTCTTATCAACCCCATGGAGCTCCTCTCATAGACTAGAAATAAACCTATCATTTGTGAAGGGCTATTTATATAGCTTCAATTAGTGACCATTGACAACCAAGGTCATTTGATGGGAGTCCATAGTGAAAATTTTGATTGCACCATTTTCATAGAAAATTTCAATCTTGTAAGGTCCTAACCATCTTGTATGAGATTTTCCTTTGAAATCTTGGAGTTTGGATTCATACATAAGTGCTTAATATCCTAGTTGAAATGAACACTTGTGTTCATGAAACAATCATGCCAGATAACATATTGTTATTGAATTACCTCTATATGAAATAAATCCTCTTGATGCATTTCATATAAAGAATGAAGTTGCTCAATCCTTGTTTTTTGAGCATCAATAAGATTCAGACCTAATTCCAAAGAAGTGTGTAATTTCTTGATTTTGAATTCAATAGGTAACATGACCTTCTTACCATAGACAAGCACATAGAGTGTAAGACCAATGATGGTCTTCCACATTGTTTCATAAGCCCATATTGCTTCAAGAAGTTGAACTATCCAATATTTTCGATCAAGTGTTACTATCTTAGTGAGGATTGTAGACATTGAAAAATGTCTTGGTCTACGAACATCATTTTTCCACATCAATCTATCTTCTTCCCTTCATAATTAAATAATTTTAATTATTTAATTATTTTCTTTGGTCACATTCTTCTATTAATTAAATAATTTTAATTATTTAATTAATTCATTTCTTTTTCTTTATTATCCTCTGATTAATTAAATAAATTTTCATTTATTTAAATATTTGCTCTTCATTGTTCATCCATAGTTAACTAATTATTTTTAAATATTTAACTATTCATTATCTTTTCTGTCCTTCTATAGTTAAATAATTATTGGAATTATTTAACTCCCCCTTAAAACTCTTCCAGTATTAAATAATTATTTAATTCCTCTTTCTCATTTCCTCTATATTTAATTTAATGGTTGCACAATCATTTTAAATTAAATATCCTTTTCACTTATTCTCTCAAATAAATAATCTAAATGATTATTTATTCCCTTACATGCTTCTCCATGAATTAAAAATTAATATTTGATTCCTCCACTTCCTCTTCCAAATTAAATAATAATATGATTTAATTGTCAAGATTCCCTTCTTCAATTAAAAATTATTATTTAATGGCCCACATTCTCTCCCAAATTAAATTATTATATTATTTAATTTTCTCCACTACTTTCCCTCCACTTTCTCATTTCAAATCTTGACTATCTATCCTTAGTCATCCCTAACCCTACCACTATGTGGTTCATTCATCCTCCACCATTGATTTGGGCATCTTCTAGAGCTTTAATCTTAGTCGTCCATTTGAATAACTCTTTTATAAAAGAGAGCTGCCTCCTTCATTTTGGCTTCACAACCACATATCTTCAACATTCTTGCTTTGATTTGTAGGTACTCATATGCAAATAAAATTTGAGGGAAAAATTGCAAAGGTTGTTTTGAGGAGGTGCAAGAAAAGTGAATCAAGTTTGAGCATGGAGTTTGGTATAACTTTGATTGTTGTTTGATCTCCTTTACTTAATTGTTCTTTCTTGTTTAGATTTGGGTTCTTGGCTTAGATATAAATAGAGTAGTTGCTATTATGATCTTTGCTTTTTGGATTTGAAATTAACCCCAATCTTACAAGGATGTTTTCAAATTCCCTATTGGTGACTTCAAGTTGACCATTGCCTTGTGGGTGGTATGGAGAAGATTTGTGATGTTGAATCTCATACTCATAGATCAAAGCAGTAATCTAATTAGAGGTGAATTATGCTCCCTAACTACTCACAATCTCCTTTGGTACACCAAACCTTGTGAAAATTTTAGTATATAAAAACTCAACTACTTTAGTATCTAATGCATGCTTCAATGTTGCAACCTCAACCCACTTAGTGACATAGTTTTTATAAACTAAAATATACTCAATTCTAGATGGGGGATTGATAAGCTCTACAAAATATAACTCCCATGTTTCAAAAAGTTAAATGGATAATTGACCGAAGTGGCATCTCATCAAAATGTGTGGGTTGGTCCATGCATTGACATTTTCACAATGCTAAACATATTTCTTGCAATATTTATGAAGCATAAGACATCAATTTCTCTAGAACTAAGATTTTTTTTTCTATGTATTGAGTTGCAAAGTGTCCTTCACATGGTTATGTATGACATGATCAAAGTATATTGAAGACATCATCTTCAACTACACATAAATGGATGAGATTATCAATCCCAATGCAGAAGAGAAGCCTATTAATCTAAGTGTATTAGCCATTGATCCCAACAAGTTTCCTTCAATCTCAAGGGGAGAAATGTGAAGGAAACTTGCAAATGACTAAGTAGTTGGGAATACTAGTGAACCAAATTTTTTTGATAGAGATTGCAAATAAGTGCTCATCAAGAAAAGTTTCGTTAATTGGAATTGGCTCATCAACATTTGATAACTTGGATAAGAAATTTGTAACAACATTCTCACTCCATGCTTATTTAGTTTAGTAATATAAAAATCTTGTAATAGTAATAGTCATCTTCTTCCAATAATAATGTGTTTTGTTTCCTGCTCCAGTCTTTAGCTTTTGCTGGTCTTTTCTTTTCGATTATTTTTAGTGTTTTGATGTCTCATTTCTTGTGAGATTACTCTCTTTTGCCTCTACGACTGTTTTGTAAATGGGTCTAGGCCCTCCCCACTTTATCTTAATCAAAACAATGTGTTTATTCATTAAAAATGAATTATAGAATGATTAGTGGGAACAAACACTTTATATCATGTGATATAATGGCAATACTTATCACTTACATACACAAAATCTACAAACTCTTTTTTAGTAATTGTATAATTTACCTCAATGCCAGTGAATTTTATTAATATCAAACTTGCAAATATTTTATACCTCATGAGGGAACATCATCCCATCCTCCATTCACAATGAGAGATAAACTCTCCTATGAGAGTCCACAACTCCTTTGAGTGTGCCAAAATCCCTCCTCTAGTGCTGCATATGAGAGAATGACTCTCCTTTGATAATCTACTTTCATCCAAAAGTGTTAGCATCTCTCCTCCAATTCAATGAGAACCAAATCCCTCCTCTGCTATACATAAAAAACTAAGCCATTCTAGATATAGTAATCCTAAGCTATTTTAGAGATTACACTATCCACAAGTTCTACTAAGAAATGCTAAGCCTCCCTTGCTTTGTAAAGGGGCACAAAATTAAACTAGTGCTTCTTACACAAAGTATTATCTCTGAGGGAGAAGCTAGCTTGAGATGATAAGAATCCTCCATCCTTTGATTCCTCCAACCTCCAATGTGACCTTCTTTACACTCTATCTACCAAATGTAGCATATGAGTCTCTAGGAGCCTTGAAACCCCTTCCATGTGTAGCATAGATTGTCTTGAGAATACAAGCAATATGTGCCATGATGAAGTTGGAAAGGTATCAAATTCTACTAAAAATGCACCTTTTAAAATATAATTTAAAAAAAAAAAATTCTTATAACTAGTTATAAAAAATTATATCTTCAATTAGAACAATGAACTTCACATTTTACAATATAATTATCTGCAACAAAAAATGATCTTGGAAACCTTCTATGACCAAATAGCTTCCAATTTAAAAATTCCATCAATCAAAGTGCTCCCCTTAAATTATACTTAAGATCTTTGCACAACTTCAAAATAATTCCTCAATTAGAAAATGTATGCAAAAGGTTACCTTTAAATTATAAATGTCAAATAAACTTGAATCCTTGCATAACAATTACATATTTGTATTCTAACATTCTTTTGTTGAACACTTTCTATTCTCTTGTTCCTTATTAAATCCAATGTATGTAGATTTATAGCTTGAGGGATTTAGATGCGAAGAGAAGGCATCAATATAATTCCATAAAATTTCCCACACATGCAAAACACCCTTCACTAAAAAAATGCTTTTCACATCCTCTTTGTACTAGAGTTTATCACCTTTGCACCTACTACGTTTCTTTATATCTATGGCCTATGAAATCATCACAAAATATATACACTAGGTCACCTATCTACAAAATTAGTCCACTTGCTTCTCACTCTTCTCATGAGAAAACCATTGCTATTATATATACTTTGTCATCTATGCCTAAAATCACAGGGTTCTTAAATGAAGAGTAGACTACAAAAAAATCACTTAAGATTGTTTTTACTCAACAAAAATACATTGCATGCCTTACCATAGCCAATAGAAAATTTTGAGGGAGTAGTCTATTTTCCATACAATTTGGATGGGCCCACAAACATTAAATATACTACATTTTCCCTTAGAAATTAAAGCACAACTCCATTGATGCATTCACTGGACAATCATTGCATTTTGTTGCAACATAAAGAAAGAGGGAAGATACTTAAATAGTCAATAATATATGCATTCTATTTATAGATCACTAGATAAAAATTATGTATCCATCATTGATATTTTACAGACACACAAACCATTCTTGCTTTGATATCATATTAAAATGGCGAGAAAATATATTTCTATAAAATCTAAACCATAGTTGCAATTATAAAAAAAGAAGAATAATGTTGATTAATTTGGTATTTCATTCATACACAACTTGCTTGATTTTAAATTACATTATAATGGCTTATAAAGCCTTTATTTTACCATAACTTCCCCAACTATTTATGGAAAAGTAACTCCCAAAACAATCCTAGCTAGTAGAAGACCACAAGCTTTAACAGTCTACATGATATCAATGTAGATAATATGATTATCACTCGTATTGTGAAGGTGACGAATGTCCAGAGCTATCTATTGTATCTTACAAATTAGCTAACTTCCATCAGTAACATGAAGCTGAAGAATGCATGGAGCTATCTTGGTTGTGATACATGAGAAATTTAGTTAATTGTTACCAATACCATGTAGATATTGAATACCAGGAGTTGACTATTGCACCGAGGGGATCAATTGGTTATCACTAGTAGTATAAAGGTGATCAATGCTAGGTGCTACCCATGTTGTGAAGGGGTTAGTTGAAAATATCACCAAGACCATGTGGTGTTATATGTATGGTACTAACCCCTTCCAAAGTGGAATTTTGTTTTTGATTAAGATAAATTGGGAAGGGCCTGAACTTGATACAAAAATAGCCATCGAGGAAAACATGACAAGTCTCACAAGAGGTGAGACTTAAAATAACCAATCAAAGACTAACTATGCTTTTGATTGGAGCATAGAACCAAAGAGAAATGAGAAACAAGGGTCTCAACTCTATACAATAGACTTAACCAACAAGTCTAGAGAAATAGGAATGGAAGAGGTAGAGGAGAGACCTTTATGCCTTTGACAGATGATTGTCCAAGTGATACTATCATTCAGGATCCAACCACAAGGGGGAGTAAGAGACACCCCCATGGGAAGATAATCAACACCCTAGGGGTAACATGAATGGATAGTGAAATGCAAGCTCCATCCACAAAATAAACCAGGGGAGGAGCATGAACAAGTGTAGGAGAAGGAGAAGTACTCAAAGGAGGAGAAACACCAACAGGGCCCATGAGACAACCCAAGTCCAAGCTAGGAGTAGGATGCTCTTCAAAATCTTGGAAAGAAGCATCCTCGAAAGAGACGAAAGCCAAAATATTCAGGAGATCATCATTAGCATTCTTCCACCAAGTAGTCGTACCTTTATGATGCTAAAGATAACAAACCGAAGCCAAGTGACCAACAACGAAACATCGACGACACTTGAATGTAAGCCCCTCAAAATAAAGTGGTTGGGACCATGGTTGATCCCCAACCAACAAAACCACTTCCTCATGAAGTGGTGAAGAGATGTCAATATCCACAAAGACATGAGGAAAGGTCAAATTCCCCATGAAGGAAGTGGATTCATCAACCTTCAAAAAATTACCAATAGAGTTACCAATGGCCTCAAAACAAGTCTCTTCCCAAAATTGGAGGGGATGATTCAAGAGTCTAACCCACATCAGACACACATTGAGTAGTTTGATGAGAGGGTTGAAGGAA
Source organism: Sequoia sempervirens (assembly GCA_007258455.2). NCBI lineage: Eukaryota > Viridiplantae > Streptophyta > Pinopsida > Cupressales > Cupressaceae > Sequoia > Sequoia sempervirens. Next base: position 795,377,806 of record VDFB02270651.1, read on the forward strand.
GATGTCCAAAGTTTGACTGAGAGAAAGTGCTCTCCCCAAGCCCACAATCAACCCAACACCAAAAATCATCCTCAAAAGAAGTAAAAATAGCAATGAAGAAACCTTTAGTGCAAGGGAAGATTTCGATCTTACCATCCACTAAAGACCTCAAAGAATCCAAAACCCACTTGTGTAGGTCGGGAAGAGAGGGCCAGAGATTGTAAAACTGACACACCAATCCTTTCCTCTTATAGAAACTCACATTCTCAACAACATCCTCCCCACAGACCACCACTAGAGAGGGTTTTGCACAAGGGAGAGGTCATACTCGAGGGGGGCGAATGAGAGCAAATTTGTCTACTTGTGAGAAGCTATGAGAACTCACAAGAGCAACAAACCCTAAAGGGGGGGGGGGCGAAGGGGAAGAGCTTGCAAGGGGAGCACAACCTATAGAGACCAACATAGGTAGTGAAAGAGGGGAATGAGCACCAAAATCAGCCACAAAAGACCACCTAGTAGACAAGGGACTATGGGCATTAGCACACTCGGTGTCCAACAAGGAGGAAGAAATAGGGGTGCATGAGGAGGGTGTGGCGTGTACTTGAGGCACTAGAAAAACATGAAGGGCACAAACTAGAGAAGCCACATCAGCAAAATAATGCCCAAGTGTAAGAAAATCCATCGCAAGAGGCAATGCAACAAACTACTCATGGGAAGAGCAGGGATGGACCAATAGTAGGAACTAAAGGAGGCAAAGATGTGTGGGTGATAGGAGCGACAAACTTCATGGTTTTCCTTATTTCTAAATAAGTGGAAAAAAATGTTGCCAATGGCCTAGGGGTGATAAATATCATAATCTACTGACTTGGAAAGGTTCATTTCTTTTGAAAAACTCATTTTTACCTTGCATGACCATTTCAAAATTGATGATGGACCCTCATTCTAGTATGAGATGTACTGTAGTACTCCACTTCCAAATTGTTCAATTGCCTACATGACCATTTTGGAATTGAGGATGGATCCCCAATGTAGTATGGGATGCACTGTAGTCCTCTTCATAATCACCTTTATAAAAACTCAAATTCTACCTTCCCTTTATGCCTCCATCCTTGACATGTCACTTTAGGATTGTTCTTCTAGATAACTTGCTAAGTCCATATGGTTGGGGTGGATGGGGAAATTTTCCACATGGTTGGATTTGTTGTACTCTTGACTTGGGAGTAAGAATCTAGGCAACCAATTATTATGCATGACAACAGAGCATGCACTACTCCAAATACTCTTGACTTATGAATATTGATTTTTTTTGAAATTTTTTTTCTTTTTGAATTGTGTAATTCAAACTAAATCTTATCTAGATTGTTTAATTGTTCTTAGTTTACCAAAAATATTCTCCTCTAACTAATTTTTATAAATAGTATTAAAATTGGGTAAATACCCCATCCACATATTAATGGCTAAAATTAGATAAATATTATATACACAACACACTAGGTAAGTATTGGTATTAAAATTGGATGGGTAGTACAACTGATTAAACAAATATATGATACCACATTTGATTAAACAACACATCACATGCCAATAACACACCCAACATAGAAATTTGGTAAATAACTCATCAGTGTTCCACAGGGACATGTCCTCCCCCCCCCAAAAAAAAACCACACATTTCTTAGACAAGGATGTCTCAGAGTCTTGGGGACTTGGGGGGAACGTCCTCCCACAAACCCACCACTAGTACTACCATCCCACAACCAATGTCATTGTCTCCAAGACACCGCTAGGACTTTGAGGATGTTGGGGTGTCCTCAAGATGTCTAGGGGACTCCTAGTTGTCTCCAAGATGTATAATTCTTATACTTATACATCTTTTTATAGCTATTTTTTCAAGTACTATATGTATTTCAACACCCTGCCGGCCCTAGCTGCTGTCCCCCCACCGCCCCCTGCCACCTCCAAACTTAGACCCTTCATCTTTGCATCCCTAAAATGTGTCCTTTTTCGTCCCCCATCCTCGTCCCCGAAACCTCGTGGAACACTGTAACTCATACATATGTCTATGTATTAAATTTTGGTAAACACTATATGCAAAACACAATGATGGAGGTATTGTAATTGGGTAGACACCACAAATTAGTAAATAACACATCCACAATAGACTGGCTGAAGCAACACCTCTTCAATGGTGAAAAGAAAAGTTCTGGATTCGACTGTGTTTAATGACACCCCTCTTATCCTTCACCTTTCAACAAGGAAAATTGATCTCTAATGGTTTTTGGTGACCCTCCTACTAAATTATTTGGACTAGATTTAGATAAGTATTGTGATGCTACTTCAAAAGAGAGTTCTCTAATGTATTTTTGGATTTAAACCATTTTAAAAAGTGGTTTTATATTTTGTGACGTCTAACTAGATGTTTTATTCTCCTTATATCTGAGATGTGATGGTTTTTCTCATACTTTGACTCTTGATGTTTCTTGTTGTTCTAATTTTTTGGTGGTTGTTTTCTTTGCTTCTTTATAAAGAATTGGTTTCCTCCTATTCATAACTTTAAAAATAACTTCAAAAAAGAATGTTTAACTTAATTAAAAAATAGACTAGTTGCAACTTATTCCAATTGACAATATCAATTGCAATAAATCCAAGGTGAATCCCCCAAAGACAAAGGGGGTTTTAGAAAAAAAATTATAAGAAGTCTTAGATAAAAAAGAAGGCATCAGGAAAATTCACTATAGGAAAATTCACCACCTACATCATGACAAATTTGTTGCAAGGAAAATTCGCCACCAACAATTCACTGTCAGCAAAAATTATTCTTTTGCAATTTTTTTTTCAAAGTGTTGGAAACATATATTAAAAATGTTAATTCCATGAATGTGGTGGTGAATGAATTTGTCATGACAGTGAATTTTCAGCGGTGAATTTTCCAGCAGTGAATTTTCCTAGAGACAAAAAAAGAAAACAAAGAAGCTTCCAGAAAAATCATTTGAAACTAGGCCAAGAATTTCGATTACATACCCATATTGCCAGAATTATTGAAAATGGACAGATAAAACCTAAGATAAAACCATATAGATAAAACCTGCACATAGGAGTGATTAAAGAAATCTGACAAAGAAAATACTCAAAAAGAATCTTAAGGAAATTATACTATATAGATAAAACCTGCACACAAGAGTGATTATACTATATAGATAAAACCTGCACACAAGAGTGACCATATAGATAAAACCTGCACACAGGAGTGATTAAAGAAATTAGACAAAGAAAATACTCAAAAAGAATCTTAAGGAAATTATACTATATAAATGCATCAAAATTGCTTAAATTTTCTATAAACACATATGGTCGGTTACCAAATACATTAGGAAAAATTGTAGACGTCTCATATTTCAAAACACTGCAAGAAAAAATTGTCAACCAAAAAATTCATGGTCTAAAAGAAATTAAATCCATGTAATTTCCATCCACTAGAGCATCTAAAAGTGTATGACAAGCAGAATAACTCAGAAATTGTACATACCATATTTATTAATTGAATTCAAAATGGACAGATGATGTGGCATCATATTTGATGATGTGGCCCTGAAACATTAATTAGAATCAGGTGGGCTATATAAAATTGGGAGTGATTTGAAATTTCCACATAGAATTTTGAGAAACACGAAGTTAGGGTGCTCCACTATGGGCCCCTCTCCCCTAATCCACATTTTTTTTGGTTTTTTATTTATTTGGAATGTTTTAATGTAATAATTTATTGGTAAGTTGTATATTTTCTCTTTAGTATAATTGTTGTTAATTTTTTCATTAAATTTAATTATTTGTCATTTATTTATTTATATTTGTATTTGTTTTCATATATTTTCTCTGTCTTAAGACACTTATCTTATTTTTTTAGTTCAATTTTGAGTGACATGAGATTGACTCAATTCAATCTCGAGGCTCCACAGGGGAATGACTTCAAAATTTAGATGTTCAAACTTAAATTCTAATTTTTATACCATTTTCTAGCAGTTAGCATGAGTCAATTTGGCACATATTTGTGTGACATGTAATATCTATTGGACTAAATGTCAATGTATCCCTTTAGATTCAGGACATGGACTAATCAGATCTCGTGGATCCACTTATCTCTGGCGTTTATATCGAGCATTATTAGGTCAATCTTTTAGCCAATGACAAATGTGTTCCAACAATATCATTGCATTTAAATATTAAATGTGCAATTAATTGATATATATAAATCATCATGATTATAAGGAAAAACCATTAAAGGACACTTAAATTTCTATATGACAAAGGAATTGTATCTACGTATAGGCCATCTATGTGTTGGTGAATGTTGAGTTTAATATTTTTGGTTGTTGTTAATACATCATATTATAGGGTTTTAGCTATGAGAACACAATCACCTATCATGCCAATAATCTCTTCATTGGTGTCCCTAAACATCACCTTGAAAATCTAGTTATTTGAAAGGCAAATGCAAGTATAGTTTCACACACATTTTTTAACTCATCCACACAACATGGATCAAATCACACACTAGATCAAATCATGATGGTTGGGATCAAACTTACAATTCCCAGGGTCAATCTACAACATTTTTTTTTTGTGTCAGTTTAGATTTTGAGTTAGTCAAATGTCATACTAAGGAAAATAATTTTGTGACTAAGATGAATTAATTAAATGTGACATTAGCATCATTCTTCTATCATTGATTTAAGAGCTAAGGCCCATTGTCCTTCATTTAATTGCCACATTTACTTTAATTCAATTAGCTTTGTCAACTTTAATTATCTAGGTTAATTAGTGCTCAATCAATTGCATATGTTTAATTAGCCTAGATTATTTATTAAGTGTGACGTATTTCTCTACATTTTGTGGGAACTCTGAAACTTATCCTACACCCCCTAAGGTTTCTCCTTCTTAATGCAAATTTTTAATATTTGTGTTTTTAATTATTTAATCCTATTTTTAGATCTTGTTAGGGTTGCATTCCCTTTCTTATTTTTTGCTTCACAAATTTATCTTATCTTATGGTTTTTTATTCATTCAATTACCTTGCCTTCACCCACCAATCTACCCTCAAATTAAAATTTATTGCTACATCTATTTTTATGGACGTCTATTTATTATAATATCATTTTGTGGAATGTGATAGTTGATTAGCTATTACATTGTCCTTATATGTGCTTGATATCTAGGGCTTTGATTATGATGTTTTACCTAGTGATAATATTATTTTTCCATCTCATTATAGCTTTCCTTTTACATCTACATATCCCCCTCAATGTGGCTCTCTTGATCCAAATTTTCTTGAGAAATTCAGTAATGTAGATAAACACATGTTTCACATTCACTTACATATGATGATGATGATGTTACACCTTCTCCTATGCTTAATGATATATTTGTTAATTTTTAATTGCCTATCTATGATGATTACCATAGGGTTATGCTTAAACAACACACTCTAAGATTTGATTTGATTAGGTGGTTCATCATAAATTACTCACTTCTCTAGTAAGGAAAACCTATTAGTGTGATTTAAAATGAGCCACCTAAGCAAGCTAAAGCTTAAAGTGTGTTGTTTAAGTCAAATCTTATCCTAATGATGAATTTTATGATGATTTTAATTCTATCACAAGTGATATGCCTGTAGATATGTAAAATATATTGATTGATCTCATACACTTGATCCTAATTTACTAACACCAATTCATCCCGAGTCACTCCTTTGCTAACCATTTAATCAAATAACCCTTATTTGATTAAATTCATCATAATTCATATGTTAATTAAATAAATCATTTTGTTTGATTAAATCATCATATTCTCCTCTTTAATTAAATAAATCAATTTTATTTAATTAAGTCATCAATCAATCCTGAAGTCATCCCTTTAATTAAATAAATTGAACCTTATTTAATTAAGTCAATAATCATTATTCCTTTCATCTTGATTTATTTAAATCCTAAAATCTAAGTCAAAATGTCAAATCAACTAATCTCCATCTAAATTAATCAAATCATGATTAATCATAACACTAATCCCTCAAATCCTCTAGATTTTGCAACTTGCACATGAAAATCAATTTAATTGATTTATAAATCATCTATTTTCATTCAAAAGGCATCAAAGTTGGAATATTCCTCAAATTTGAAAATCTCCCTCCAAAGGACTTGTCCATCCAACAAGGCATTAAAGGCCTCTTACAAGTCATTTTTCTTGAGCCAAGTGGCATTAACTCCTCTTCCACATCTCCCTCCAACATGTCACTTCTCCAATTTCAAATATCCACGTAATAACATTAATGTGCACATTCATCAAAATGTGCTCCACCTTTGTCGAATCACATGTTGCTAAGTGGAATTGTGCTATTGGTTGGTGTTTGATCCCACATTCATCCCTTTTGCTTATTCTTCCATCCTTCTCTCCTATAAATGGAGAGCTCTTTTACTAATTTTGGATCCACAACTTCATGCAACATCATTATCTTCATGTTTTGAGCAAAGTTCATCCATTGTCATCCATGTTCATAGTTTTTTATCATTTCATAACTAGGTTATGGAGAAATTTCATCAAGGAGCATCAATCTTCATCCATTGATTATCTTCAAGCTTGCAAGGAATTGGGAAAGGGCTATTTTCCACATCAAAATAACACCAATTCCCCCATAGGATTTGATAGCTTTTTATTTGTGTTCTTCACTTTATTTCTTGTTTTCATGCTTCAAATGAATCTTATGGGGAATGATTGTTTTAACTTGCATTATGGACTAATATTGTGTTGTTTGTTTATGTTTGTGCAGGTCTAGATCCACCATTCACATTTTGGCACTAGAAGGAGGGAAAATCTTGAAAAATTAACACATTTTTTACCAAAATTCTATTGTTTTTTGAGTTTTTGTGTGTCTACTGGAAACTACACCACTGCCAGAGTCAAACTGCACCGCTATTAGTCTAGTGACACTATCAAACTTCAAACTACGTTGCATTTGTCATTTCCGCTTAGCTCGACCAACACAAACTCCAAAGTCCTCTGTTGGGTAAAATAGCGCCACAATTGTGGTTACTATCTCTCCACAGAGTGTCGCTGGTCTCTCCAGAGCACTGTTGACTCTGTTCAAATTGCACCGCCATCACAGACTGTGCTGCTGGTGTGGGAAAGAATGCATATTTCAAGTTTTTCAACATGTTCTTTTTTTTCATTTTGATCACCTTTGACTTCTAACTAGTTTTTGGCTTTTGTTTGCTATAGTCTTAACTAGTTTTTGTAGGTTGGAGTGATTCAAAGGGAAGGAGGAAACGAAAGCAAGACTTCTTATGGCATCTGTGTGAACCAAGATTCTAATACCTGCAAAACACAACAAACACATTAGAATATTGAAATGCAAGTTAAGACCAAGATTCCCCATAAAATCCATTTAACTATGCCCAAAATAGGAATAAAACAAGAACACAATCAAAAAAGATGGAAAAACAAACTAAATCCTATTAAAAACATGCAAACTCTTGATCTTATGGGGGAGTTGGTGCCAATTTGATGTGGAAATTGGCCCTTTCCAAACTCCTATGCAAGCTTTGTTGATTGATGAAGAGTGATCCACTTTGATGAAGATTGATGAAAGCTCCAAGCCAAAATCTGCATAACCTAGCTAAGAACTCAATGGTGATGGATAGAATTTGCTAATGATTTGAGCATAGTAAGTTTACTCAAATTGTGGATGATGAAATAAGGATATGAGCTCTTTATTTATAGATTGATAAGTTGAAGAGATGTCCAAATTTGATCAATGTGGGACAAAGATTCAACCAATGGCAAGGTGCCACTTGTCAAGCCATGAATGGATGATGGATGTGCAAGATTTGGGGTTTGTGCCAATAAATGCGTAAATTTGAATTTCAAATTTGTTGAAATGACTTGCAAGAGGGAAGGGAAAATGCAATAAATTCCACTTGGCTCAAGGCAAAGGACATGTAAGATGAATTTATTACCTTGTTGGATGTACATGTTGACTTGGAATTTTGAATTCAAATTGAGAGAATATTCCAAAAGATGCCTTGTGAGGAAAATAGGGATTTAATAAATGAATTAAATCTATTTTCATGTGCAACTTGCATTATCTAGAGGATGTGACATGAGATGAGATTAAATTAATCAAGGGTTAATTCATTTAATGAGAGAGGTTAGATGATGTGACTTATTTGACTTAGATTTTAGGATTTATTTAAATCAAATAATGAGAAGAATGTGATAAGATATTAATACAATAAATATTTTGATTTATTTAATTAAAAGAGATGGTGTTAGATTAAATCAAATAATGTTTTAATTTGTTTAATTTAATGGATAGACTTAAGAGATTTAATCAAATAAAATTGATTATTTAATTAAATCGGATAATTAGATCAAGATGATTAATTTAATTATCGAGAAGAGGTGACTTAATTAGATAAAGTGATTTATTTAATTAAGAGAGGAATATTGATGAATTTAATTAGATAAGGAGATTTTATTAAATGGTTAGACAGAGGAATGATTCAGGATGAAACAATGTTAGTGGATCAGGATCGAGTGTGCGATCAATCTGTATATTTTCGATGTCTACAACATCTTCATTCTATTGTATCAAGTGTTTTAAAACACTTTGGGGAGAAATTATAATCCCATTTCTAAGGACTTTTTCATCTTCAAACTTTTTAGGACTTAATAATTTTCGTTTGGGCTTAAAAAGAACAAGTCAAAGGGATTAAAAAGAACTTTAGGAACTTACTAGAGTTTGTTTTGGGGTTTTAAAATTGAACAAGAAAATTTCACATTTCAATTTTGGTGCTTAAAAAGAATCCATTCTTTCTTTGAAGGTTAAAATGAACATGTGTACTTAGTGCTTTGTAATCTTTTCATTGATACATTTTGGTATTTTTTTCGACGAACAGCCGTCGGAATTCCAATGACCCGTCGTCGAAAAAAATACCAAAATGTATCAGTGTTTGTACAAAATAATATTTTTTAAAAGGCATATGCGCTTCTCTCGCGCCTCACGACGATCTTGAGAATCAAAAGTTTTTTGGTGATATTAAGTTGTATAAAATATTTCCTCCACACTTCAATTTGAATTCTTAAAATTGAAAAAAGCTTGGTAGTGTGAGTGGAGTATATCACATGTGTTCTCTCTTTGTTCACATAAACAAAGATCGATCGAACTATGGATGTGCTTGCTTTCTTTTTTTTACCCTTAGAGGGGTTTCCCTAAGAGACACATCTGAAAGGAGAACTCGAAGGTGACTCCAACTAGTTTTTCACTCGGGCTGGTATATAAAAGGATAAGACTAAATTGTCAAGTCCAATGGGTAGGCCTTAGCCATACAATGTCTTTCAGAATGGGGTAATACCTTAAAAAGTATAAGAGCCCCTAGTAGGATTGATCAAAGCTTTTAGTGGCTTGTGTGACACTCGCAAGGTGCCATGTCCTCGATCACCCTGATTAAGAACCAATTTGTTTAGAAGCCCAAAACCTTATCTATTTGTTGGTGCAAGAATGGTCATTCTGAAGCCACCCCACATTTTTGCGGTTCTTGGTAGAGATGAGAAGTACGCCATGGGAGTTTCATGGGTACTAAAGCTTGGATGACTCATAGAAGTGAGTGTCACGGAGGGGAGCCAGTGTGGTCAAACTTTTAATCATCCACCAAGAATAAGCGCAGCTAGATTTATCCAAGTGGGGATTCAAAAAATATTGTCTCTTGACTATCCATAGGGATACTTTGCTTGGATCTAAAACATTGGAAAAAAACATTCAACCATGAGCATCAAATTTCAAACCCTTTAGAGAAAGAAAATACCTTTGACAAAATCCAAGTGCTATTGCTTGGCCTAGGGATTCTATCGTTAGAGGCTTCTAAGCATTTGAATTTATATCTCAATTTGCTCTCACTAAAGTCAACATTAGGTAACTATTGCCTTAATTTACTTGATTTCCACATAATGGAATTTGTGGGATGAGAAGAAATTGGGACATTAGACATTTAGTTTGAAAGCCTAATCAAGAAATTGTTTGTGGTAAAAAGGATTCATTAAGCAAAGATAAGAAATAATTGGACCCCATACATGTGCTCTTTCAAATGATTTCCCGAAAGATCAAAATACGAAAACCAAAGTCCAAAGGTCTTAGTCAAAAAGCTCGCAAGAAATGTTTGTCCATGCTTTACGAATTTAGAGAAAGATTGACCTTCAACTTTTACAAACGTGCATCAAAGAACAATCCAGATTTGTATTCATTTTACTATTGTCAAAATCCAACACTTTTTCAAAGGTTTGAGTATCTCACATAGGAAGTATTAGCATGTCCTTCAACACCTAGGTCTAGTAAAAAAAGTCTCTCTCTAAGTCTCTTAGGATCAAAATCAAAACACCTTCATCCACCTCTCAAACATCAAAATAAAAAATCACCTCACAAACAACTCTTGAAAATATTGAAAAAATTCTTCATACTAAACTTTGGGAAAATCCTCTTGAAATAAAAATCAAAACCATCTTGTTTGACTAGGTGTAGGGTGATCCCACAATAGTGGTTTACAATTTTTGGCCAAACTGGACACTAGAATTATTATTTTTAACTAAATCTTCACATTCGGGCACCTATACTAGCTAAACCGTGAGGAATTTGAAAATGATGCAAACTAGAGTCTCGGCACATTTTTTCTATAGATTCTAAAAATATTTTTTTCAATTTTTTTGGAATCAGATTGTACTTCTTTTTCCATCTCCCAACATTTTTAAAAAGTAACGCACACCGTATAACGCATAACATTTTTTCCATGAAGGATAAAATTCTAATTCTTTCGAATTTAGATTTGTAACTCTGATATCTAGTGCTTCCACTTGGTTAGATATTTTTTTATTGAATATTTTTTCTTTAATAAAGTTTCAAATTCAAACCAATTACAATTTAGACATAGCGCGACCGTATAACGTGTAACTTTTTTTGTATATATCGAAATTCAATTATTTTTTTTGTTGGATCAAGGACTTCAATATCTGGTGCACTTATATTTTTCAATTTTTTTTTTGATAATCTACTATTTTTCCATATGTGCAAAACATAGACCTTCATTTTCAATGAAAAACCTATGTTTAATAAAACTAAAAAACAAGTACATAATAAAACCAAAACATATTAAATTTATATTCGTTGGATAGCTCGTTCTGAGGACTACCTTATTCTAGTTAGGTTTGTAAAGATTCCTCCAGTTTCATCCTCAACCCGAGCTTCGAAGCGTAAAAAAATAGGTTTTTTTGTGAACAAGGTAAAAAATTAGGGAAAAGGGGGGTTCGCTAGAACTAGGGGGTTCTAGCGAACCCCCAGGGGTTCTAGTGAACTAGGGTTCATTTGAACCCTGGTTCATTCAAACCCCCCTCAATATGAATTTTCCTTTTGTTTTTTAGGCGGGAAATGTGGGCCTAGTAATTAAATAGGTTTGTTCGAACCCTAGTTCGGTCGAAGCCCTCTTTGGTTCGGTCAAACTTATAGGTTCATTGAACCCCTAAAACCATTTTTTTTCCATGGGGTCATTTTTTTTCAGTTTTCCTTCCTCCTTGAAATTGTAAACCACTATTGTGTAGATGAATCCTTCTTTACACACTTAGTTAAATAATCATCTTGTGGACAAGTTTACTCTAGGACAACATCCAACCTATTAGAGTTTATGAGTTCATTATCAAAACCAAATCCAATCAAAATCAAATCAAATCAATCCAAAATCAAATCAAACATCAATCCAAAAGTCCTAAAGTTTAGCATCCTCTTCAAGGTTTCTTAAGAGTTCCAATCATTCACCAATCACCCATTTTTCATTATCTCATCACCATCCTTTGATCCTCAATATCTTAGACTTTCTTTTTTGTACCTAAAGTTTAGATAAATCTAAAGAGTTAGAGGTTCACCTCCCATTCCTGAAAATTGATCCTCATTTTATTGTCCAAACTAGATCTCAACACAAGAAGAACATGGAAACAAACAAAGAAACATCCACTTCGAGTGACTTGAGTCAAACCGCTCTCGAAATGAATCCCATTGGGTCTAGAAATCCCATGCTCAATCTCCCTCCACTTCCACAAGATCATCAAGAGGAAGGTGGCCAAGTGGAGGACATCGCCAACAATGTTTTAGGGATGACTCAAGATGAGATTATTGAAATGGTCCAAAATCCTGAGACACAAAATTGTCAATGCCATGATGAAACTTAATCCCTCACAATACATGCTAGAATTGGCCAAAGAAGGGGCTAAACTCCCTTCTAATTTTGATGTAAGAAATATTGTGGAGAAGCCTCATGGGGTTATGCCCCTGATATCATCTACACCTCCATTCCAAAGCATCACTCAAACCATCCCACAAATCATATCATCCATTGCTCCAACTCAACCTATTGTTAATAAGGGAAGCTGATTGCTTCATGCTCTTCAAATAGATCCCCTTGTTAGCAACCAGTATTTGGATGCAAACACCATCTTGGGTCAATTTGGCCCATTGAATCTGCTACACCCATATGTTCCACTCACCTTCCATGACCCCAATGACCCATCCTCTTTTCACGCAACAACGATACATCCTCTTAACATACAAACCTCTCTCCCTATGAATTCGCAAGGAGAAGGTGGGCTATTTGGACAAGGGGGAATTTTTGACCCCTCATCATCATCATTTCCTCAAGGGAACACACCACCCATTTTCCCACCACTTCCACCTTTTCCATTAACATCCACACCACTCCTTGGTTTAGGACAACCCCTTTACCACTCCTTAATCAACAAAGTCAAAACAACCCCCCAATCATAAATCAAAATATCATACCCAATCCTCTGATCTTGCCATCGATATTGCAACAATAGGTGGAAACCATCCAAGCAACATAAGCAATCACCACACCATCCATAAACATGGTCTCTCAAGGACCAAGCATATCAAGCACACTGTCCACTACACAAATCCCTATCATCAATACAACGGTATCTCTCATCACAACAACAAAAACCATTCCGAATCCACCACCACCACCACCAAGACCAAATGTGGCCAACCAATATAGCATCACATTACAAGTAGCTAAAAAAGCCTATAAAAAGGTACTTCAGTAGTTCTAAGCTCAACAAGCACAAAACACGCAAGCTGCACAACAAGTGCAAGCAACTCAAGCCACACAACAAGTGCAACAAGCATAACAAGAAATATAGGTTTCCCAAGCTCAAAATTTGTTGCAACAACAGAAAGCCGCCCAACCTACCCAATCTACGCAAGCAACTCAAGTTGCACAAGTTGCATAGGTTGTACAGGCTGCCTAGGCTACACAAGCTTCCCAACAAGCACAAGCCCAAGCTTAGGAGCAATACTAAACTCAAAAAGCACAAGCGTAAGCATAGTATCAAGCTGCTCAGTAGCAAGCATATCAACAAGCCCTGCAATAGTATCAAGCACAACAAGACACAACCCAACTATTAGCCCAACGACAAGAATTGCTGGCACAAAAGCAGCAAGACCAACATCAAGTGTTGTTGGCACAACAACAAAAAGACCAAAAACAAGTGTTGTTGGCACAATAACAAATGCAAACATATCAACAAGCCTTGATTGCACAACAGAGCTTGCAACAAACTCCCACCAACATACCCAACAATGCACCCATCACTCGAACAAGCCAACCACTTCAAAACACATTCACTCCACCTCTCGATCCACAAAACGATGTGATGACACAAATCAAGTTTCTATCAGAACAAGTGCTAGATCTCCAATCTGGAAAAACAACGAAAACACCAAGAAATTTTTGCCTCTATCCATTTGACAGGGGCTTGCAATGGTACTATTCCCAAAGGGGTTTGAAATCCCTAAATTCAACAAATATCGTGGGGCAAGAAACCCTGAAGATCACATCAGGGAATTCCAAGTACATTGCATGGAGGTCGCATATGACGATACATATCTGATGTGGAAATTCCCTTGAAGTTTGGCTTGTCCTTCCATGGAATGGTTCTCTTTCCTTCCTCTTGGAATCAAAAAGTTCCAAGAGATTGTAGATGCATTCATAAAGAACTACACATTCAATATATTTATGGATGTGAGTCTAGAGGAACTATCTGCTCTTAAAAAGGCTAAGGGGGAATCATTCACTTCCTTCCTGCAATGATGGCAATCCAAGGCCAATAGGAGCAAATGGACCATGATAGAAGAACAACAAGTTTGCACCATCATTGCCAATCTTGAGAAAACATTAGCATTCCATCTTAAGATGTAATGTATCACCACATACAACCATTTGATCCCCAAGGTGCTCAACATTGAATGAGCCCTTATTGCACAAGGGGGGACACCCACATATCAAGAACATCAAGACAATTTCCCATCCATCAGCTATAACAAAAAACCTTGCACGCGGGTGAAGAACATGAATGTCACTAATGATGGTGTGGTGGATGCCAAGGTCATAATCAATGCTCAAAAAAAAAACATGCAATCATACCAACAACCACAACGAAACAATCGAAAAAACATGGAAGCCAATGTGGTATCACAACAACCACCCAACAATCAAGTCAACAATCTGAATAATCAAGGGGGACCACCCCCACAAAACAAATATCCCCCCAAGTGAAAATACACTACCCTTAGGGAACCAATTGAATCGGTCATGAAGAAACTGATAAATGAAAAATCTCATCAAAATTCCCACTTATGAGAATTATCAAGAGCCCTAAGTGAAACCACCATGGTACAATGAAAATCACCTTTGCGATTTTCATAAAATCAGGGGGCACACAACTGCCAGTTGCATGAGGCTAAAAAATATGATCCAAGACCTCATCGATGATAAGGTCATAAACGTTGAACAACCAGCTGGAAATCAAGACCTTAAAATATACATGAATCCGATGCCAAATCATAACAAAGGGAACAACCATGGAAAGACCAAGTATTCCAATGTGAACCATGTGTATGATCATGTTGTTGCATCCCTAGATGAATGAGTCATTGTTGTTAACATCAAGGGAGCCAAAGCTGGTTGTGGAGTCACCACACGCGGTGGAAAAGTTACCATTGTTGGGTCACCACAACCACCTAGAGCATCCACCTCAAATCTAAAATCCATTCCTAATGGTTACAATGTCTTGGACCAGTTGAAAAGAACCCCTGCTCAAATCTCCATCATGGAGTTGTTGAAGATATCACCCGCACATAGAAAAATCCTAGAGGAAGCATTGGCTTCATCCACTGTCTCCGTGGATCTTGATGCTGACTAGTTCCAAGCTATGGTTGGACACATCACCACCCCAAGTCTCCTAATGTTTTCCGATAAGGATTTCCCCACCCAACCATCTCATAACCATGCACTCCATCTTGAAGTCCTGGTTCATAAAAACAAAGTCAAAAGGGTCTTTCATGGATGGGGGTGCAGGCCTAAATATCTATTCGCTCAAACTAATAAAGAATCTAGGATTCTCTGAGGATGCCATTGAAAAGGGAAAGGGTATCACAATTAGAGCATATGATGATTAGGAAAAAGTTGTTAGAGTAATAAGTTATTTCACTTAATTAATTACATCATATTGGTTAATTAATTAAGTCACTTATCACTTTAGTTACTTAAGCTAAACTTAGGCACATTAATAATTAATTATTAAGTGTGCACACTAGGGTTTCCCTTTTAGGTTTCCTTTAGGGTTTCTTGATCTCCTTTATAAGGATTGATCTCATTGTAATTATTGATTCTTTTAATGCATTGTTTAGCTTGAGGCTTGCAGAGCATCTTTGTTGTTCTATACATTCTTCTTTATTTGTGATAGGTTATTGCATGCAGGTGTTCACTGGGGTCTGTGAAGTTGGGTTTCTCAACTTCTTCATGGTATCAGAGCTTCAGATCTATAGCTGCCTGTTCGTCTTTTGAAGGATATTGCCTTATAGTGATTTTTAAGTGCAAGGGTTTCAACCAGACATCTTTTTGCAAGATATGGGGGTAGCCTATTTTTTTGGACATTTTTGGGCAAAACAAACTTCGCCATCATGTTCAGAGCGCCCAAAAACCCTAAGATCGCCTATCATTTTTCTCAAATCCAAGCAGTTGCAACAAAAGGAATTTTTTTTAGAGGCACAAGATTCGTATAGATCTGGGCACCTCGATTTGCATGCACATAGGTACAGGGTTTACTATTCTATTTTTTTGAATTTTCTCCATCCATCAAAAAAATTCTCAAGTTTTTCCATTATTTTTTCCTATATTAAAAAAAAATTGTTATCAAAAAAATCAAATCAAAAGTTTTGTTTTTTGAAAATCAAAAAGCAAAATATATATATATATATATATAAGAGGCAGGTGGTACAAACCTACATAGGTCACATCCCTGCATAGGCCGTACTGTACCTATGTGGGTCCCCAAAAATCTTCAGGCTGGCTGGCGACAAATTTCCACCGGTGGGCCTCCCTCAATAGCGGTGCATAGCAGCCAACCATCTACAAAACCTGACGGCGTTTGGCAGAAAATTCGACCGCTCCAAACCTTTCGGCGGGCCCTCCAACTTCTGACACATGCATAGAAAATTGGCAGCAAAAACCAGGTTGGAGAATATTCTCCAGAAATTTTTTGGCATCTAGCATATTCTGTGGAATCTTTGATTTTCAGACAGAAGGATTTTTTTTACCGTGACGACCAGATGGCCATTAAATTTATGCTCGTGAAGTGTTGAGGCTAGCATGACGTCAGTGGCCGTATGACCCTCTTTGCCTCCCTCCTAACCCTAGTTTTCCCTAAAGGAGTAGTTTTTTTCTTTTTGGCATAACTTGGGCATATGGTATCGAAATCGGGCAAATGAGATATCACCGAAAAACTAGTTCCGAGCACTTTCTAGTGGTGTAGTTTATTTTTTAGTATTTTCTATTTAGCTGAATTTATTTTTGTTTGAAGTCAGATGTTCATTTATGGCTTCCGAGCTCATAAATTTTTGCCACAATCTTCGATTTTCGCAATCTTTGCGGTGTTGGAAAGGTATTTAGGAGCTATACATTGCTATCCATGCGCTTTTTTGTGTATCTATCCTAGGTTGATCATTAGTCCAGATTTTTCTTGATGGGTGTTTTGAAGATTACTTGGATATTTTGGTAGTTGGGGGGGGTGAAACTTAAATCTTTGCACTTCATTTTAGTATTACATCATTCAATAATCTGCTACTGCTTCATAGATTCCAAGGTTGTTCTAGTTTGTGAGTTTTCTAGTGTTCCGTGGCATCGGGTCTGCTGTTGCTTTATCATGATTCCTTGAGTCAATCAATGATTCTCATTTTGTTTCAGTAGTAAACAAAAGTATCTTTCCTTGCTTGCCGGATTTAGGTTCCAGTGTTACTCCACAATGTTCTTCTAGTGCTTCTTTGCAGCAAGTCATCTCATTGTAGGGGGGTTTTGTCCCACTGGGTTTTCTTCTCTACCTCATTCATTGCATTTGTAAATGGGTACCTGATCAAGCCTTGTTTTTGGGACTCATATTTTCTTTCATGCATCTTTTCCTTAGTGTTTTAGCTCTTCCTAAGTTCATCTTAAGGGCGGGTTTTAGAGTAATAAGTTATTTCACTTAATTAATTACATCATATTGGTTAATCAATTAAGTCACTTATCACTTTAGTTACTTAAGCTAAACTTAGGCACATTAATAATTAATTATTTATTAATTATTAAGTGTGCACACTAATGTTTCCCTTTTAGGTTTCCTTTAGATTTTCTTGATCTCCTTCATAAGGATTGATCTCATTGTAATTATTAATTCTCTTAATGCATTTTTCAACTTAAGGTTTGCAGAGCATCTTTGTTGTTTTGTACATTCTTCTTTCTTTGTGATAGGTTATTGCATGCAGGTGTTCACTAGGGTCTGTGAAGTTGGGTTTCTCAACTTCTTCAAAAGTGTCTCAGGGCACTATTTAGCTCCCTATTCAAGTAGGGCCAACCATTATGGAAACCAAATGCCAAGTCCTTGACCTTGATTTTCCTTATAACATCCTCCTGGGGTGTTCGTGGATCCATGGGATGCAAGCTATCACATCAACCTTCCATTAGTGTGTCAAATTACCATATCAAAATCAAGAGGTCACGGTCCATGGTGATCTTGAGCCCTTTGCTTACTGCAAGAACCTGGAAGAAAAATACTATAAAATCCCCCAAGTCCCAAAGAACGATGAAGACCCTACGACTCCATATGTAGACCCAACTACCTTGGCCTCCACTTCTGAGACAAAGACACCTGCCATTCCTGGTATCTCTAAAATCAAGGTCATTATCCAAGACAATGGGTGTGGGGATTATAAAATGAAGAAAAGTGCTTTCGTAATAGGAGAGTTACCTCAATCTCCTAGGTCTCATGGGCAACCCCAACCAACTAAAACATCATCCCAAACCTTCAAAGAAGACCATTCTAGATTTAGATGTTGGGGAGATCTAAGTCTGGAAGTGGTGGTTGAAAAAGACATATCAAGCTTGCTATACCAAGATGAAAGGCCCGCGCTTGATCTTTCCATGGATGATAGCAGCAAAGGATTACAAATGATGCTTGGTATGGGCTATAACATAAACAAGAAACTTGGACAGAATGACAATGGTCTTCTAGTACCTCTCATTCTAGAGAAGCATATGAGAAATCTTGGCCTTGGATGTAGCCCTCCGAAGGTGACCATACTTGGAAAAGGTTCCTCGATTAGAAAGGTAAAAACTCCCTCTCAGCTATCAACAACCACCCTTCAATTACTAGTGTCCACAGGTCGAGTCATAGACAACTTTTCCTTTGACATAACTAATGTGTGCAGTAGTGATGAGGATCCTATAATTGACTTGCCCATGCTATTCAAGGATTCCTCCCTTCTCGTGATTAGTACCCCATCTTTTGAGTCAACCAATCAAACCCATGAGATAAACTTAGTCTATCCCCAACTCATCGATTACAACCAACAAGGACCACCAATTTTGGACACATTCAAAAACAATGAAGGGCTCTCAGAATTCATGGGATTGTGGGATATGATACCATATGGAGATCACAAAGATGGGTTTGACATCATACTAGACACACATGCCTATTACGGGGAAACCATTGAATCCTTTAGTCGCAAAAGTTAAAATATGAGAGTAATCTCTAGGTCTTTGAGTGAAAACCACATTGTGGCACTCTTTGACCCAAACATAGTAAAAATAAAGGACACATCCAATGGTGAAAACCTCTTTGAGGCATTGGAGGATGAAGGATTCAATCTTCCTCTCAATGCCATTTATCAGGAGAAGTCAGGGGTCTTAGCAGAGAAGTGCAATCCAGTCAACTGGGAACAAAGGAAACACCGCATATCACCTTCTATGCAGAATCACTTCTAACAGAAGAGCAAGAACTCTTAGGTACATTCCTAAAAGAAAGAAAGAAAAACTTTGCATGGACCTATGCCAACATGCCTAGGCTAGATCCAAAAGTTGTTGTTCACAGTGAGGCAAAAGCTAAGAAAAATGCATCCCTAGATAACATTGTTGGTCAAAATGGAATTACAGAAGCTCCTAGATGCCAAGTTCATACGGTCAATTAATTATCTAGAAAGGGTCCCAAATATTGTACCTATTTCAAAGCCTATTGGGGGCATCCACATTTGCATGAATTTTAGAGATTTGAACAAAGCATGTCCCAAGGACGACTTCCCTCTCCCAAAAATTGACATGATTGTGGATATGACGGTGAGACATGAGATGCTATCATTAATGGACATGTTCTTAGGATATAATCAAATCATGATAGCAAAGGATGAACAACACAAAATGACTTTCACTTGTCCATGGGGAACATATTGCTGGAATATGATGTCATTCAGGTTAAAGAATGCAGGACCTATCAGAGGGCCATGCCACTAATTTTTCATGATATGATTCACAAAATTTTGGAAGATTATGTGGATGATATATTGGCTAAATCAAAGAAACATCGGGATCACATATCAGCTCTAAGCTCCATCTTTGATAGGCTAGAAAAGCACAAGGTCTGACTAAATCCAAAGAAGTGTGTCTTCAGGGTACAATCAGGCAAGCTCCTAGGGTACATTGTATCCATGAGAGGAATCGAGGTAGACCCCGCCAAAGTCAAAGAAATCCTTGAAATTGAGACACCAAAAATGTTGAAACAACTAAGAGACCTACAAGGAAGACTCCAGTCCATCCACCGATTCATAGAACAACTAGCAGACAAGGCTATCCCGTATTCTCATCTACTCCACAAGGGGGTAGCATACAAATGGGATGAGAAATGTGAATAGGCCTTCAACAAAATCAAGGATTACTTACTCACATCGCTAATTCTCATGCTACCAATTCCAGGCAAGCCCTTGATCTTGTACATATCAGCAATAGCAGGAGCCCTTGGTGCTCTCCTAGCACAACATGATGAAAATGAGAAAGAGAGAGCTATCTACTACATCAAAAAAACTATGGTGGAGCATGAAATAAATTACACATCCATTGAGAAAGCTTGCTTGGCAGTCGTGTTCACAACACAAAAATTTAGACATTACATGCTAGCACATCTAATAAAGCTCATTGCAAAGATAGACCCGCTCAAATACCTACTTTCTAAAGCAATGCTCACAAGGCGAACAACTAAATGGGTTATGATCTTGACATAGCACGATATTGAGTATGTGGAACACAAGGCCATTAAAGGACAAGCAATTGCAGATGAGTTGGCAGAGGCACCAATATACTCAAAGAATCCACTTATATCAGAGTTCCCTGATGAATCCATCTTTAACTTAAGTGGCAGATCACTGAAAAATGTACTTTGATGGATCCTACACACAACACGGGTCAGGAACATGGATCTTTTTCATCACACCACAATGGGATTGCATACCTAAATCATACAAGTTGTCATTTCTGTGCACAAATAACATTGTAGAATATGAGGATCTTGTCATAGGGCTAAGAATTGTTGTACAGTGGAAGATCATGGCACTCAAAGTCTATGGAGACTCATAGCTCGTAATCAACCAGGTAAATGATGAGTATCAAAAAAAGGATGACAAGTTGACTCTATACAAGAAGTTGGTGGAAAGCCTCAAGGATCTCTTCATTGATATCACATTTGAGCAGCTACCAAGAGAAAATAACAGAGCAATAGATGCTATGGAAACAATTGGATCGCTATTGGATATCCCACACAATATCCCAAAGCAAGAATTCCTCGTAGAGCAGCTTCTCATACTAGCATTCGAGGTACCAGAGTTTGAATTTGTGTGTGAAATCGTTGGTCCTGGTGATCCTTGGTATCATGATATATACACTTAAGAATAGGAGTCCTCCCTGTTGATATAACCCTGAACCTCAAAAGAGCCTTTGTCAAAAAATCATCCCATTTTGTCATCCTAGGAGATACCCTATACTGTAGAAGCATTGAAGGAACCCTTTTACGTTGCCTAAATGATGAGGAAGCTTTGACCACTTTAAATGAGGTGCACAATGCCATTTGTGGTTCACATTCGAGTGGTATGACCTTGGCTAAGAAACTGTTGAGGACTGGGTACTGTTGGCATACAATGGAAAGGGAAGCTCACAATTATGTCCAAAGGTGTTTGCAATGTCAGCAACATGGGGATCTCATCCATGCACCAGCTCAGGAGCTCCACCCAATCATTACACCTTGGTCCTTTTCACAATGGGGGCTCAATCTCGTTGGAAAAACACCCCCACCTCATCTAGTGGACATAAGTTCATCATCATCGCCACCGAGTACTTCACAAAGTGGGTGGAAGCCATCCCCATGACCTATATCACCGGAAAGTAGATATCCAAGTTCATCCTGAACTACCTAATTTTTCGCTACGATGTCCCTCAATCCATCATCTTAGATAATGGGACACCTTTCAAAAAATAGGATGTTCGAGACCTATGCCAAAATTTCAAAATCCAACATCGCTTCTCCAACCCATACTACCCCCAAGGAAACAACCAAGTAGAAGCTACCAATAAGACCATCCTGAAAATTCTCAAAAAAATAGTTAATGACGTTGGTCGTGACTAGAATTTGTAGCTAAATCCCACGTTATGGGCCTATCGAACAAGCATTCATACAACAACAGGTTCCACCTCTTTCTCCTTGGTCTATGGATCAAAAGCCATACTCCCTATTGAGATCGAGCTCCCATCCTTGAGAATATCATTGTAGAATCTCATCACAGATGAAGAATATCAGGTGTCAAGATTAAATGAGCTAGAACTATTGGATGAGCGATGCATGGATGCCTTAAATCATTTGCAATTCTACCAAAACCATCTCAAGCAAAGTTATAACAAGAAGATTAGGAGTCAGAATTTTCAAGTCAGAGATCTTGTGCTGAAGGAGAATCAAAAGAATGTTTCAAATCTAGATAGCAAGGGAAATTTTGATCCAATTGGTTGGAACCCTTCATCATCATAGTGAGCTACAAGTCAGGGGCATATTAGTTATCAACACCAGAAGGCGAACCCTTGCAGGAGCCCATGAATAGCTCCCATCTCAAAAAAATTTATGCCTAAATATTTCAAGGTATAAAACCAAAAATACAAAAAAAAAAAAAAAAAAACCAAAAAAATTAGAAAAAAGGATTAAAAAATAGTAAAGAGAAAAATTGTCCTATAGTGAAAACCACTTTGGTGGTGCTTTGGGAAAGTACCTTGGTGAAAACCTAGCAAATAGACGTCTTGTGTAAATAAAATTTTCTATCCACCAGGATTTCCATGGCTCGTTCTGCATCATTCATGCATCACATTCCATTGCACTTCCATATCTCCATCCATCACCCATCCATGTCGACATCATAGCTTGGTCCTGTGTTCATGTTATGATCCCTCCTAGTACTACTCGACCCATTCTTAAGGCCAGTTTGTCTTGCCTGTATTGAAGTAGTCTATTACATCACGCTAGGGGCATGTTCTCATCGGATCAGGTTCGTGTATATTCTTGAAGTCTTCCCAAAATCAGAAAATCTAAAAATATCAGAAAATCAAAAAATCCAAAAAAACATTCATAAAAACAGAAAATCCAAAAACATTCAAAACATATCAAAATCCAAAAATAGGTCAAAAAGTTAGTCCAAAATTCAAAAACAGAGTCGTCTTGTTGAACTATGGGTCTTTGAGATCTAAACATAGGAAAGGTTGATCTTTGATCATCCCCTGAGACACTTAGGCCAACTCTTTAGGAGTTTGTCATAATAAACTGGCAATCCATTTGTTCATATCTCATCAATAATCGAGTTTGTGTTAGTCGAACTACGTGGTCTTTGCATGTATAACATAGGCAAGGATAATATTGGATCAATCCCCAAGGCCCCTAGGATAGGTCTTTAGGTTAGTCTCTTGGTTAAAATATCAGAAAACACAAAAACATTGGAAAATTTGAAAATCAAAACATTTGGAAAAATCTCAAAAATACCAAAAACAACCTCAAAACATTTCAAAAATACCAAAAACATCCAAATATTTGAAAAAATCCATCCATCCCCATCTCGCTTTCACCTGAAATAAACATTCACTCATAATAAACAATCATCATCCTCAACCTTTGGTGAAACAATTGTAAACAAGTCTAGCAGATTGAAAGTGAAAACTCAAAACGTCAAGGTCTCAAGTCTAGGTCAGTAAGTAAACAAGTTGGTCAACTCTTGGTACTAATAGCTAATCATCTAGTTTGTCCCAATCATATGATAATATCATGTCCTAGGATGTATCCTTCCTACAATGGACATCAATATCAAGCATCACCGTAGTTTAGTCTTGGCTAGAGGTGTGAAGAACATTACCTTGTTTGTTTATTTGATCTCTGTCTTTTTGGCTTATCTTATTGCGCTCATTCCAATGACCTCTCAATGATGTCCAAACAAAGGGATTTAGAGATAAAGGAATGGGGCAATGATCATTATCTTTTATTTGCTATGCTTGTTGGATGTTCTTGTAATATAACCTTGGTCATGCGTGCTTTGTTTGGATATAGGGAAAGTGTTTTAGGTGTCTTGTTGACCACATAGGAAGGTTTTCCTTTTTATGTTTTGGTCCGAGATGTTTGGAATATCTGAACTGTATTTTGATTAAGGTTTCATATGTTAGGTGTGAATAAGAGTACTCCTATTTGATTGTCAAGTCAAAGTCCATCACACTAGGTGCAACACCATCCCGGTCCTTTATACCTTGATGCATCTTACCTATGTGTGTTATCAAACATAAGGTAAATAGCCCTTTTCAAAAAATCCCAATTCCTAATAAGAAAATCATCATCATCATTATCATCTCTAATAAAGTCTCGTAGATCATGGACTTGTTGGATCCTCTTTTCATCATCTTATTTCTTCTTTCTTCTCTCCATGCTAACATGGTGCCATGATAGTCTATAAAAAACATCACTAATGCATCCATCATGCATCCACAAATCATCAACATAATGCTTATCATATCATATCATATAGGAAGCATTAATCATCTCACATGCATAATATAGATTGGTTATTCTAAGCATCTCATAGACCATACATTTGTAACCATTGCATAAACATAAAAGCATCCATACATAAGCATCATCATATCATATCATGTGCATCATCATGTCATCCATACATGTATCATCATATCATACATAGAAAAGGTAATAAAAAAGAAAAAGAGCATCTCGTACATCTCATGATCATCACATAACATACATCATCATCCATTAGGTGGATAATATAGATTTGTTAGTCTAAGTATTTTTAGATCATTTGCATATCATAACATGTGCATCCATTTGCATCCATACATGATCATCATAAAAAGTGCATATAGAAAGCTACTAAAAAAGAAATGCATCCATCCATCCACAAACATCTACATAATCACTACATCACATCACATAAAAGCATACATCACATTGCATCACATAAAATAGAATCATACATCACATTACATATAGAACATCGCATATGGAAAAGTAAATACATCCATCCATCATGCATGAATGAAATAGGACACATCTCATAATCAAATCAATCATATCATATATGTAACTGTCATGGTACAAAGAATCAAGATAAAATATGTGTATCAATCAATGTATAAAAATGCCCATAGGGCTATCAAAATGGAGCATGTGGATCTAAGAAAGAATAGTATTGCTGATAAAAAATGTGAGTTAGCCCTGGTGGCTGCTCCCCTCACCCATGCCTCTCAGGCTGGTCCTATCGTTGTCCTATCTGCTGTTTAAAAATATGGCACCCGAGCCACCAGAGGCACTACCTATCTATAATGGACCCTGTAATACTCTACCTCTCTCACTGCCTCCTGGTACATCTGCATCGGGACTGTCCTGCCCTGTACTACAGCTGTCATACTCTCTAGCTGTTGGTGTCAACCCACCTCCTATGCTAACTACAGCTCGGTGGCCTATTTCTGCTGGACAGCTTGATCTCGCTTTGCTGTGAGGGCCTGGACTTGTTGTCAAACCTAGTCCCTCTCTGTTGTCAATGTTGCAACCTGTGCCTGGAGCTGCTGAATCAAACTATCCCTCTGGTTAGGCTGAGTGGCAGAGGTGGTGGCAGTGGCTACTGATCTCTTTGTGGCGGTTGCTAATCTTTGGGAGCATCTCTCTGTTGGTCTCCCAACCCCCTCTGATCCTCATGCTGGTGTGGCTGGTGGGGAGGTGGTCCTCCTCCTCTATCTCCATCTCTGTCTTCATCTCCTCATCCTCCTCGCCCCCGCCCTTACCCTTGCCTTGTTGTCTGGCCTCGGGGTCTCCGCCGCAGTAAAACTTTCTCGAGCACTATCAATCTGATAGTTGGCCTGAACCAGTTAATATATGCCTGTGTAGTACCAGGGTCTGCTTACCCTTGATCATATGGCTACGGTCTAGCTACCAGCTATCTAAATCTATCCACTGCATCCTCTGGAGGGATCGACCGACCCCATGTGGTCTCCCTAGTGGTACGAGAAAAAATGGCCACGTACTGATCGTTAAGCCTATCCCAAATGTTGCCGAATTGCTTGGCTACCCGATTTGGCAGGTAGCGCTCAATCATCATATGCTCTTTGCTCTACATCAACTTGTCCTGCTTCACATAAAAAAGCTACTGCACATCATTGTACCATGTGGGCATCTCAAGCCAAGGCCTCCAAGTGAATGAGGTTATCTCATCGATCACCCTCCTCCAGTGAGGGATGCCAACCCATCTTGTATGTGTGAATGTTAGGCCACCTCTGTATCACCAAAATGTTGGGTCATCTAGCTCCACATCAACCACTGTAACCCATGGGTGAAGCATGGAAATGTGCTTCAAGGCCCAGATGTGAAGTGTGACCCCAGCTTCGATGGCCCTGCTATCACAATATGTGAACTTGTGCAAATCATGATAAAGTGAGGCCAACATCACTAGTCCCCATGTAAAGCAACATCTCCTAAAGAGCATCTTCTCCCAAGCTAGACCCCATCCTAGGTTGAAATACCGACCCTGCCGATCTGGAGCTACAAGTTTTGAAATGATAGCGGCCACAATTAGTCGGAAGGTGGACACTCGACCTCTGTAAAGCTCAAGCTCGATTTGTCCCTTGATAAAGACAATCTCGTCCAGCCCCATAATCTCATAGAAGGCATCAATCGCGACATCCATATCATAAATGACCCTCTCATCATGGATTGGCAATCAAAGAATATGCCAGACGTCCTCTAGTGTGACAGTCACCTCGCTAGTGGGAAAGTGAAATGATGATGTCTTGATGTTCCATCACTCAGCTAGTGTGGTCATCATACCCAAGTGTGTCTTGATAGTAGGCGCGTACACAACGTACCATAGCCCGATCAATCCAAGGTGCTCCTGAAGCAACTCATGCAAACCAGACAATCTGCTAAGTATCGGGGATCAGTGCTCGCATGAATGTATGGGCTCTGTGTCCTGCACCAGTAAAGCCACAATGTCAAGTTTTGTAAAACATCTAGATCTTGTTTAAAGTTTTCACGACTAAAACAGCAAAGGCGTTGTTGTTTGGAAATGTGTCGCTATTTGGAAGCTCCAAAATGCACTGTTGGAGACCCCAAATTGCAAACTCCACTGCGGCAACACTGTTTGACCACGCATCTATATGACCAAAAACCCTAAACTCCTAACTGATCTGCAACGAGGCCATTTGCATATACGACACACTTTGGAGTTTGACCCCTAAGTCTAACTATGACACGACATCAAAAATTGCAATAGTGACATTGTTTAAGGTTGCATGACACCGATTCTACCTTTTCACAGTGCCAAACTACACCGTTGGACTAGTTTGACTTCCTAAGCCTAATAAATGTGCATGAAAATTGAAAACACAGGTTGGGTTAGGGTCACATACTGGTGGTCCTGCGCCCAGAAGTCGCTGGTAGACTCGCACTCACTCAGAGATGTGTCGAGGAAGAACTATTTGCATTGTCTCTCATGAAGTTCAGAGCTCAAAACACTGAAATCTCTAAAGGCTAAGTATGCAAATGAATTGAAAGTGACCCCTCGAGGGCTACTTAAGCATGACAATTAGGGTTTTTTTACCATGTTTAGCTGTCAAACTAGGGTTTTGCACCCTTGATCCCATTTTGACCCAACCAAGGCTTGTTTTGCATCTTTTTTTTTGCATTTTTGGCATGTTTTTGGCATCTTGGAGCCTTTTTGGACCCGTCGGGTAGCTTGTCCTCTTTTTTCGCGAGATCACCCAAAAATCCAAATTTTCGTCTAATTTTTTGAGGGGGTAGTTTACCAGCATAATTCTTTCACTAGGGCAGCAGTGGGGCATCCAAATAAATCATTTTTAAAAAAAATTTGATCTCGGAAAGTTTATTCTTTGAACCAACGCAATAGGTACATTGCTTCAAAGAGGGGCAAAATGTAGACACGTAAAATATACCGATTGATCTCATACACTTGATCCTGATTTACTAACACCAGTTCATTTTGAGTCACTCCTTTGCTAACCATTTAATTGAATAACCCTTATTTGATTAAATTCATCATAATTCATCTGTTAATTAAATAAATCATTTTGTTTGATTAAATCATCATATTCTCCTCTTTAATTAAATAAATCAATTTTATTTAATTAAGTCATCAATCAATCCTGAAGTTATCCCTTCAATTAAATAAATCAATTCTATTTAATTAGCCTCTAAAGTTCCCCTTTAATTAAATAAATCAAACTTTATTTAATTAAGTCAATAATCATTATTCCTTTCATCTTGATTTATTTAAATCCTAAAATCTAAGTCAAAATGTCAAATCAGCTAATCTCCATCTAAATTAATCAAATCATGATTAATCCTAACACTAATCCCTCAAATCCTCTAGATTTTGCAACTTGCACATGAAAATCAATTTAATTGATTTATAAATTATCTATTTTCATTCAAAAGGCATCAAAGTTAGAATATTCCTCAAATTTGAAAATCTCCCTCCAAAGGACTTGTCCATCCAGCAAAGTATTAAAGGCCTCTTACAAGTCCTTTTTCTTGAGCCAAGTGGCATTAACTCCTCTTCCACATCTCCCTCCAACATGTCACTTCTCCAATTTCAAATATCCACGTAATAGCATTAATGTGCACATTCATCAAAATGTGCTCCACCTTTTTCCACTCACATGTTGACAAGTGGCATTGTGCTATTGGTTGGTGTTACATTCATCCCTTTTGCTTATTCTTCCATTCTTCTCTCCTATAAGTGGAGAGCTCTTTTACTAATTTTGGATCCACAACTTCATGCAACATCATTATCTTCATGTTTTGAGTAAAGTTCATCCATTGTCATCCATTTTCATAGTTTTTTAATCATTTCATAGCTAGGTTATGGAGAAATTTCATCAAGGAGCATCAATCTTCATCCATTGATTATCTTCAAGCTTGCAAGGAATTGGGAAAGGGCTATTTTCCACATCAAAATAGCACCAATTCCCCCATGGGATAGAGAGTTTGAGCATTTAAATAGGATTTAATAGCTTTTTATTTGTGTTCTTCACTTTATTTCTTGTTTTCATGCTTCAAATGAATCTTATGGGGAATGATGGTTTTAACTTGCATTATGGACTAATATTGTGTTGTTTGTTTGTGTTTGTGTAGGTCTAGATCCACCATTCACATTGCCTATATACATGATACAATGGGTTCAACTACACATGAGGTCATTGCTCATTGTTTAGCTCATGATGATCCCCTTTCTTGATCTTGTGGCTCATGCTCTATTAACAATATGTTTAGTGATGTTCATAGTGATAATTATTTATTTTCTTATGATGAGGTTGATGATTATTCAATCCATAATGTTTTGAATTGTGATGCACATTCTTCTAAAGCACTCACCATAGAATAATTTAGTTATAACGAATATTCAAATTTATATGTTGAGTCCTCCTTATCCTCATATTTTTCTTATATACATGATAGTACTATTTTGATGCATGCATTTGGTAATACCATGACTGATGGAGATAAAAAATAGTTTGATTCAAGCCACAATTCTATCAACTTGCTAAGTCACTCCCTTTGTTGATGTGAGAAGAGGGACAAATATTATTCTAAGGGCGGGTCCCCATGCAACTGCTAGTCAAATGCTTAGCTTATTTTGGTTTCCAATTATTGCTCAAATTTAAATTCAAGTGAGAAGAGGGACAAATATTATTCTAAGGGCATGGTGCTAGTCAAATGCTTAGCTTATTTTTAAGTATAAATATTAAATTTTATTTGTTGAAATGTATAAATTTTTTAAAAATACTTTTTAATATTTTTTCTCTACTAAATTGTGAGCATAATTCAACTATATATTCTTATATTTACTTGTCATTTGTTATTACATTGATAAGTAAAATTTTCAATTCAATATTGGACTGTTTATGATAGAATTTCAAAGGGTCTTGAATTTAAAGAGGCATAGTTCTATGTAGGGTAGAAGAATTTGACAATAAATTTGTACCTAGGTGCTGCATTGTGCCATAATTTCTTGCCTCTTTATTTACATGTATGAATGAAAGTAATAATAATAATTTTTTCAAGTAAAATTTGGAAGGAAAAATCAGAGACAAATAAAAAAGAGGGAAACAAATTATGGAGCTACATATAATTTTTTCATTATGCAATTGTTGTTTATTTTCAACCCCCTTTCAAAGCTTATTTTCAATTCCTAAGTAGTAGCTTCTCCACTAAAACAGAAAAAGATTCAAAATTATCTTTTATTCATAATTAAAAATTTGCATGGGAACACTCTAGCCGCTTAAATTTAAGCAATAAATACACTAGACAGAAAGCTTCCTTTGGATTCTTAGTAGATTATATTTTAGTGCTATTAAACACACCTCCCATTACGTCGGTTGTTGGATTGTTATTTAAATTTGATACAACATTAATTTTTGCATATAACAAACGCCTTTAGATGCAACTGTTAGCAACCAACTTGGCCTAAATATTCCTTCCCAAAATGAGTACGATGTTTGTCACTTGAATAATTCTAACGAGCATCTATCATCTCTATGACCATTCTCAACCCATATAAAACCAATGATTTCTTTATTCACATTCTCAACCACTTTTGAATTGATAAAAAGTTGATGGGATAAATATCCTTCTTTGTATTCACAAACACGCTCTCTAACAAGAAAATATTTCCCCATTTAACTCTCTAGATCCAATGTTTTCCCTTGCCAAAAAAGAAAAAAATCTTGTGGAAAGATCTTGGCTATGACAATTCAAAGATAGGAAACCTATGAAAGTGGATACTCACGTAGAAGAAGGATTACTATTTCCCTATAGGATAAATTTGTGAACTAAATTCTCACACACTTCGTACATTAGCCATTCTTAGAGACATGGATCTCCATACTATTGCTTGTTATGAATTGATTGCATGGTCAATATTATTCTAACTATTTTGGTTGTTTAAAATTATCATGTAAGTTTGCGACTTATTATTGTGGGATTAATCTACTATAATGTTGTAATTAAAAAAATATTTAGTTGTGGTATATTTAGAAGATGTGGTTAGCCACACTAGGTAAATATTTGGGGCCACTTGTAAAGGTGAATTGTAACATTGGGTTATTATTTTATATGTGGGAGATATAAGATAATGATTTAATATTTGGGGAAAGTATTTAATAATGTGAAAACTTAATACTCAATATTAAATGAGGGGTCAATGGTTTTGTGGCACATGTTTTTATATTACCCCTTAGTTTTATTTGTGTGAGCTTGTTTCTATAAAAGATTTAAAAACATGTTTAGTGGTTAAGGTTGGTTGGGTGAGTGGGTTGTCATTATTGAGTCTTTCTAAGGAGTGCATATGTGAAGCATGGCATTGGATGTGTGGATTTATTCTTGGATACATGGAGGATGCATTGGAGAGGCTTGATGTTTCAAAAGTATTAATTGTACTAGCTTTGTAAATGCATGTATTATTTTATTGTTGAATAATAGATGAAGTATGGATGCTTTTAAAGGCTATGTTTTACCTCTTGAGGGTTTTTCTAGGGTATATATTATGTCATATTTGATGGTATGTTGTCTATTCCTTTGCATATGTATTCTAAATACTTGTTTGCATATATTTCTCTATTTGGATTACGTGAAAATTATCTTGGGTGGATGCATATTTCCTTTCATTCACTACCATCATCCACTTTCACATGGATTTTCTGCATTCTTCCATTTCACTTTTTGATGGAACCTAAAATCCTATAAAGACTTGCAATTCAAGGCGTTTTTCTTGTAAAATATTTTAAAATCAATAAACTACAAAAAATTAATTTGTGGAGGTTTGATTTCAATTAGGATGGTCTTCATGCTTCACAGAACAAAAAATCCTTGTATCCCTCCCTCATCTTTGATTATATTTTATATTTTCACATATCATTCAAAACTTCTCTCACCTCTCCTAAACTTCTTCATATTTTTCATTAATGCTTGATTGGACCCTACGACCACCCGATCTAATGTATTTGTGGCTAAAATGTATAACTTAATTGAGGATGGATTTAAGTAGTAAATGTGGATTATATCACTCCAATGCCACATATTGGTGATGTTTGTTATGTATTTATTCAACTTATCTACGTTGTTTCACTCCATATCTAGATATTCATTATTAATATAAAATATATTGTAGATCTAGGCATTATTCTATCATACCACCCACTTGCTCTTGTCAAGAACTTGAATGTATATATTTTAATGCCTTGATTTAGTGTACTTGTTTTGCTTACTCTTCACCTCTTTTGAATGTCATTAATGATCTAGAGTTGTTGTAGATTGAATGAGGGTAGTCCCTAATACTTTGTGTGTAGAGATGGACATGGAAAAGGATTTTTCAAAGTACTAAAATGATGAAAAGAATAAAATAAATGTATGGGCACCCTTGCAAGTGCCAAAAGTCATAGATTTTTAGGATTTTTTTACAAGTGTGTATGTTTCCCACTTGGGCACAACCTAAAATAGGGAATAAAGACCATAATTTTCATTATTGAAGACAAAAAAGGGGGAAATAGAGAAATATAGTAGATAAAATCTTATAAAATACAACCCTAAGGTTCATAATTTTTATATCTAGGTATAGTATTTTGTGATTGAAACTATATCCAGGATTGTCCCAAACTTGTAATAAAATATTGTAATCTTTAAAGAGTGAATGATTAAAGGCATAATTAACCTAAAGTGTGTGTCTACACATGTGTGTGATGTACATCTTTGGATGTTTTTTATTAGTTGGCCAACTAGATGGCTTCCAAATTATCACAATGATTTGTGATGTATCTTCTTAGTAAAATAAAGGAAATATATGTATTTAAGGTCTTACCCACCTTAGTAATTGGTCCTTATTTTCCTAACTTGAGCATAGGAATTGGAGTACTCTTCTTAGGTTTGACACAACTAATGCTTGGGAGATTGTTCATCCTTAGAGATTTGGGACTTGTAGCTCATGTAACCAATAAGATAGATATAATACAACTCAATACATCCTTTAATATAATAGAGTTCTAGAAAGAATGATCTAACTTTTGATGGAGAGGGATAAAAGTACACTAAGTGAATCTATCTTGAAACAAAAAAATTGAGAAGCAGTTGCCACAACTTGTTACTTAGTTAACAAGTATACTACATCAACTATTATTGACAAGACAACCATGGAGGTGTGGATAGGACATAATCCCTCATTGAGACATCTTCAAGTGTTTGGTTGTGAGTAATATGCACATGTTCCTAGAGAGAAGTGGTCCAGGTTAGATAATAAGATTATAAAATGCATCTTAATTAGTTGTGGTATTACTATAAAAAGTTATAGGCTTTGGGATCTTGTGGTCAATTTTTTTATAGTATGTATTATCTTTAGACAAGTTAAACTTTCTTCCATAGTATTATAGTTATAGATGGATCAAAAGGGATGCGGTTCAACTAACCCAAAAATTGAGAAGGTCAAACTAGAAGCCCAAGAAGGACGTGAAGAGGAAGAGAGCTAAATACTTTAGATAGTTCCAAAGAGGAGTTTGAACCTCCACCTCAACTCTTGAAGAAGTCCACTTGACACAACAAAAAATTAGATAAGTATAAGCCTCTTGATTGGATTCTTATTTTTCCTTTGATTAATTATATATATGAGCCTATCATTGTGAAGGAGGCTAGGGTATAAATGATGTAGATTCCTATGCAGTGGCTGCATTATTTAGATAAATAATACATGGGACTTTGTACCCATTTTTTGGTTGAAAAAAATTGTTGGATGCAAATGGATGATAAAAAAAGAAAAATTTAAATGAAATGTTGGGAATTGCTGCATTATTTAGATAAATAATACATGGGACTTTGTACCCATTTTTTGGTTGAAAAAAATTGTTGGATGCAAATGGATGATAAAAAAAAAAAAAATTAAATGAAATGTTGGGAATTGCAAGGTGAGATTAGTTGTGAAGGGATATTTATAGGTTGGGAAAATTGATTATGGTGAGATTTTATCTCAAGTTATTAGTTATTATCCATTCAACTCTTAGTACCTATTGTAGTAGCTTCTAATTTTAAGGTTGAGAAGATGAATGTGAAGACAACCTCCCTTCATGGTGATTTTGAGGAATAAAGTTACATGAGATGTCTAGATCATTACATTGAAAGAGGTAAAGAAAATTTAGTTTGTAAGTGAAATAAATATTTGTATAGTTATAATCAATCACCTTTAATATGTGGTACAAAAAATTGATTAATTTTTCACTGGATTGAGATTTCTAAGATTCATAATGGATGATTACATATATTATAATAAAAAAAATGACAATTTCTTTGTTATCAAATTATATATTGATGATATGTTATGTGGATTTAAGCCTCAACTTTCAACATGGTTTGAGATGAAATAATTAAGGGTTTAAAGGTTAATATTGGCTATGTAGATTAGACGAGATAGAGAAAACAATAATCTTTAGTTGAGCCAAATCAAGTATGTGGAATTGGTGTTGAGGGGTTCAAAATGATAACTTGTAACTTAGTGTATGTTCCTATTTTTATGGGGACTAAGTTTTTAGTAGAGCGGCGCTCAATTTTTTAGTGAGATAAAGGATAAAGCTTGAGTACCCTATACTAGTGCTATTGGGAGCTTGATGCATTTTATGGTTTTTACTAGACTAGATATTACCCAAGAAGTGGAAGTCCTTGGTTGTTTCATGTATAATACTGGATGAGTACATTGAGGTTCAATTAAGAGGGTATTTAGATATTTTTTTATATATTAATTTATGCAAAAGGGGGCCTATCTAGGGGCCAAATACAAAGTTTAATGATCATATACGTGACAATAAAAAAATATTAAAAAATAGCCCGCACAGTAGCAGAGTTGGCCTGGGCAGTGGGTTTGCTCCCCATTGGTCTCGGGTTTGACTCCGCTCACGGGTTTAAGAGGTGGGACTTCTTGCGGCCGGGGGATCTCACCCGCAAGGGACTAGTCTCACCCCAGCTCGCCCTAGGTACTCAAGGTACGGACTGCTGGACCGCTGGGCTAGGTCGTGGGGACACCCCTGTTATATCAAAAAAAAAAGTTATAAAAAAAATTGCAAAATTCTTCCTTCAACACCACTAGACGTACTAGATGACCCGAACTAATCAGTCTCCATTGACACCGTGCCTGCACCTTCTTCCCCATCCCCACTTCTCTCTTGGACTTCATCGCTAGGTGGCAAGCAACACTGCAAGTCCAGTCACCAAGTTGCTTGCCCCTGTAAGCTCCTTCAGTAGGAAAATGCTACCTGAAACCTCCACCATCCAGGCCTCCACGCCCTCACCAATGCTCCATATTATCAAAGGGATCCATGGGCTGTTGATACGTAGAGCGATCTGAGTCCAAACACTACTGACGGGTCTTAGTCCCAGACCCCCCACCGCCATACTGAGGTAAAATTCCGGAGCCTCGCGCCACCCAGCCTTGACTAGGTGTCACATCAGAAAATGAATCACCACGATCTCCTCTTGCGCTTAAAGCAACCATGCTAGAAACATGGAAGAGACATCAGAGTTAACTCTGAAACAGTAGGTAGAGAAGATGAATCTAGCCCCAAGAATTCCTTTAATCATCGCCAAGGTTTCCTTGTCTGTGGCATTGAAAATTTGTTTAAGCCTTGCGTCCGACACCATCCCACGAAATGCCATCTTTCTCTCCTTTGCGCCCAAGCAGATAGTGGCATCCATGGCTTTCTCTGCTCATTGCGGACCCCTGAATCTCTCTTAAAAAACTTATCACCACCTCCCATGCCCTACTGCATTAAATCTCCTGACATACCATCCTCACGCATGGAATTGTCTATCCAGCCCTCAAAATGGTCATTTGATTGTATTTAGTAATTAATTAAAAATAAGACATGTGTCTTTATTTTTAATTAATTAATAAATACGATCAAATGACCGTTTTGAGGGCTGCATAGACATTGCCGGGTGTAAACCTTTGTAGAAGACTGGGTTTTGCAAATATTCACTTTGAAGGTGACTCAATGATAGCCATTAATGCTATCCGGGGGGAGTGTCCCCAAATTGGAATTTGGAGAAGTGGTGATCTCGGATTATTGGCGATCTTTTGCACTTTGAAGACTTTAAATTAGTATCTCGTAGATATCAATCAAGGCAATGTTTATGCAGCCCTCAAGGTGAATATTTACAAAACCCAATCTTCTACAAAGGTTTACACCCAACCACACAAATTGAAACTTTGGTTCATTATTGGTGCCTTCCACCAATTTTTTCACTTGGGTATTTAGGTAGATATTTATGGGATAACTCCAAGTACTCATTTCTTTAACATGTTAATTATATAGGTGATTGACACTAAATTTCTATTCATGGATTTGTGGAGTTATATTTGTCTAGGGATGTTAATTGAGGGGTATCCATTGGTGGATATGTTTTCAATAAATATTATGGCCTAATTAGTTAGATAAGAATGCAACAAGATATGGTAAATTTTTCAATTATAGAACTGGATTACATGGTATTTACTCATGCTTGTAAATAATGCATCTAAATTAAACATTGTGCTAAGGTGTGTGGCTGAATCTAGGAATTATTACAATTCTATGTGATAGGTAGACTATCATATACCTAAATAAAAGCCTAACTTTTCATGTGCTCGGATAAAACATATTGATTTACAATACCATTTTCTTCATGACATAGTATAAGATGAGAGGGTGATGCTAGAGAAAATTTACACTTTGTAGAATGTTATAAATGAATAAAAAAGTTCAAGTGTTTCTAAGAGTCTATGGGCCTCTCAATCCCTAAAATTTACTTGATAGTGTTGGTAATCCCTTTCCTCTTGCGGGGTATTTGACAAGTTGTATAATGCAAGGAAATTTATCTCAACCTTTCTCCTAATGTTAAGAGTGCAAATTTTTTTACCTCCACATTCCCATCTTCAGTTTGTGGATGATACTGCTGTGATGGGTATGGCCAAAATTAATGAAGTTGTTAACCTAAGGAGAACTTTGGACACTTATTTGGCTGCCTTGGGGCAAATGATTAATGAGGGTAAGTCTTCTATCTTATTTTTTAACACTCCTCGCCTTATTCAAAGTAGGATTGCTCGAATTCTTTGCTTCCAGATTGGCTCTCTTCCTTTGAGCTACCTGGGGATTCCTATTATTGTGTGGCCTCAACGCAAGGATATATGGCAAGATGTTCTAGATAAGTTTTATAGGAGGGTCAATCATTGGAATTGTAGATGGCTCTCATCGACTAGGAAAGTGACGCTATTGAAATCTATTGTTTAGACCCTTCCTATCTACAGATGCTTTGTGTAGGTTGCTCTACCGAGTTTCATTAAGGAGTTTGATTCCCTTGCCCGCCAATTTCTTTGGGCGAGCAATTTTTCATCTTCAAAATGGAGTTTGGTTAAGTGGGAGTCTATTTGTAGATCGAAGCAGGAGGGAGGCCTGGGGCTTAAGTCTACTGGTTTGAATGGTTAGCTCCTAGCTAGGTGATCCCACAATACTGGTTTACAATTTTTGGCCAAACTGGACACTAAAATAATTTATTCTAACTAAATCTTCACTTTTGAGCACCTATAGCGGCTAAACCGTGAGGAATTTGAAGATGATGCAAACTAGTGATTTGTGACATTTTGTCTGTAGATTCTAAATATATTCTTTTCAAAAAATTTGGAATCAGATTGCACTTGTTTTTCCATCTCCTTCAAAAACTAGGTTTTTTCAATAAACACCATTTTTAAGGAGTGACACTCACCATATACAACATAACATTTTTTCCATGAGGATAAAAATTCTATTTTTTTTCGAATTTAGATTTGTAACTACGATATCTAGTGCTTCCAATTGGTTTCATAGTGTTGTATTGAATATTTTTTCCTTAATCAAGTTTCAAAGTCAAACCAATTACAATTCAGACATAGGTGGACCGTATACAACATAACTTTTTTTTTGTATGTATCAAAATTCATTTTTTTTTGTTAGATCAAGCACTTCAATATTTGGTGCACTCATATTTTTCAATTTTTTTTTTGATAATCTTCTATTTTTCCACATGTGCATAACAAAGAGCTTGATTTTCAATGAAAAACCTATGTTTAATAAAACTAAAAACACAAACACATAATAAAATGAAAACATATGATTGGTGAACGAAGAGTGGGTGGATTTTGGATGGCGATGACATGTGTGTGCGGGCGAGCTAGGGCACCCGAGCCCTAGCTTGCAAACTGGAATTTTTGTGTGCAGGGGTCTTTGCATGCTTGTGGGGGGGTCAAGGGGACCGGGCTTGCATCTTGGTTCGCTTTCTTTTATGTCTTTGGGTGTTGCATTACTTTCCTCGGGAGCTGTGTGGTGTGTAGTGATTGTGGGTTTCAAATGTGGCATATTCTCTTTATTCTAAGCATCCTTTGGTCTGTGCTTGTTGCATGCTTGGGGAGGGGCGTTTTTCTTCCTTTGTGTTGTTGTCTCTTGTGTTGGTGAGCCTATTCTGGGCTCTTGCTTTGGTTTTGGCCTAGTGAGTGAGGGGCAACGTGAGCCCTCATATTGTTGGTGTAAACGATAGCTCACGTGCCTTTAGATATGGCAGGTCTTGATTCTCCTTTGGCTGGGGTGGATGCTGGAATTCCCACTCAACATTCTTCTGGATCGGGTGCGGTTCGAAATGGTGCCCTTAATGCAAAAGGTGAGTGGATGCTTGGAGAGGGCTCAAGAGCGGCCAGTTTTAGTAATACAAATGGAGTCGGTAGCTGAAGATATCGATTACTATTGCAACCATGTTTTGATTTGTAAGTTCATGGGGATGAGGGTTTCTCTTGCATTTCTTGATAATTGGATTCGTAAGACATGGAACTCGGAAGGTGATTTTGATATTCTAATGGCTGTAAATAACTTCTTTATGGTAGACTTCTCATGTGTTTCTGATTGAAATAGGGCTTTTGAAGGTGGTCCGTACTATAATTAGGTGGGTCTTTTCATCAAACCATGGCATGTTGGCTTTAACTTGGCAGAGGAATTACCTTCTAGAGTCCCAGTTTGGGTTCAACTGCCTCGGCTACCGCTTGAATGATGGATAAGTGATATATTGCGTTCGATTGCATTGTTGTTGGGAAGACCTATTGGTCCTTCTCAACAGACTCTGAATAAGAGAATTTTTTATTATGCAAGGGTTTGCGTTGAAATTGATTTGAGTCAGCCGTTACCAGATTCTATTGATATGACTGTTGGATCCTGCTCCTGGACTCAATTGTTAGATTACGAGATGCTACCTTTCAGGTGTCGGTTATGTCATGAATATGGGCATCTCCAATGGAGGTTCCCCCGTGCTCCAGGTGGTTCTGGTACATTTAATGCTCCTTCTCAGCCTGATTTGAATGGAGACAAGGGTAAAGCTCCCATGTAGGGAGGGGGGTTGATAAGAGGGATTTATCCTGGTTAAGACTCAAAATCACAATCAAAGCCAAAAGAGATCATTTAAGGATAGGCAGGAGGAAGATAATCTCAATAGGTTTGAGGCACTTGAAGATTTAGTCCAGGAGGAAGGTTTTCAAGAAGTTCTACAGAGATCAGTGGGTTCTTTAGCTGAGGAGGTTCCTGGAGTTCAGTCTGTTGGGCCTCCAAGTTTAATTCAGATTGCAGTGCAGGGTTCTCAGATAGCTACTGTCGAATCTTCTCCAAACCTTGCTTTGGTTATGACTGGTTTGGTGATGGAGGCATCTGGTGGGCCTTCTGACGCTAGTGGTGTTCTCCCTGAGGTGCAGGGTGCTTCTGATCTAGGTAAACATAAGTCTCATTCCCCTGGTTTAGGTCTGCAATAGAAAATTTCCAAGAAAGGGGCTCTTGAGAAACCTCTTAAGGTGGGTAGAAAGAAGGATCAGGAAAAGGTCAAGCTAACTGGTGAGACGTTGGTGGAGTCAGGTTCGGTGAAGACTATTGATATTCACTTCTCCTAGCCTCATATTGTGCTTTCTTGGAATGTGCGGGGTATGAATAGCATCCCTAGACAAAAGGCTATTCAAGATTTGATTTGCTCTCATTCTCCTGATGTGGTTTTCCTACAGGAAACTAAGTTGTCTGTTGATAGTATGTTGGGAGTGGTTTCTAATATTTGGGGTCGAGGTCAGTGCCAATGTGCTGGGGCGTCTACTTATTCTGGTAGGGTGGCTTGTTTGTGGGACCCATGTAGAGTCAGACCAATTTGGTGGTTCTCTTGTAGAGGTTCGATTTCTTGTGTGGCTTCTCATCTTGAGTTAGGGGAGAGAGTTCTCTTCTCGAACTTGTATGCTCTGACTGACTTTCAGGGTAAGGTTTTGTTTTGGGATTATGTGTGATATGTGAGGTCTTTGGATTCGTACCTTCCTTGGATTCTGGATGGGGATCTTAATGCCGTCACCTCTTTGGAGGAGAAGAGGGGTGGAAATGCCCATTTGGATTCTGCTTCGACTCTCTTGAAGGATAATATTGCACTCTTGAACCTGGTTGACATCAAGCCTAGTACTGGGGTATTCACATGGAGTAATAGAAGATTTGGGGAAGTGACTATTTCTGAAAGATTAGATATATTCTTGGTTTCTAGTTTTTGGATGGGGGATAGGTGGGTGACTAACTTTCAAATTTTGGATGGCAGGGGTTCTGATCATTGGCCAATCAAACTTACTACTGCATTACCCCGACAAGGTATAAACCAGTCTTTTAAGTTTTAGCTTATGTGGCTCAGGGATGATTCTCTTCATGACTTACTTCCTGGATGGTGGTGTTTTGGGAAGCCAACACATGGGACTGCTATGTACTCCTTCTCGAAGCAGCTTTAGTTTTTGAAGTATAAGTTGAAGCGCTGGAATACGAAACACTTTGGTAATCTCTTCCAAGAAAAGAAAAATGCTCAATCTTAGTTGGACTCGATTACTCGACAGATTCGGGACCAAGGTTTCACAAAGGAGCTTGGGTTGCTTGAAGCTGCTATGGTGAAGGATGTGGAAGAATGGAACTTAAGGGAGGAGACTTTTTGGAAACAAAAATCCAGAATTGAGTGGCTCCAGTCTGGAGACAAAAATACTTCCTTCTTCCACAACTCAATGAAGGATAGAAAGCAAGGTAATGTTATCTCCTCTTTA
This sequence comes from Sequoia sempervirens, assembly GCA_007258455.2. Lineage (NCBI taxonomy): Eukaryota > Viridiplantae > Streptophyta > Pinopsida > Cupressales > Cupressaceae > Sequoia > Sequoia sempervirens. Next base: position 795,418,913 of record VDFB02270651.1, read on the forward strand.
GTGTCGGAGAATGGAGAGATTTTTTCTTCTTCTACTTCTATTTCTGTTGAGTCTATCTGTTTCTTCTCTGCGTTGTTGTTTGAGGACTCCCCTCCTATGGAGGAGGATGAAGCTTTGATCCTGGGTAGCATACCGTCTTTGGTTACTAGAGAAATGAATGAATCTTTGCTCAGTCCTATCTCTCTATCTGAGCTTGAAGTGGTTGTTTTTCAAATGAAAAGAGGAAAAGCCCCAGGGCCTAATGGGTTTCCTGCTGAATTCTTCCAGGAGTTTTGGAAGTGATTAAATTGGACCTTCTGGCGCTTGTTCAAGAATCTCTCATGAACAAACAAATGTTGAAAGATCTATGAATGCTACTTTTTTAGCCCTCATACCAAAGAAGGTGGGGGCTAATGCTTTGGATAATTTTAGGCCCATTGCTTTGTGTAATGTGGTGTATAAAATTATTACAAAGTTGATTGTTGAGCAATTGAAACCTTGGTTAGGCAGGCTAATATCGGAAGAACAAGGGGGTTTTGTTGCTGGTAGAAATTTTTTGGATGGTGTCATTATTTCTGTCGAGACCATTCATTCTATGGCGAGCTCTAAAGAGAAAGCCATGTTCATCAAGTTGGACATGGCTAAAGCTTATGATCATGTTAAATGGGATTTCTTGTTTAAGCTTCTGGGAGCATTTGGTTTTGCTGATGATTGGATTGAGTGGGTCAAGATTTGTGTCACTTCGTCATCCTTCTTTGTGTTGGTTAATGGTGAGCCCTCTGAGTTGTTCAGGGCTTCTAGGGGGCTCAGAGAAGGAGACCCCTTGTCTCCCTATTTGTTTATTTTGCTTGCTGAAGGCCTGGGAAGGTTTATAAGATCTTGTGTGGAGTGTGGCTTGATCCAGAGGTGGAGTTGGGGAAATAACATTCCCTCCCAGTCTCATCTGAAGTTTGTGGATGATACTGCTCTCATGGGCCGTGCCAAGGTTGAGGAAGTTGTCAGATGGCATAGCACTCTAGATTATTACTTGGCTGCTTCAGGTCAACGAATCAATGAAGGGAAGTCCTTTATTTACTTCTTTAATACTCCAAAGTTTATTGAAAGGAGGATCACTAGTATTCTTTTTTTTCAAATTGGTACTCTTCCTTTTGTTTATCTTGGCATCCTGCTTGACATTCGCTCGCTTCCTAAAATAGTTTGGAAGGGGATTATTAATAAGTTTTAGAATCTGGTCAATCATTGGACTTGCAAGTGGCTTTCTTCTGCTGGAAGAGTGACTCTACTAAAGTCTGTGGTGGAAGCTCTTCCTTTATACAGATGCTTTGTTCTCTCTGCACCTTCTATTTTTATCAAAGATTTTGAAAAATTATCTAGGCAATTCCTTTGGACAGGAAACCTTCTTCATAGAAAGTGGAGCTTGGTTAAATGGGATGTCATTTGTAGACTAAAGCAAGAAGGAAGGTTGGGGCTGCATAGGACGAACTTGAATGGGAAAGCTCTAGCTGTGAAACTGTATTGGTGGTGGTGCTCTCAGCAAAATCAATTGTGGGCTAAAATCCTTACCTCAAAGTATCTTGGTGAGGTTGAGAGTGTTGATGTGCCTCACTTTAGCTTAGAAGGGAAGGGTTCTATGATTTGGGGCACTCTTAAAAGGGGTGCCAAGCTAGTCAAGCAGGGGTTGTTTTGGATTTGTAATGAGGGTTAGGACGCTCTTTTCTGGCATGATTCTTGGGATGGATATCCTCCTATTTTGGCTACACATCCTCATTTGTAGAATTTGTGCCAACACTTCACTGATGCTAGTTTTTGTCACATGGCTGATTTTAAAACTCATCAAACATTGGGTTAGGCTATAGTTTTCAGGTGGAAGGACCCAAGGGAATGACTTCTTGATGGTACAATTCAGGACCGTCAGGAGCTTGTGGGGATTTTTTTAGGACGTGCTTGTAGTTCCCTCTTTGGGCGTGATGTGTTAGCTTGGGACTCTAATCCAAAAGGCATATTCTTTATTGTTTCAGGGTATATAGTTCTTGATAAGCAGTTGTTTGGGAGTACCGAGATCTCATGGTGGAAGAAGGTTTAGAATAAGTTTGCATGGCCTAAGTGTAATTTTTCTCTTGGTTAGTGGTGCAAGGAAAATGTCTTACTTGGGAGAATCTTTGCAAGTATGGTTTCCAGGGACCTTCTATGTGTGTTATGTGTGTTGGCCATGAAGAGTGTATTTCTCATCTTTTCTTTCAGTGCTCTTTTGCGAAAGCCATCTGCCACTTTTGGTGGAATATGTGGCGTATGCTGTGTAGACATGTTTTCTCTTTGAAGGAATTTTGGGAAAGTCAAGGGTCTCCTTCGGTTAAGATTTTTTTTCTTCTAAATGCTTGGGTTATTGGCCCTAGTCTAATAATTTGGCATATTTGGTTGGAATGCAATTGGAGAATTTTTTTGGATAGGAAGTTGCTGATTGGTCAGCTTTGGTTGAGAATTTTGGGGGTCCTTCAAGAAAATTTGACGGCTAAGTGTGATTTGTTTGTTCCTGTGGATCTTGGTGATTTTGGAGTTGTTAGTGCTTTGGGGCTATCCCTAGGGGGGAAAAGAATTATGAGGACTGTTCGCCATGGGCGCGGGAGGGAGAAGGTTAGTCGAGCTGGTCACTAGTGTCCCCCTGCTCTGGGGGAGTTGAAAATCAATACTGATGGCTCTTCTAGAGGAAATCCTAGGCATGTTGGTGTCGATGGAATTTGTAGAGATAGCTTAGGAGTGGTGGTGTTTTTCTTCTCTATTTATAGAGGTCAGCATACTAATAACCTCATGGAGGCTTCTGCCATTCTCCTGGCTTTAGAACCGGCTTGTGCTCTAGGGTGGAGAAGGATTGTTTGTGAATCTGATTCTCAGGTTGTTATTGATCTTCTAAATAAGAGGCAGTTTGAGGAGGTGAATTGGAGGTTAGCAGTGGTGGTCAAGCAAATTGTTGCTTTGAGCACTACTTTGGACTCTATTTTTTTTGTCATGTCCCTCGAGAGTGGAATAAGGTTGCTGATGGCTTGGTTAGGTGGGCTTCTAAGTAGATGGGGACTTGGAATGTGGTTGATTGGGGAAATCTCCTTGAAGATTTGGCTTTGGTTCTTGAAGATTCAGTTATGGAAGATATGAGGTGCTTCTTAGGTGTAACTTAATTTGGTGATGTTTTGGTGCTTTTGTTGGGATTTTTCTCCTGCTTTGTAATGCTTTTCTGATTCAATAAATTTTTATCCTCTTTTTATTAAAAAAAATAAAAATGAAAACATATTAAAATTATATTCATTGGATAGCTCATTCTGAGGACTACCATCATCTAGTTGGGTCTGTGAAGTCTCATCCATCTTCATCCTCAACCCAAGCTTTGAAGGGAAAAATTCTAGAGTTTTTTTGTGCCAGAGTGTGAGAAGGTGGGAAAAGGGGGGTTTGCTCGAACCAGGGGGGTTCGAGTGAAACCCCTTTCCACAAAGGTTTTCTTTTTGTTTTTTCCTAGGAATGGTGGGACTTTGCATTTAATGGGTTTGCTCGAACCAGGGTTCTAGTGAACCCCCTTTTGGTTTTCTTGAACAAAAAGTTTGTTCGAACTCCAAAAAACCAATTTTTTTTGTATGGGGTCATTTTTTGCAACTTTTCCTTCCTCACTCGAATTGTAAACCACTTTTGTGGGTTTACCCAACTACTAAATTATATTGGAGATGGTGTACTTGTCAGGATCAAGATTGGGCTAGAATTCTTACTTTGAAATACCTTCGAGGGGCAAACCCTTCTGTTGGTAATTTTTCTAGTAGATCCGACCAATCCTCTAAGAAGTAGCCAACTCCTATGATGAAGAATTGCTAGGTTAGTGGCCAACACAATGAGCATAGGATTTTAAGGTTCATACTCCTTCACTTAAGGCTCTGTGAAACCTAGGAGGGTAATCCCAATTGTGTTTTCATGGAATATAATCAATTAGTAACACATTTATACACAGATTAATTCCTATTTATTGTAGATAAAATCAATTTCACTAAAGATTTGGCAGAGTTTCAAATGAAGGATTAGCTTATCTACTAGGAATTTGGGTTAATTCCACTTCTACTGTACCATTGGAAAGATTTTTATTTTGAGTATTGTCTTCTCATAAATCTAGGGCCAAAGACACTATTTGTTCATCTTATGCAAGATTTCCTGACAAAATGACTAGCGTCTCATCAATTGGAGCAATGGAGTCAAGTATACAAGAGGATCAACAACTTACAAATTACTAACTTATGGAAGAAATAGACTATCTTCATATTGCTTTGCGTTTATGAAAAATCAATGTGCAAGAAACATTTACTTCTTAGAAATCCTAAGTCATTATTTACAAAGTTTATAACCCTATTCAAGCATTTTAATTAATTCCTTGAATCAAAGCTGAAAACAAAGTAATACATTCAAATGAAATATTTGAAGACAAATGATAACACCATTAGTATCTCTCATTCATAACTTTATAATGAACATTCATAGGAGAGTATCGACTTCTTAACTGATATTTGTTTCGATATCAGTAATTTCTATAAAACTCATTTAAGATCATTACATACATGACTTCCTATCCAAGACAAACTACTGCCTACTTTAGTATTCTATTCTAAGTTCCTTTTTTGAACTTAGCTTTTACCTAGAACCCTATTAAGACTTCAGAATCCAACCTCTGTAATAATCCTTGAAATCCCTTTTATAGAATAAGGGAGCAACAAGCATCAGGCTTAATTACATTTACATTTCATTTCATTTGCACCAGAATTTGAGATATTCTTAGTTTGTTACATGCAATCATTTGAGGATTCAAATGGAAGAGTAAAAGACCGCATTCCATATTCCCTGAATGAAGACACACCACGCCAGCTCCTCGAAAGGTAGAGTTTGTTGTAACCATGTTGAATCCTCATCCTTGTTGACCAAAGAAGATTCTCCAATAGAAACTCTAGCACAAACTTGTATATTGTCCGAAAACAACATACGCACCACCAAGGTTAACTAGTTTGGCACTTCTCCTACATACCAGCCCGAAAACATTCCACCTCAGCACATGAAACAGGAAATCACATTAGTGTTGAATATGAAAATCTTAATTGAAAGGGCATGGTTTCGTTGAAAACAAAAATGTGGCACAGTTACCACTCTGAGTCATCAACCTTAGAGGATACTCACCCACATTTTGCTCGTGGTGGGACTGGAGAAACTGTCACCATCTCCTTGTCAGAATTCGTCGATAGTACTAGGGAGAGGGGATAATAATCACCCTCTGGCTTAGTGTCACCCTCACTGTCTGAAGGTTTATTAGAAACCTCACATGGAGAATTGCACACCTTTGGATAAGCCTTACAGTGCTCACTCTCTCTCCTTGCCTTCTTTTTATATTTCACCATCCTCTTCTCTCTATGTTTGACTAATTCTTCTGAAACTATCTGCTCTCTTGGATGGTAATTTTCCTTGGTACTATATTCCTTGAATTTCTTGAATCCTACTCTTCTTTTTGGTGTATCAGGAGCTCCATGTATTCCGCTTTCATTCTCAAGACCTTCCTCAAGCTCAAACAAACTCAACCCCTCAGACTCTCGAATCATCATGAAAGACCTACTTGACTAGAATGTCTACATAGTTCTTAGGAGAATTCAATTCCCACACACTTCTTTATTAGACTTCCACCCTCATTCATTGCAAAATGAATTATGACAAGGAAGATCAATCAAGTAATCTACATTAAATAGGCAATTTGAAGCATGTAGGATTAATGACTTGAAATCTTCTTACACAAGCAAGTTGATAACTTACAACTCAGTATTGAATCTAAGTCATTGCTTTTAAAGCACTTAAAGCTTCATCCATGGTGATATGAGCCTTGTTTTTATGTCCTTAGCAACTTTCTCATAGAAAAAAATGATGCCAACTCAAGTGTTGCAATATGTCAATCAACATGTATCACCAACCTAATCTGTGCTTTCATTAATATCGACGAAGTATATAAGACTAGTTTTTCTTAGAGGGAAACTTTCTCTATACACTTCATCGCTTCATTGCTAATCCTAAATTTTGATGAAAGTATTTATATGGTGAAATTCAGTCCATTGGATTATCCTGCTTTAAAACTTTATCAATGGCTCCTCAATCCTCTCACTGCTTTTCTTTTCACTTTATGCTAAATCTTTAGGATTTTGCTACGTTGCCCGTTCCATGCAGTGACCATCACTTGTTGCTGATCTACTTTGTCTTTTCCCCACTCTATTATTGATGTAGACATCCTGGAAATGATCCTTAGCCCCTAGTTCTATGTTCTAACCTTTAGTTACCTTTATCCTTCCCTCGCACATCGCTAATTCAAACCTTGTACTAAGGATTCCATTTGTGACGAGAGATGTTGTGATAGCACCAGAATTGGACATGTACAACCTGCATAAAACAAACATCACAAAAGACATCGCTCATATGATCATATCATATGAGTGGAAGAAAAATCATTTAGAGAACATCCATTGCTTATCGCTAATTTAGAACTCAATTTTTGAATCAAATCTACGATGAAGTTATTACATAAGGCCTTTGTTCATTGCTAATTCTCCTCATATGTTTTGAAAGCAATTAGTGATGGGAAAATTGACAACTATTTTAAGGTCCATCGTGTATCACTGATGTGAGAATTTATATTAAGAACTTATCCATGATCAAGCAATATACAGGAAATTGCATCACATCGATCATCATTGTTCCAAGTTTATCCTTTTATGGCCATCCACGATGGGCGATAAGAACATAAGGACAAAAGTCCATTGGGACAGAAGTGGGAACTTTTTAAGCACATGCTCATTAGTCATTCTTAATGAAGGGGAATCCCTAGGACAACATGAGAATGATAGGCTTGAGATGTTCAAAATGATGAAATATATAAAATGTGGAGATCCAGAACATCCCTTATCGAATCCTTATAAAATAGAAAGGTCTAGGCTTATGCTTGAAGGACCGGTTACCAGGTGACAATGAATGACTAAAGATGCATTAAAATAACTGGCAACGGGTAATGGGGAGTCAATGGCCAAATAGAACACCATAAACCTTTGTAGATAACAACCCTATATCCCAATGTAGTAAGGGTTTAACATGGAACAAGGAATTTTTTTTGAGGGTTCCATCAGTGGTTCCGAATGGGGACACATGCCTCTTGTAGGCATGGTGAGATCTCAAAATTTCAGGTGAAGCAGACTAGGGACAAGAATAAAACCAAAAAAATAGCATATGTACAAAATTTACATAGGTCAAAAAGACCTGAAAATGGGGGCCCAATCTCCACCCAACCATCATGAAGATTTCCCAGAGATGCAAACTGCATTATGCATCCTTTAGTTCAACCAGGTTTTACTCTACTGATTGGTGGCTCTAGGCCACCAAAACGTTGAGTAAGTTTCTACCTCTGTCAAAAACCAACCTCTTAAAAGAACTGATGTCTTTCCATCCATATATGGCCTTGTTGTACCACTATAATAAGAGCAATTTCAATCCTACTAGAACAAATTTTAGGCCTTCTTTTAACAAGTGAGAGTCTATCTGATTATAATCCTTGTTATCAACATTTCTCACAACCTTTCTGAGCATAAATTCCCAGTGTAATCCTTGTCATTTGGTGTTGTGGGGTTAGGCATAAACTGCAAATCATCATGTGACACATATGTGTTTTGTTCGTCATATGAAATATGTTCATATTGAAAATAACATTTCTTGTTATTCATCTCATTTTCATGCTTCATCAAAATGCCTTCCAACTGAATCGGAAACTGAAAGCATTCATACTCTTTCGGATAGTTGGAATCTTGATACTCAACCTTATCTACAACACCTATATAAAATGTAAAACATTCATAAGCAATGCCCTCAAGGAGCACATTAATGTGTTGCTTGTTTTTCTTAAGACCACATTCTGAACCTGTATCAGATGCATTATTAGAATTCTCAACAAAAGTGGATTATCTCTACACCAATAGAGATCACTATTTTTCATCTTTGATGAAGATAGAGGCTCATCATACAATTGGTTTTCTATTACATTGATTCTTGTCATAAGAGCCTCAAATTTCTCAACATGGATGTCTAATTCCTCCAAATCATTACAATAGATCCAAAATCACTATAATCAATAGAAGAACAGAAAAACATATTTTCAAATGCACTTATAGCATTATAACCACATTTCTCATCTCCAACAAATGATTCTATCTCTTCTTCATGAGGAAAATCATATTCAATAGAGATTTGACCATACTTAATGCCATCATCATTACTATAGCAAGAAGACTCCTCAATTTTGCAATTCTGTTTAGATTTATCAGACTAAATGCTCAGTCTCATCTTATCCATAGGAGCATAAGTAATGGATTTTTCAACAATATTTAAATCATACCTCTCATTTGCTTCATTGAGGTATACATTTTCAACTTTTTCTCTACGATTTTCTTCATGTGATATCTCACTACTTGACTCATATAAAAAAACAAAATTATTATCATTGCAATTTGAAAACATGATGGTTTCTTGATGATGTGTTTGGGGCTTTGTGAGATCAATATTACAGAATGTTGTGCAAGCTAAAACAATAGGGTTGCAAATGCTCTTACATTCATTTTTGACTTTTGGTTTACACCATTCATCAACATTTGGCATTCTATGTCAGTAAAGACTTGTATTCAAATGACTCCTTTGCATCCCATATTTCAAGTTGTTTTCAATGTTCATGGCTATCCCATAGGCCTAATGTAAGGTTTTGGGATCTTTATCTCTCAACAGATAGCTCATCTTTTTATCAAAATCTCCCAAATAAATAACTAAAAATAATGCATCACTTAGATCCAAAACATCAGGAATATCCCTTAATTTTTTAGCAAATCTTCGGTTAAAAGTTAGGACTAGCTCATCATCTTCTTTCTCAATGTTCATAAATTTATTGAACAAATAACCAACACTGATCCTTTCACCATACTATTCTATGAACACTTCTATGAAATCATTCCAAGAATAGACAGAGCATACAGGTAAATCAAAGAACCAATCTCTTGCATATCCTTTTAGAGACTGAACAAACAGCCTCATAATAACATCCTCATGATCTATCTCATAGTCATCAATCAAATTGCTGAATCGTTGCAAATTCTTACTTGCTGATTCACACTTTGTACCACTGAATTTTGGTAAGTATTCCCTAATTCTAGATGGAATAACATTAGGGTAACCACAAATTCCATCAAAATTTATGGCCATGTACCTTTTAATTCTGAAGCTTCTTTTATCACATGATAGGGGCTGCACACAAGGATGCATAGGTTGATGATACATTTTCTTACAACTCTAGAAGATTTTGTTTTATCAACTTTGTAGTTACACAAGGAAACTCAAACTTCTTTTATAATATGATCTTAAACTCTTACAATTCCAATTTTATCTCTTACTTGCTTAAGACTTTCTAAGTGTGTTTCTTCAAAAACATTGCATACATCACTTCATAAAAGAGACCATAAATTATAACTCAAAAGTATGCAAGCCTATCACTACTATTTTCCTTCCTTAGTGCTTAATCACTCAATAGGGAATCAATTTTTTTCAAATCTTACAATATGGTTTTCATATATAGATTTATCTTTGTTGAAAACCAAAAACTGAAGAATACCCAGATATGTTGCAGCAAAGGGTTCTTGTTCTTGACTAGAAACGTTTGCAGATCTGAAACATCCTTCACATCCTCATCAGGTTCATAATAGAGTCACCACCTCTTTTCAGAGGACTAAACTTCAAGCAGTATGAAGCTCTTTCAAAGATGAATGTTCTTTTGGGTCTTCTCCCATAGTAGAGTCACACTTACATCCTTTGAAACTTTCTCAACATAAACATTTCCAGGTTTGGAAATTCCTCAGTATCTAAACTAGATGTTCAAATTCACCAAATTCTTGATTCTGATAGTCTACCATCAGAGATTCATACTCTCCCTAGCAGAGTCGCCATTTCCGTTGGTGATTTTTCTAGCAAAGCCAAACAATCCTCTAAGAAGTAGCCAACTCCTATGATGAAGAACTGCTAGGTTAGTGGCCAACACAACGAGCATAGGATTTTAAGTTCTATAGTCCTCCACTTCAGGCTCCATGAAACCTAGGAGGGTAATGCCAATTGTGTTTTTGTGCAATATAGTCAATTAGTAACACATTTATACACAAATTAATTGCTATTTATGGTAGATAAAATCAATTTCACTGAAGATTTGGAAGATTTTCAAATAAAGGATTAGCTTATCTACTAGGAATTTGGGTTAATTCCATTTCTACTACCCTTGGAAATATTTTTATTTTGAGTATTGTCTTCTCATAAGTCTAGGGACAGAAACACTATTTGTTCATCTTATGCAAGATTTCCTAACAAAATGACTAGTGTCTCATCAATTGGAGCAATGGAGTCAAGTATACAAGAGGATCAATAATTTACAAATTACTAACTTAAGGAAGAAATAGACTATCTTCGTATTTCTTTGTGTTTATGAAAACTCAATGTGCAAGAAACATTTACTTAGAAATCCTAAGTCATTCCGTACAAAGTTTATAACCCTATTCAAGCATTTTAATTAATTCCTTGAATCAAAGCTGAAAACAGAGCAATACATTCAAATGAAATATTTGAAGACAAATGATAATACCATTAGTATCTCTCATTCATAACTTTATAATGAACATACATAGGAGAGTATCAGCTTCTTGACTGATATTTGTTTTGATATCAGTAATTTCTATAAAACTCATTTAAGATCATTACATACATGACTTCCTATCCAAGACAAACTACTGGCCTACTTCAGTATTCTATTCTAAGTGCCTTTTTTGAACTTAGCTTTTACCTAGAACCCTATTAAGACTTTAGAATCCAACCTCTGTAATAAGCCCTAAAATTCCTTTTATAGAATAAGGGAGCAACAAGCAATCGACTTAATTACATTTCTATTTCATTTCATTTGCACCAGAATTCAAGATATTCTTAGTTTGTTACATGCAATCATTTGAGGAAAATGGAAGAGTAAAAGACCAAATTCCATATTCCTTGAATGAAGACACACTAGCTCCTTGAAAGGAAGAGTTTGTTGTAATGTGTTGAATCCTTATCCTTTTTGACCAAAGAATATTCTCCAATAGTAGCTCTAGCACAAACTTGTATATTGTCCGGAAACAACATATGCCTCGCCATGGTTAACTAGTCTGGCACTTCTCCTACATTCTAGCCAAAAGCATTCCACCTCAGCACATGAAACAAGAAATCACATGAGTGTTGAATAGGACAATCCTAACTGAAAGGGCATGGTTTCATCAAAAACAAAAATGTGGCGCAGTTACCACTCTGAGTCATCGACCTCATAGGATACTCACCCACGTTTTGCTCGTAGTGGGATTGGAGAAACTGTCACCACCTCCTTGTTAGAATTCACTGATAGTACTAGGGAGAGGGGATAATAATCACCCTCTGGATCAGTGTCACCCTCACTACCTGAAGGGTTATTAGAAACCTCACATGGAGAATTGCACTCCTTTAGATAAGCCTTACAGTGCTCACTGTCTCTCCTTGCCTTCTTTTTATATTTCACCATCCTCTCCTCTTTGTGTTTGACTAATTCTTCTAAAACTATCTACTCTCTTGGATGGTAATCTTCCTTGGTACTATATTCCTTGAATTTCTTGAATCCTACTCTTCTTTTTGGCGTATCAAGAGCTTCATGTATTCCACTTTCATTCTCAAGACCTTCCTCAGGCTCAAACAAACTTAGCCCCTCAGACTCTCAAATCATCATGAAAGACCTCCTTTCCTAGAATGTTTGCGCACTTTTCAGGAGAATTCAATTCCCAAACACTTCATTATTATCCTTCGACCCCCATTCATTGCAAAATGAATTATGACAAGGAAGATCAATCAAGTAATCTGCATTAAATAGGAAATTTGAAGCATGCAAGATTAATGACTCGAAATCTTCTTACGTGAGAAAGTTGATAACTTACAGCTCAGTATTGAATCTAAGCCTTTGCTTTTAAAGCACTTAAAGCTTCATCCATGGTGATATGAGACTTATTTTTTATGTCCTTAGCAACTTTCTCATAGAAAACAATGATGCTAGCTCAAGTGTTTTGATTTTTCAATCAACATGTATCGCCAACCTAATCTGTGCTTTCATTAATATCGAAGAAGTACACAAGACTAGTTTTTCTTAGAGGGAAACTTTCTCTATACACTTCATCGCTTTATCACTAATCCTAAATTTTGATGAAAGTATTTATGTGGTGATCTTCAGTCCATTGGATTATCCTACTTTAAACTTTATCAACAGTTCGTTAGTTCTCTCACTGCTTTTCTTTTCACTTTATGCTAAATCTTTAGGATTTTGCTATGTTGCCCATTCCATGCAGTGACCATTGATTTTTGCTGATCTAATTTGTCTTTTCCCCACTCTATCAATGATGCAAATATCCTGGCAATGATCCTTAGCCCTTGGTTCTATGGCCTGACCTTTAGTCACCTTTATCCTTTCCTCGTGCATCGCTAATTCAAACCTTGTACTGAGGCTTCCATCTGCAAATGGGAGATGTTGTGATAGCACCAGAATTGGACACGTACAACCTGCATAAAAAAAAAATCACAAAAGATCTCTCATATGAACATATCATATCAACAAAAGAAAAATTCTTTAGAGAACATCCATCGCTTATCACTAATTCAAAACTCAAGTTCTAAATCAAATCCATGATGAAGTTATTACATAAGGTCTTTGTTCATCGCTAATTCTCCTCATATGTTTTGCAAGTAATTAGTGATGAGAAAATTTACAACTTTTTAAAGGTCCATAGCATATCACTAATGTGAGACTTTATATTCAAAACATATCCGCGATCAAGTGATATACAGGAAATCACATCACATCGCTCATTGTTGTTCCAAGTTTATCCTTTTATGGCCATCCGCGATGAGTGATAAGAAAATAAGGACATAAGCATCACTCATCGCTATTACAATTTAGAAGGCTCAAAAACCATTAGCGATGAGTGATATAAAAGGGACAACGTTAATCCATCGCTCATCGCTAATTCAATGTGTAAACCAATGAATAAATCAACAATGAGCAATATAGCTATGAAGGCCATCAGGACAAAAGTGGGAAATTTTTAAGCACGTGCTCATTAGTCATTCTTAATGAAGGGGACTCCATAGGACAACATGATAATGATAGGCTCGACATGTTCAAAATGATGAAATATAGAAAATGTAGAGATCCAAAAGATCCCTTATCGAATCCTTATAAAATAGAAAAGTTCGGGTTTACTCTTGAAGGACCGGTTACCAGGTGAGAATAAATGACTAAAGATGCATTAAAATAACTGAAAATGGGTAATAGGGAGTCAATGGCCAAATAGAAAACCATAATCCTTCGTAGATAGCAACGGGTGATCCCATAATAGTGGTTTACAATTTTTGGCCAAACTAGACACTGGAATTATTTTTTTAAACTAAATGTTCACATTCAGGCACCTATAGTAGCTAAACCATGAGGAATTTGGAGATGATGAAAACTAGAGTCTCGTCACATTTTGTCTGTATATTCTAAAAATATTTTTTTCAAAATTTTTGGAATCAGATTACACTTCTTTTTCCATCTCCCACGAAAACTAGTTTTTTTCAAAAAATAACATTTTTAAAAAGTGATGCACACCGTATAACGCATAATTTTTTTTCCATGAAGGATAAAATTATAATTCTTTCGAATTTAGATTCCTAACTTTGATATCTAGTACTTCCACTTGGTTATAAATTATTTTATTGAATATTTTTTCTTTAATCAAGTTTCGAAATCAAACCAATTACAATTTAGACATAGCGCGACCGTATAATGCATAACTTTTTTTGTATATATTAAAATTCAATTATTATTTTTTTGTTGGATCAAGGACTTCAATATTTGGTGCAATTATATTTTTCAATTTTTTTTTTGATAATCTACTATTTTTCCACATGTGTAGAACAAAGACCTTCATTTTTGATGAAAAACCTATGTTTAATAAAACTAAAAAAACAAATACATAATAAAACCAAAACATATTAAAATTATATTCGTTGGATAGCTCATTCTGAGGAATACCTGATTCAAGTTAGGTTTGTGAACATTTATGTTGTGCCCTCAGCACACACGCCCCGTTCAGAACGGGGAACCTCTTTTATGTTGACCGTGTCGGGTCTTTTGGGGCTGCCTCGTTTTGCGTGCCCCTCTTTTTTGACGTCCTGTCTTGCCGATCTTGCCCTAAAGGTTTCGTTCTAGCATCAACCATGGTTTCCCTTTTGTTTTCCTGCCCTCTAGGGGCTTGTGGGTGCCTTAGGCCTTTCGGGCTCTGGGGCGGCCCTGGGCGCCTTCGGGCCCGGGCCTCTGGGGTTCCCCTTCCGGGTTTCCTTCCTGCTGTTGCCGCCCCGGCGGCGTTTTCGGGGCATCCTTCCGCCCTCCGGAGTCCGGATGGCTGTTGGCCGTTCCTTGCTATTCGGGGATTTCCGGCCGGCATCCGCTCCTTCGGGCCCCGGGAGCCGGAAGTCCGCCTCCGGACTTCCGCCCCGTGATTACCGCCCGCGATGGCCATCATACGGCGGCCGTCGGGGTGCGTCGGCCCGCCTTCCGGGCCCCGTGGTCCCTGTCGCCGCCACCGTTCAAACAAAGTGCAAAATGCCACGATGGCGAACTCTTCGCTGCGCCCCGCCATCCGGGACCCGGACGCTCCGTCACCGCTGCTGTCCGAGGTCGAAAAAGGTCATACGGCGGCCGTTGTTGCGCAGCCTCCCGCCCGCCGGATCCTGAGGCCCTTGTTGCCGCCGCCGACTCGAATTTGAATCTCAACAACTTTTTGCGCGGATGTACTGTGCATTAAATGCGGCATTAATGGGCAGTTGGGTATATAAACCGTGGTCCCCAACTTCATTGTTAACTTTGCGAATTGAACGAATTGGAGCAGCGACCGAATTGGAGCCCACTGCAAACTTCACCATCGCGATCGTCGGCCCTAGCATCGTTCCGTCAACTCTGCCAGTGCATCCCGTCCTCGTCCCGCTTAGCGAATTGGAGGTAGGCCATCCTCGTTTGCTCTCCCGTTATTTTTTATCATTTTGAGGGTTTAAATGAATTGAACAACAAATTAAATTGCATAAAACAAACACCCCCTCCGTTGCGCCCCAGACCCATGTCCTTGAATTTTTCGCGGCCCGTCGGAATCATCATTTTTTGCCTCCCAGAACTTGCCCGTGTCGCGGGTGTTCTTCGCACAGGGCGAAGAACGCCACCGGGCCCGGGACCCTCCATCGCCGTCCGGATCCTAGCCTCGAACCCATCCGCCGGAGGTCGGACCTTCCGGGTCCGGGCCTCCGGGTTTCTCGCCCCGGGCTGCCGCCCTTAACTTTCGGCCGTTTTAAAATAAAGATTTTCCCGCTCTCCTGTTTTTCCGTCCCTTGGACCCTTCGGGCCCGGTCGTCCAGAGTTCCGTCTCCGGAACTCCGTGACGGTTCCGCTGCTGCTCCCAGCGGAACCCTGCGGGCCTCCCAACCTTCGGGCTCCGGGATGGCTTTCGCCGCCGCCGTCGCCCTGGCGTTATTTTGATTGCGGCGACCTCCTCCGCCGATCCTTCCGCATTCCGAGTTCCGGTTCCCCCTTTGCCGCCGCTGCTCAGATCACTGCAGAAATCCTCGCGGCGGCCGTCCTGCCCTGCCTTTCCCACCTCGGGCCCCGTCGTCCCTTTCGCCGCCGCCGTTATCGCTGCTGCAAACATCATACGGCGGCCGTCGGGGCGCGTCGGTCCGCCTTCCGGTGTCCGGCCCATCCTTTGCCGCCGTTGTCGCCTGTTCGTTCATGGTGTTCTCCGGCGGCCGTCCACCAACGGCTCCCCGTGTCTCGGACCCCGGTTCCTCCTTTGCCGCCGCTGTGCAAGTTATCATCAAGTAATTGCGGTGGCCTCTTCCTCGTGCTGTCCCGCCTCCCGGGCTCCGGTAGTCTGCTCGCCGCCGCCGTTCGAAACGAACAAAACTTGCACGGCGGCCATCGGATAGCATCCTCCCATCCTCCGGGTCCCGGTGACCTGAATGCCGTCCGATGTAAACTGGAAAGTAAACCTAAGCGCGGCCGTCCTTTCTGCCTCCTGGCTCTGGCTTCCGGACTTCCGCCTCCGGACTTCCGTCCGGTGCCCGCCGCCGCTGCTCCCATTGCCCAACTGCCTTCCGGCCTGAAACCTCCGGAGCTCCTCAAATCAGTCCAGATCAATCCAAATTGAAAATCTAACTTCGACCCACGTCCTAAAACATGCCGTTTTCCATCATGGGTCTCTTAGAGCATTAAAATCTTGCCAACGGATGTCTCCGAGGGCTTTCTCTTGTGTTTTCCCTTCCTAACAGCATTCCTGCTAGGGAAGTCCGGCCCTCCGGGCCCGGATTGGTCAAATGCTCTGATATGATATAAATATCACCTAAGGGTTAAATTTATGATGTATTTAGATGATTGTTTAGGTGATATGCTCGATACAGACTAACATTAATGTTTTCGGTGTTTTCTTGTGCTAACTTCGCCCTTTGCCTGCAGGATATATGGAATCGGCCGCAGGAACTTCAGGGGCCTCTACCGAAAAGGACAAGGGTAAGAAACCTGGAAGGGCCATTCGTGGGAAAGAAGACAAAGACCAGATGAAATTTCAATTCCAAGGTGAACCGCTCCAGTCAAAAGTCCTGACTGACTGGAGGGAGATATCGGACACCAATATTGGCCAGGTGGACATTGACGAATTCACCCAAAGGGTCAAGATCGACCCTAAGACAAAGAATGCCCGGATGATACGCCAAAGTGGAATCGCAAAGGCTGCTGGCTTTCCTCCGTCTCTAATAGCACCAGAGTTGGTAATGGCTTGCCGAGAAGCCTACCAAACAGACACCAGAACCATAGTAGACAAGGAGGGGAATATCCTCGCAGACATGTCTCCGGAGGGAATTGCAAGAACCTTCCACATTCCCACATTCCCACACATGCAGATCCCCACGATGGAGCAGTGCCAGGCAGCATGGGACGCCAATCCGTTGGGCTGCAAGAAGTCAATCAACGTCTACTGGCTCAAGGAGAAACGGGGCAGCGCCGCAAAAGTTCCTCAGGAGCTTTTCCGCAGCGACTTTCATGAAGACTATCACGACCTGGTGACCATGCTGAGCAGGGTCATGGGCCTCCCGACAGCCGCCTTCTTCCAGGAATGGATGGCTTATTATATTGAACAGATCGTCCGAGGGAATGAGGACGTTAAAACCAAGATTTTATTTGATTGGGGAAGCATCATCAGCAACTGCTTCCACGAGCAGTTTATGAATGTCAAGAAGAGCAACAAATTCTATATGACCTTGTACCTGGTGTACTCATTGGCGGATAAGAGGCAATATAGTGGACTCTTCAGGGCGCCAGATGGAGAGCATAAGCGAGGACTCAAGCCTTTTGACCAATACCCTCAGCTACAATACCGCTACTTTAAAAAGGAGTACTGCCGGATCAATGATGCCTTCATAGGCCATATTATCAGACTGATAGCCGGGGACTTCGAGAGAAGGGTATCTCACAGCGCCAGGGCACTCCTGAAGGAATATTCCTTCCTGTACATTCAGTTCCCTAAATTCACATACATCCGCGCCCAAGGGTTCACACAACGACCAAACAAACTGTCGAGGTACCCAAATGATTGAATCATCCTCCTGGAGCTTTCCCGGCAGCTCCAACATATTCAGGCGGTCTTCAGCCAGAAGCGCGTAGCGGGGATCCTTTATCCCATGATCCTCAGCCAGGGCCAGTATCGGTTGCAAACATCTCAATGCGCCGGTAACTCAGAAAAGGAACTCAAGGAGTATAACCTTGAGTGGTACACGGCTCGCCCACGAATGGATCCCCACGGCCACGTCAGGAAGGCGCTCGGCCGGCATACGCCCACCTGTACCATGTTGAGGATTTCTGGGCAGACTGTAAAGATGATAAGGAGGTCCGCCTGAGACATTATATGTGGATGACGGTGCAGTTCTTGAGAAGAGTACAGCTATTTCCGGTGCCAGACCAGCTTGAGGAAGATGAATCCACCCTGGTGCACCCGAGGTACCCTGCGGTTGCCGACCTGGCAATCCCCTCCATCGACTGGGATGAGCAGGAGGTTAAGGACCTGGATACCGTCACTCAGCCTATCATAGCTCGCACCAAGGAGTGGGTTGATGGGCAAGTGGAACAACTAAAGCAACAGGGGGTAACTCTTACATACGAGGCACTCAAAAGCGGGCTAAGCGCCACGAAAGACGTTGCTGCCTCCCCATCAGCTGGTGAGACTTCCAAGTCTCCCCCCATCACCAGGTCCCAGAAGAGGAAAGAAGCAGAAACATCGCAGTCCGGGGGCCCCAAAGAACAAACAACAAAGGATACGGGAGGCTCATCTCCCAAGAAGCTCAAAATGACATTAATCACGACCGAGGCACAACCTCCTTTGCTCCTTCCTCCCCCGGCTGGTGCGCTACCCACTTCTCAGGCCACCATTGCCTCATCTCCACAAGCGGTGGACATTTTCGTTCACCTCGCCTCTTCACCTCCAGCCGGATCCATAATCAATATTGATTCCTCCTCCAGCATGACTACTTCCCCTTCCTCTGCTGCTGCCATGTCCCCCATCACCTCGCTACCTCTGGCAACAATACCATCGCCTATTCCCCTTTCTAGCGTGCCCGAGGCCATTACACGGCACCTGCAAAATCTTCCCCCCGAGCTCTCGCAACTTTTAATGGATCCTGCTCTCCAAGCAGCCTTGGCCCAAGCACTCGCAACATCCCAGCCTTCACAACCGCCAACGGGGCCCCCAGCCATGGAGGCCACCATGTAGATTTCAAAAGAGTTGGAGGAGCAAGAGCGAGAGGCTTCAAAACCTATGGAGGAGGAGGCCGACGACTATTACGAGCAACCTGAGCACGATCGCAGAACCATTGACAAGGTTGCTTATGAAGAGGAAGAGACAGGCTCCTCCGAGGGCAGGGATGAAGGGGATGGCTCGGGAGATAAAGAGGTTGTCCAAACTTTTGATGAGGACATCGAGGAAGAGTCGGCTCAGCAGCCGGGTGAAGAGGGGCAGCCACCGGAGGAGCAGCCCAAACAAGCCGTCACTGAGGCCGAGGTCCATGTTGCGAAGAGCCCAGGAACCGAGGCTGTCGAAGAAAAGGAAGAAGGGGTGGCGGGAGAGGAAGATCCCACTCAGCTATTGACCACGAGGGCACCCGTCAAAAGCCTCGTATTCTATGAGGACTCCGATGAGGAAGGGGACGCTGCCAAAGAAAAAGAAGAGCTGGAAAAGGAGACCGAGGTCTTGCCTCTGACAGAGAAGGGTGAGGGCAGCCGCGAGACGCCCAAGGACAAGGCTGCCATGCCCGACTGGCTAGAAAAACAACTCGAAAAGACCAATCCTATCTTGAGCGATCCGAGGTCGAGGTTGGAGGCCATCTTGGCTCGATCTCTAGCCACACCAAAGAAGGAGAAGAAGCCTAAGGTCCGTTCCAGGGTAACCATGGACGCTTCTGGCTCCCGAGCAGCACAAGTGGCAACGCCAACTGTTGGCCAGGCCGGAGTAAGCTACAATATTGCCACCATCGACCTAGGGACGGCCACCAGGGAACAGAAGGTGGGACATCTGGAGGAGTCAGTGGCTACGGTAGTGCACCTGATTAAGCAGGATAAGATCACCAAGGATGAACTAAAGGCGCAGGTTGCTGCCCTAACTGACTACATCCAACAATGGTCTTCAATCGACGACCTCCCCACTACCTCTACGGCCGCGCCACAGCTGCTCTCCAAGGAACAAATAGATAAGCTGGAAAGGAGGAAGAACCTGGAAGAAGACCACGGAGGACTGGTTCCAGCAGGTTGTGAAGGTGGAAACATAGGGATCGGCTTGGCCGTGCAAATAGCCAACAAGTTCCTGGACCTGGTTCAGTCCTTGGAAGGCACGAGGAAGCTCTGCACCAACTTCCCCGCGATCTATGACTCTGCCTTCCCGAAGGTTGAGGCCATCCTCCAAATGCCAGAAGGCTCATGGGAAGAGAAACTAGAATTGAAGGAGGAGGATCACTGGCTGATAGACATATGGCGCAGGGACCTCATCCACCGTAAAGAGAGAATGGAGCAGATCCAGAGCAGGGTTGATCCGGATATTGCGTGGATCAAGGAAATCCGAGCAGAGTGCACCGAGTACCTGAAGTTGATAACGGGCCATGATATGCCCACGGTGCAATTAGATGCGGAGAAGGTTAGGCCCTATTTTGAGGAGAGGATGAAGGACGGGGCAGCCGGAGATATCACGACAGACTTCCTAAGTTTCGCGCCCGTGCCCTCGATAGATCAGAGCTTTTCAGAGATCAGAGCTCAAAGTATGATGAAGACTGGAAGCGGCTGGAAGAGAACGCCAAAGAATGGAGCTACCAGACGTTGAAGTGTGAAATCCTTGAAATAGACAAGCTCCAGGCCGTCATCCTCAAGCAGATTGATCACACAGCCTCCAAGGAGCAACCAGACAGCCCAGCCAAAGAAAAGGACCTCCCAGAAAGGTAGCTACAGCCAAAGGAACAACAATCAGCTACAGGACGAAAATGCAAATAGTGTCATCCACTAGATGACAAAATAGGGAAAAGACAGAATATGTTTTAAAATTGTAAATCTATTTGGGGGTAGGTGAAACCCTATTTTGTAATGAATCTTGGCCACACAATTGTAATGAATCTTGGCCATTCATTTAACTTTTGAAACACTATAAATAGAGGACTCCCCTCATTTGCAAAGTGAGAGTTGAGTTGTTGTAAAGACATGCTGCTGAAATATATGAGAAATAGCATTGACTTGGTGCATTTCCTTGTGTTCTCTCATGTTAATTGATTCATTTCTCCAATCTTAGATGTTAGCTTAGATCTCTTTGCTGTTTAGTTAGCTGTTCATGTTACTTTGATAATTTTAGGAATGCTGTTGGCTGCTCATGAAAGTTCCTGCTTTGTTGATAACTCCTTAGTCCATACTTTTTGCTGTTTGCTGAAGGTAGACAGCTTTGCAAAGTTAGCCTGGACCTAATTTAAGCTGCCTCAAACACTTATCTTTAGTTCATGCATGTATGTGGTGAATGAAAGATAAAAAATCTGCAGCCCTTAGAAGATTGCACAACTCCCATGATATTGTAAAATTTTTGGTTAAGTGGGGGATTGTTTGAAGGAATTGTCCATTGCAGGGACTCCATTATCACTATTCGCAGCAAGCTTTAGGCTTAGGAACTTTTCTTCTCCTTCACTCTTTTTTTACTTTCTTTAGGAATTGAACAACACCAAGGTTCATTATACCTTATAAAGCTGAATCTAACAACTAGATGGAGTTCAAGATTGCTGTTTGAACCTGCAGTCAACACCTGAATGCTTTCATGCTAAGAACTCCCCTTTTTGAAGATCCTACTTCATGTTTCACATCCACACTTTGTATTCCCGTAAGGCCGCCTTGTGATTCCAGCAAATCACATCAACTACTGAGGTATCTAAGCACTGTCATGACCTGACATCCGAGAGACCTTGGGATAGTGTTCTGCAATCCGATTGTGGAAGATTGTCTTTCAAGAGAGGTAGTGCACCTACGCACTGCCTGTGTTGAGAAGTGCATAAAAACACCATCAACAATTTATCCATTTTCATCCTCAACTTGACCTCTGAAGTGCCAAAATTTAGGTTTTTGTTCCTCGGGAGGGATGAGGAATAAAGCAGTTCGAGCGAACCCCTAGGGGTTCGTTCGAACTAGGGTTCATTCGAACCCCCATTCTATAAGGGGTTTTGATGGATTTTTTGGTGGGAAAGTATTAGGAGGGTTCGCCTGAACCTAGGTTCTAGCGAACCCCTAATGGGTTTGGTCGAACCGATAGGTTCGTACGAACTCCTAAAATCAATTTTTTTCCATGCATTCATTTTTTGTGAGTTTTCCTTCCTCACTTCAATTGTAAACCACTATTGTGGCTTCACCCCAAACCTATATCCCAATGCAATAAGGGTTTAACATGGAACAAGGAAATTTTTTTTGAGGGTTCCATCACCTTTGATTGTGCCTTAGTACAACCTTCTATGGAAGGGGTCTATGATTTGGGAAACTCTCAAACGAGGAGAAAAGCTTGTTAAGGAGGGCCTTTTTTGGATCTGCCATGGAGGCTCTAAGGCTCTTTTCTGGTATGATTCTTGGGATGGTTTTCCTCCTCTTCTTCTGATGTTTCCTCATTTGCAAACCCTCTGCAATTTTTTTGTTGATGTGGGTTGGTGCAAAGTGGCAGACTTCAAATCTAGGCAGGTCTTGGGTGCAGTGGAGGTGATGCACTGGAAGGAACCTCATGAGTATCTGCCAGGTAGTTCTAAGGAGGATCGTCAAGAGCTTGCTAAGATTTTGGTTGGGAGAGTGTGTAACTCTCTTAAAGGGAGGGATGTCCTGGTATGGAGTCCAAATCCAAAGGGAAAATTTTCAGTTGTCTCAGGTTACCTGGAGCTAGATAGAAAAGTGCATGGGAAGGTTGGTGTTCCCTGGTGGAAAAAGGTTTGGAATAAATTTTCTTGGCCCAAGTGTAACTTCTTTGTTTGGTTGGTTGTCCAAAATAGGTTCCTTACTAGGGATAATTTGAGGACAAGAGGCTTCCAGGGCCCCTCTATGTGTGTGTTGTGCCATAACAATGAAGAATGTACTTCTCACCTTTTCTTCCAAGTTCTTATTCCAAAGAGCTTTGACACTTTTGGTGGGGGATTTGGAATCATGCTTGTGTTCATGCCACTTCTTTGGTGGAGTTTTGGGAAAGCTTGGGTAGACCTCCTGCCCATAATTCTTTTCTCTAGATTTTCTGGACTATTGGTCCTACCTTCATTAAATTTGGCACCTTTGGTTGGAAAGAAACATGAAGATTTTTTAGGATATGAGGCTGGAGGTGGTTTAGTTATGGTAAAAGCTTTTCAGTAGGATTTAAGAGATAGTTTTTGCAAAATGTGATCTTTCAATTGAGGTAGATCCTAATGGCATGTCTATCATTAGGAACATGAATTTGGTTGATAGAGGGTTGGGATTTTTTGTCTATCAGAAGGCCTTGGCAAGCCAAATAGAAGGTTCAGTGAGAGGGTCAGTTGTGACCACCGCCTCATGGTGTCCTGAAGGTCAATACTGATGGTTCTTCAAGGGGAAATCCTAGGCATGCTAGGATTGGGGGGTTGGTCGTGATAGTGAAGGTGGTGTTGTGTTTCTTTTTTCCACCTATAAGGGGTTTCATACTAATAATTATATCCAGAGGCTTTTGCTATTCTGTATGTGGTTGAACGAGCTTGTTCTCTTAGATGGAAAAGGGTGATCTTTGAATTTGATTCATAGATTGTGGTGGATATGTTGAGGGAGAAAAGGGTTGATGGCGCTAATTGGTAGCTTGCTATGGTGGTTAGGAAGATTTTGAAGCTTTGTAGCTCCTTGGATTATGTTTCCTTTTGTCATATTCCTCAGGAGTGGAATAGAGTGGCATATTTTCTAGAAAAGTGGGCTTTAGAGTAAAATGGAGGGTTGGGATGTTAATGATTTTCATCTTTTGCATGCTAATTATGTTCTTGTTTTAGATAAGTTAGTTTTGGAGGATAAGAATAGGTAGTTTGTTTTGTTGTGGGGTCCATGGGGGGGGGCTCCTTTTTTTTCCTAATGGGCCTAAGGCCTTTTGCTTGGTATTCCTTCTCTTGATCAATAAATTTTTACCCTTGTGTTTTTTCTTTCAAAATAAAGAGTGTAAAAATTTAGTTTTTAGGCTATAAAATGAAAAAAATCATTTTTTGGGCTATAGAGGTTGTTGCAAAGCAAATATATTCCAATATATTTGGCATCATTTTCAATAATTAACTATATTTATTGATGGGGGAAAAACTTCTTATTTTGAATCCTATATCTTCCCCTATGTCTAATTTTATTGTCTTCCATTTAGCCTTATTGTCATTAATTGCCATAAAGTAGAAATTATTTAATATATTGAAATAATAGAAGGTACTTTGTATTGCTAAAATCATAGGGGAACTAATCCATATTCGGTGGCGAATTATAGGATCAAATTAAAAGCAAAGAATCTAAAATGATTTCATGACAAGAATGTGTTTGAAAGGGATGTGGAGGCTCAGATGGTCGAGGATCTTTTTCTTTCTAAAATGATCTTTTTGTTATATGTAACAAGAAATAAATTTTAAATATTGTTTTAAACTTGTGGCCAAGTGACCAGGATTTGTATCTCGATTTCTTAGCGACAAGCGAAAATAAAAATTTCAATCTTTTTATAGACTTGATGGTTATATGGTACAATATGTAAATATTGCAGTTTAGGCTGTGTAAGGATAAACATATATGCAACTAGGTTTATGATCAATTGTGGACACATAAATTGTACTCCTTTGCAGAAAGTACAATATGTGGCCTAACCTAGTCCTATTTTATACACCCTTGCACCAATCACCTCTTAAAAACTACATTTATAGGCTTCTAATGTTCATTATTTTTTATCTAGAGGCCCGTTTCACTTAAAAATCATATAAATCTTGACATTTGACAACACTTAATTCATTTATATCATGAAAACCCACCTCGAAAAACCACTAGTGGAACCCATTCACCACCTTGGGTGAATGAGTCCCCTTTGGTGGGACCCATTTGCCAAGGGTAGCGAATGAGTGCCTTTTGGGGAAAAATTCAATTAGGAATTTCACCAATTCAATTCAATTTTTCAGTGGATGTTGGCCTCTTAGGTCTAAATAATGGGAAATTAGGTATTGATGCCTATAAATACACATTTTAGTTCATTTTTTCACATCTCTTAGTCATTTTTACAAAGCAAATTCAAAAGTCAAGTATCAAGAGTCTTCCACAAGAAGCTTCATTGGCATTTTCTACAACAAAGTTGAAGCTTTAGGGCATCAAGCTAGGGTTTTTGTAGGTCTTCAAGCTCACTTTTTATACAAGATATTACATTGTAAAGGGTTGATCATAGATGCCTATGGAGAATCATGGAGAAATCTAGGTTGAGGAGATGCAACTAGCCATCAAATAACACCTTATGCCTTGTTTTCAAAGTGATTCCATCTTCCATTTTCTCTCTATCTTGATATTTAAGGTTTCTATTACATTTACATGTCATTTACAGTCATTTAAGATGTTGTAGGGTTTCTTGGATTGAAGTCTTGCATCATTCAAATCACATTTTTTCATCTTATTCTAGCACATTAGAATAGGGTTTTGTCTTACTTTAGATTTTCCTCTAGTCTTAGACACACTTAGGTCTAGGGTTTTTATGCAAAATTTTTCCATTCAAGGTTTAATTACCAAGTTAGGGGTTTGACCAAGGAAACCCCCCCCATTAAACAACCAATTTTAAGCTATTTTGCAGGTATTTTCTAAGATTCAGATCTGGGTTTCCATCAACAAGTGTTGTGTAGGTGACAAAGTACAGGTTTGAAACTTGAATTTGTAGAAAACTGAAAAAGGAATGATTCACCATGGATGGTGAATGAGTCCCACTAGAGGTTCCTATTAGAGCTGAATGCAGATTCCAGTACCCATTTGGCAGAAACCAAATTTTGGGTATAAATCCTGACCTGGGACTGATTCGCCCAGGGTGGCAAATGAGTCCCAGTCAGCTAAAAAGTCAACATTTCCTAATTTTTCAGAGTAGTTTCCAATCTTCATCAGGCTTACAGGTGCACACATTATGAATTACAACTTTCTATTTAGTTCTATTTGCATTTGTGTTCATCTTTTTAAGTCTTTTGTAAATAGCACTGTGTTTTCAAACACTTCTTGTTTCTTAGTTTTGCATACATAATCAATAGTATTTTTCATTTCTTTGCATTTAAATTACATTATTTAGGCATATTTCATCTATATCATATCCCTCTTTGAGTGTAAACATTGCATTTTGGGCCCTAATCATATCTCCTTTTAGGTGGAAAACCCTAGAAGGAGCTTATAGCATTAAAGGTAACCAAAATCTTTGTTTGCATCAATATATCAATTTGTTTTCTAATCAACCAAAAGTAAAAGACCATTCATTTCCTTTTGGATCACTTGGCAGACTAAGGAGGCATTGCCCACTTCTTGGAAGACTTGGTGATATCTATATTTTATGTTAAGCAGTGTATTCTTCCCGTTATTCAGATTTGATTACTTCTGCATGATTTTATGAGTAATGTTTGTATTTTTTATATTAACTTAGCTGTGAACTATGAGATTGATAACAAATATAAATAATTAATAATCCATATCATTATACTTTATGTTTACACTTTACTATGACTATAAGTTTTAGATTTATCATCTCTTACAGATTGTTGTTGTTCCTGTCACATAACACTACTATTCCTCTGCAAAGTTAGAACACAGATATTGAGTTGGATTTCCACTTAGGTAGTTAATTAAAATTAAAGGTGCATTTCATTATTTCTCAACTTACTATCCTCAGCTCTCTTAAGCATATAATTGTTACGCCTTTTA
Source organism: Sequoia sempervirens (assembly GCA_007258455.2). NCBI lineage: Eukaryota > Viridiplantae > Streptophyta > Pinopsida > Cupressales > Cupressaceae > Sequoia > Sequoia sempervirens. Next base: position 795,445,509 of record VDFB02270651.1, read on the forward strand.
CAAGCTTATGCCCTAGATTGACATAGGTGTACAAATTGAATTTTTTGACCAAATTATAGACATAATTTTGAATTATTCTTCTCAACGTTGTCCCAAAAAATTGGCATCATTGTTAGGGAAAGGCATTAAATGCCTAAGAGCCTAGTAAGTTGAGTTAGGACTAACGTGTTGTTGAACACCTAAAATATTGAGAGGGGGGAGGTGAATCGGTATTCTTAGTAACTTAAACATTCATTTAATTCATCACATTTAACTTGCAGTAATGGAAAGCAACATAGAAAGAATGCATCACATCAAATAACATAGGAACACAAAATTTAAATGTGGAAAACATAAAAAGGGAAAAACCACGGTGAGGATTAGTGATGTAGGAGCATCCTTGGTTCTTGGCAATCTTGCATCAACCAAAAATATTTTCTTTCAGTTTTGTTCTTGTTTCTGTTCTTGCTCAATTCTTGTTGGTGGATTCATCACCTTTTCTCACCAGACCCTACAGATCTTTGTGTACATTGTGGACATGTTCATTTTATTTATTCCAAGATTTGAGTGTGATTGGATCTTTTTCTGGATTTCATGACAGTTTCTTGAACTGACACAGAAATAGTTTTCAAGCCTAATGGATAATTTGATCATTTGCAGATCATCCACGCGACTTGCAGATGTTGACAGTGTGATTCTAAGTGTTCCATGGAGTGTCCCTGACCTTCCTTATAGTTTCACACTTCATTCTATGCACCTACTGATGGAGTGATTCAAATTTGAGGCTGACCTATTCATGCGCATGTTACATTTTCTTTCCTTGGATAATGTGATGATCTTTGGTCGACGTGGATGTTTCCAGAATCGTGGATATGATATAAATCTTGTAATCGATCATTAGAATAGGGGTAATCAAGAAGGAGTACATTGGGTAGATTAAGTTTGATTCGAATTGTAAGATTTTGCTTGTATATAGGAGCATATTGGAATGTTGTATTTTGAGCATGTTTATTTAGGCCTGTGAACCGAATCTGTAAGCCCAGATCTTATCGGCCAAATGTAATTGAGGCTTTTATTAATGAGAATATTTGCATCTGCATTTTCCTCCATATTCTATGTTGCTTTCATTGTTTCACTCTTGCTACACGATCTAGATTATTCTCCCTGAGGACCCTCCTACCGTGGCTACACCAGATTGGTATTAGAGCCATATTCGTTCCTTGTGAGATCATCAGAGTTTGCGAAGTCCTGTTGAAGATTTGTTGTGAGGTGACAGATTGAGGATCTGACCTACAACTGCAGAGGAATTGTGTAAGATGGTGGGAAGAAGAAATGGTAGAGGAAATGGAGTGTGTGGAAATGTAGACCCTGCTTTAATGGAGATGTTGAGAGGAATTGCTACTAGATTAGATGTAGTTGAAACGGCCTAGAGAAGAGGTCGACTAGTTGATGATGTGAGTGATGAAGAGGAAGAAGTACAAGAGGAAGAGAAGAACAACCTGGCCTTGATTAGGGAGAAGAGAGGTTCATAAGATCCCTAACTAAGGTGAATATAAGACCACATTTCAATCCACCAGATTATAATGGTAAGTTGGATTCAAAAGAGTTGCTTGATTGGATTACAAAGATGGAAAAGCATTTTGAATTTGAAGGTACCACTGAAGATAAGAAGGTGAAGTTTGCTTGTACAAAATTGAAAGGACATGCATCCCTTTGGTGGGAACATTTGCAGACAGATAGGAAAAGAAGAGGAAAGGAGAAAATCAAGTCATGGGATTAGATGGTGAATAAGTTGAAGACAAAGTTTATGCCTGCATACTATTAGATTAGTTTGTTTCGAAAGTTGCAAAATTTGAAGCATAAAGATTCAATTGTGACAGTATACTGAGGAGTTCTATAAGTTTAATATCAGATCTGGACATTCAGAGGATGAGATTGAGCAAGTAGCTAGATATGTGAATGGTTTAAGGTTGTCTATATATGATGAGAATAGTTTTATTAAGTTGCAGAGTGTGGAAGAAGCATATCAGTGCGCCCTAAAAGCATAAGGGAATTTGAATAAAAGACATGAGCAGAGACAAAGAGGAAGAGGTGGAAGATTTTAGAGAGGAAGAACTTTTACTTAAGGAGGAAGAAGATCTTTTCCATATCAGAATAAGGATAAGGAGGTCAGTAAGAATGACAATTCATACCAGAAAGGTGATGGAAAATCTTACAGAAGAGGAGGATATGGTGGTTACCAGAATGAAGGTTATAGAAAAGATGATAGAGGACAAGAGAAAAGAGTATTCAAAGGAACTTTCTTTAAGTGTGGTGGAGAAGGACATAAAGCATTTGAATGTAATTAGGGAGAGACAATTAGAAAGATAGAGAATAATAGAAGAAAAAATTTTGCTGAGGAAGATCATGCCAAATCATTTAACAAACCAGAAGATGGAGAATTTTTGGTGAATAGAAGAGTATTATATCAAAGAGAGGTAGAAAAGGAACCGTTGCAGAGAAAGAATTTGTTTTAGACTAGATGCAAGACTAGATGCAAGGTAGCTAGTAAATGTTGCAAAGTGATTATTGATAGTGGAAGTTCTGAGAACCTGGTTTCTAAAGAGATGGTGACTAAATTGAAGTTGGAAAGATTGAAACACTAGAAGCCATATCAGATAGCATGGATTCAAGATGAGCATAAGATACTAGTAAGTGAACAATGTTTGGTGAAATTGAAGATAGGAAACTACCATGGTGAAGTTTTGTGTGATATTATGCCTATGGATGTATGCCATGTTTTGTTGGGAAAACCTTGGCAATATGATAGACAGGCTATTCATGATGGAAAGAAGAACATATATACCATTGTAGCTAATAGGATGAAGTAAACTTTGTTGTCATTGGAAGATGTTCCTACAATTGAGGTTTTTACGAGTACTAGAGTTTGTTTGGTTGATGGAAGGAGATTCCTGGATGGGTTGAGACATTAGAACATGTGATATGCCTTAGTTTCTAAGAAGGATGAAGATTTGAAGCATGTAGAAGAACAACCAGATGAGATAAAGGAGTTGCTGACAAAGTATGAAGAGATCATTTTAGATAATGTACCTAATGGATTACCACTTGTGAGGAGTATTAGTCATTGCATGGATTTTATTCCTAGAGCTAGTTTTCGTAATAAAGTAGCACATCAGATGACACCTATAGAGAATGAGGATTTAAATAGACAAGTGCAAGAATTGTTGAGGAAGGGTTTGATTAGGGAAAGCTTAAGTCCATGTGCAATACCTATTGTGCTTGCACCTAAGAAGGATGGAGAATGGAGGATGCATATAGATTCTAGAGCTATAAATAAGATCATGGTGAAGTATAGATTTCCTTTGCCTTGGATGGATGAAATAATAGATTGTTTGAGTGGAGCTAAATAATTTACAAAGATAGACTTGAAGAGTGGATATCATCAGATCAAAATCAGAGAAGGGGATGAGTGGAAAAAAACATTCAAGACAAATGAAGGATTGTATGAGTGGTTGGTAATGCCTTTTGGATTAAAAAATGCACTGAGTACTTTCATGAGGTTGATGGATGAGGTATTGAAGAAATTTTTGGGTAAGTTTGTGATTGTTTACTTGGATGACATCTTGATTTTCAGTAAGAGTATAGAAGAACATTTGTTTCATATCAGACAAGTTTTGTAGAGGTTGAGAGAAGAGTAGTTGCTGATAAACATTAAGAAGTGTAGTTTCATGAGGGAGGAATTGCTATATCTAGGATTTGTAATCCCTATGGATGGGTTGAAGATGGATCCTGAGAAGGTAAGAGCAATTGTTGAGTGGCCTACATCAGATAACATTGGCGAGGTAAGATCATTTCATGGATTGGCTAGCTTCTACAGAAAGTTCATTAGGAATTTCCATTCTATTTGTAACCCTATGACAGAAACAATGAGAGGAGATAAGAAGGATTTTAGATGGACATCTGGAGCAGACCAAAGTTTTGAGTTGTTGAAAAAAAAGGTGACTGAGTAGCCTGTGTTGGATTTACCAAATTTCAATAAGGTATTTCAAGTAGACTGTGATGCAAGTCGAAATGCAATTGGAGCAGTATTAAGTCAAGAAGGGAGACCAGTAGCTTATTTCAATGAGAAATTGAATGATGCTAGGAGATGATATTCAGTGTATGATCAAGAATTTTATGCTATAGTTCAAGTCTTGAAGAAGTGGAGACATTAATTGTTTCCTAAGGATTTTGTGTTGTATACAGATCATCAAGCATTGCAATATTTGAACAAACAAGGTAAGTTGAATTAGAGACACATGAGATGGGTAGAGTTCTTGTAGAGTTATACTTTTTTTTTGAAGCATAGGAGTGGAAAATCAAATAGAGTTGTTGATGCTTTGAGTAGGAGAAGGAATTTACTGGCAGAGATGAGAGTGGAGGTACTAGGCTTTGATGAGTTGAAGAACTTGTATGAGGAAGACCCAAATTTTGCAGAACCTTGGAGAGCTTGTAAAGAACTGGTTTCAGAGGATAGGAGTCAATGGTTGGATTATTTTGTTCAGAAGGATATGTTGTTAAGAGGTAATCAATTGTGTATACCCAGAAATTCAATGAGGGATAACTTGGTGAAAGAAAAGCATAGTGGAGGTTTTTCAGGACACTTTGGAATTGACAAAACAGTAGCATTGGTGAGTGAGAATTACTATTGGCCATAGATTCATAAGGATGTTAGGAAATTTGTGTAGAGTTGCAGAGTTTTTCAGGTTGCAAAGGGAAGTAGTCAGAATGTTGGATTGTATAAACCTTTGACAGTTCTGGAGAGACCTTAGGAGGATATCAACATGGATTTCATACTTGGTTTTCTAAAGACACAAAAAGGTAATGATTCTATATTTGTGGTGGTGGATAGATTTTATAAGATGGCACATTTCATACCTTGTAAGAAGACAACAGATACAGTACATGTAGCAGACTTGTTTTTCAAAGAAGTGGTCAGATTGCATGGATTACGTAGGAATATAGTTTCAGACAGGGATACAAAATTTGTTGGTTACTTTTGGAGAACAGTTTGGAAGAAGTTGAAGACAGATTTGAGGTTCAGTTCTACATTTCACCCACAGACCGATGGACAAATAGAGGTAGTGAACAGGAGTTTGGGAAATCTATTGAGATGTTTGGTTGGAGAGAAGACCAAAAGTTGGGATTTAGTCCTTGCAGAAGCAGAATTTGCTTACAATAATTTAGTGAACAGGAGTACCATAAAGAAACCTTTTGAGATTGTTACTGGAGTTCATCCTAGAGGTATATAAAAGTAGCTAGATATCAGTATGGAAGGTAAACAGAGTGCAAAAGCAGATGAATTCATAGAACATATGAAGAAAGTGCATACTCGAGTGAAACAGTAGTTGGAAGATATGAACAAAAAGTATAAGGAGAAAGCAGATGAAAAGAGGAGAAATTTAAGGAATTCAAAGTTGGAGATGAGGTGATGGTATATTTGAGGAAGGAAAGGTTTCTAGTTGGAACATACAATAAGTTAAAGATGAGGAAGTTTGGACCTTGTAATATTTTGAGGAAATTTGATTTAGGAAATGCATATGAAGTAGAGTTACCGGATGACATGGGTATATCGCCTATATTCAACATTGCAGACCTACATTAGTACCATGGAGCTGAATTTAGTGAAGGAAGTGAAGCAAGATTGGAAAATTAGTTTCCTAAACAACAATTAGATGATATTGAAGAGGTTTTGGATGTCAGAGATGGGAGGAAGACTCGTGGGAGATAGTACAAAGAATATCCTGTGAAGTGGAAAAATAAACTAGTGGAGGATTCTTCATGGATTTCTCAGGCTGAGGTAGACCGTTTTGGTTTTCCTTTAGCCCCAACAAAGTGAGGGACTCACTTTTCATTAACCCCAGATGTCTGATGTAGGAGCGCCCTTGGTTCTTGGCAATCTTGCATCAACCAAAAATATTTTCTTTCAGTTTTGTTCTTTTTTCTGGTCTTGCTCAGTTCTTGTTGGTGGATTCATCATCTTTGCTCACCAGACCCTACGAATATTTGTGTACATCATGGACATGTTCATTTTCCTTATTCCAAGATTTGAGCATGATTGGATCTTTTTCCAACAAGTTATCACTTTCGAATTTCATGGCAGTTTCTTGAACTGGCACCACAAGAGTTTTCAAGCCTAATAGCTAATTTGATCATTTGTGGATCATCCTCATGACTTGCAAATCTCAACAGTGTGATTCTAAGTGTTCCATGGAGTGTCCCTGAACTTCCTTATAGGTCCACATTTCATTGTATGCACCTGTTGATGGAGTGATTCAAATTTGAGGCCGACCTATTCATGCACATGTTACAATTTCTTTCCTTGGATAATGTGATGATATTTGGCTGACGCGGATGTTTCTAGAATTGAAGATATGATATAAAGCTTGTAATTGATCATTAGAATAGGGGTAATCAAGAAGGAGTAGATTGGGTAGATTAAGTTTGATCCAAATTGTAAGATTTCGCTCGCATATAGGAGCATATTGGAATGTTGTATTTTGAGCATGTTTGTTCAAGCCTGTGAGCCGAATCTATAAGCCTAGATGTTATTGGCTGAATTTAATTGAGGTTTTTGTTAATGAGAATATTTGCATCTGCATTTTCCTCCATATTCTATGTTGCTTTCATTGTATCACTCTTGTTGCACAGTCTGGATTGTTCTCCCTGAGGACCCTCCTACCGTGGTTGCACCAATGAGCTCATAATATATATATTGTAACTAGTTACAAAGTTTGATACAATTTGTGGACTCACTATCCAAGGACTCATTTTCCAAAAGAAGAAAGGCTCATTTCCAAGGGGGTCACTACCCAAAGTAGAAAGAGATAGAAGAAAGGGTGGCTCACTACCAAATATGAACTAATAATAATGCATCTGACTTATGCTGAAGATACATTTCCACTGAAGCTCAAAGATTGAATTGACACACTTCATTCTTTAGCTCAAACATAATTCACACTTCTCTGCTTTGAATCTCACACACACTTATTTATCTCACATCTCTACTATATACACACAAGGAATTCAACTTGTATATATACCTCAACCAACCAAAACATTAATTAGGTCAGCCCAAAAAATGTACCATGCAACACATCATGCTATCGGATCAACATTCAACCATACACTCCTTGCAAAAGGAACCAAATCATATAACGTATTAAGATAGTTCAGCATGACCTATAATTATTCCCATAATTTTGCTCCAAACTTTACTCATCTCCACACAACCCAAAGTACTTAGGTCATCACCATAGGTGAAGTAACAATAGAATGAACCATTTTTTCACTTACAACTTGACACACGGGCAACCAAAACACTCGCCACTTGGAGAAAACATACTAGAGGCACCCTCAAATACTTTTGCAAATCTGCATACCAAAATGTTCATCCATGGTGGAATGTGGAGCATTCCAATCATACACTTTGCCACAGTTACACTGCCATTACCAAACTGATACTATGTCACTATTATTTTTGATCACTAAAGACATCAAATCATGAAAATTTGGATTTAGAGTCTTCCAACATACACCATCATTACCTCAACATCGCATAACCAAATTCTTCATGGCAGAGCAATGTGGACTAAAAGACTAATTCTTTGAACATTGGAGTTGCATTCTAGACTTAGGCAATTATCCAATCATCTGCTCTTCACTGGACTAACACTTTTGCATCTTTTGTTGCAAGTATGAGTAGTTGGTGTTGTCATTGATGTCAACAAGCCTATGTTTGTGTTTTCATTAATGTCAATTGGTGATGCTTTGATTAGTTGCATTATGTTGTCATTAGTAAGTGTTACTCGTGTCAACCTCTAGTCTTGCTTTGATAAAATTTTGTTTATGGATGTTGTTGGTTTAGTGGCGATGAGGAAGTGTTGAAGATGATGAGTATGTGTCTTTGGTACTTGTTTTCCAATTTATTTTGAGAAAAAATGAATAAAAAAGGAAATAATGTGTTGTAAAGGTATTCTAACGTATAGAGTGGCATTTTGGTTTTGCTCCACATTTCTTCTATGGTGAAGATCTTCTTGTGTGTTTCAGATATATGAATAAGAATTTTTTTTATTTTTATTTTTTTAGACTGCAGGAATCGGGTAGCACGACCCCCTATAAACTGCAGTGCGCCTGGTAAACTTTTTAACGTGACCGGCGGCGCTGGCGCGACACGCCCTCCGGTACCATGGGACGGGGGAGACTAGAACTCGTGACTAGCAGAGCCGCAACGGAATTACTTAGCCAACCGAGCTAGGGCCCCCGCCCATATGAATAAGAATTTAATTGCAATAATAACTTGACATTTTTTCTTAATAATTTACTTAGTAAAAATAATTAATTGCAACTTAGGAAAATATAAAAATTTGATGAATTTTTAATTAGTATTACCATTCTTTTATATTTTCAATTTTATTTTTAATTAAAAAATTCTTCATTTTATTAGTTATAATTTGAATTAATTAGTTCTTATTAATTAAATTGATTCTTAAATTAATATTATGGAAAAGAAAATTAAATTTTATTTTTATTAAATTTTACTAAATAATTTGATTGAACAATTCTAAAACTATTCATATTTACCTCATAAATTTTAATTAATATTATCAATCTTTTTTATTTTTTATTTCAATTTTAATTAAAGAAAAAATTCTTGAAGCCATTGCTTTATTTTGTTTTGAAAGTTTTTAATTTGAATTAAAATTTAGTGAGGAAAATTTACTAAGAACATCTCCAAAACAAAGTTAGTGAATATTGTGTTTTGTGAATATTGAAACATTTTGAAAATTTTTAATAAATTTTAATTATATATATATATATATATATATATATATATATATATATATATATATATATATATTTTCTTATTTTCAACTTTATGTTTAATAATTAACAATTTAGATATATTTTTAATTCAAATATAGACAATTCATATATGAAAATTAAATTAAATAGAAAAACATTAAAGATCATTATTCACATTAGACATGGCAAAGAGGTTCTAACATACTATAGATATAGTTATGGAATAAGAAGAAAAAATTTAAACTAGATTGATTGTGTCCTCTAGTTATTGTCAATATAAAATTCATGAAGTAATGACCAATGGGGTACACCAAAGAACTTGGATGGATGAATATGCAAATAGTTAGTGAATAGTTGAATATCAAAATTATATACTTTGAATTAAGGCCATGGCCTCGATCAAGTTCAAAGTCAATGGGGACTTAAGTATGTATAGGTGAAAAAAATAAGATAAAAAAATAAAAAGACATAGTTGATTTCGAGTAAGAATCAAGGTAAGGATGATTAGGATGAGGTGGACTCCGGAAATAAAATCCCGGTGGAACTAGGTGGAAAGGATATTTCGATGGTTAATCAAAGTCAATGGCGAGATCTCAGGTGAATCATGAGTTGATTTTGAGTAAGAATCAAGGTAAGGATGATCAGGATGAGGTGGACTCCATAAATAAAATCCTGGTGGAAGCGGGTGGAAAGGATATTCCGGCGGTTAATCCTGTGGTTTCCCCTGCCGGTCAAAAAAATGAAAAAGCTAATGAGACGGTGGGGACCACTGGCGGCATTGGAGGTAATTGCAAACCTTGGACTTCTCTGTTTGGGGTAAAACCTAATGGAAATTCTTCCTTCCCTTTGGTGCAAGATATCTCAGAAAAAGGTAAGTTTTCAATTTCCATGCCTAATCTGTTATTCGATCATAATATTGCTTTAATGGAAAGAACCCTAGTTGGGAAGTTTATGGGCTCTAGACCAAACATTGAAGTTGTCAAAGAGTTCGTTAAAAATAAATGGAGAACAAATGGAAAAGTTTCAGTTGTTGCTCTTCCAAAGGGTTTTTTTTGTGTTTGAATTCACTTACAGAGAGGACATCTTGGCTGTTAGAAGTGGGGGTCCTTGGGTTAAAGGGAAATATTCCCTGGCTCTAAAGAAGTGGCCCTCTAATTTGGACCTTTCAGACTCCATTTTTGAGAATGTCCCAGTTTGGGTTAGACTTTCGGGCCTTCCCTTGGAATATTGGAATGAGGACATTTTTATGGTATTGCGAGCTTCTTTGGAGAGCTCCTTTCTATTGACTCAATGACAACTGCTAGAAAGAGATTGGTATTTGCTAGAATATGTGTAGGGGTCTCTTAGAATGCTGACCTTCCCTCATCGATCTAGATCTAGTCAAAACTAGGTTCTTGGGTGCAGGAAATTGAGTTTGAAACCATCTCGTTTGCTTGTTTCAAATGTAGAAAATCTAGGCACTGGGCTAAGAAATGCCCCTTAGATGCTACCAAAGAGAAAGAGAAACCAACCGGTTCTTTGAAATCGGTATGGCGAAAGAAATCAGGAGGTGATAGCCTTGAAAATAAAGAGTCTAATGGTCAGAGTACCTCTAATGAGGCTGATGTGATCATGGAAAATAATGGAGAGGCTCCGCTGGTACCCCAACATATGGATCTGGAGAAGACCTTGCCTAGTAAGGAAAATAAATCCAATGAGGATCAGTTGGTGGGGGAAGATAATCTGATCCAAGATGCTAATCCCTTTTCCCAAGAACTAATCCCAACATTGAAAAATGATGAGACCTCAGGCTTGGAGGATATTCCTATTTAGGGGCTATCCTTAGAGCTGAACATCCCTCTCCCTCTCCATTCCTCTGTTGGTCTTTCTCCTTCAAAAGTAGAGCACTTTATGGATCCTAACTCCTTTGATGTGGTCAAGGATTCTTGCGAAACCCTGAACCATTCATCTGAACTTTCTAGCAACTTCTCATCTTCCCATTTGAATGGTATCATGGAAACATTACCCTGGGAACAAAGGCTCTTAACTGATAAGGAATGAGAATATAGTAAAGAGATGGATAGCCAAGAAGAGACAGATAAAGAAGAGTTCTTATCAAAGAAAAACAAAAACAAAAACAAAAAATGGAAGACTCCAAGTGGTATTTCAACCAAATCAAAAGAAAAGGAAAACTATGGAGCATCAAATAACTCTCGAGGGAAAAAATCTATTAAATGGACAAGGGAGCATAACAGTTTTTAGGATATTGTGGATGGATCTCAGAAAACCATCCCGGAATACCTCAAATCCCCTGGTAATTTATGAAGATTATTTCTTCAAATATAAGGGGACTCAATAGGCCCCACAAGTAGGATGTTCTACACAATTTTGTTAGAGACCACAAGCCTGATATTCTTCTTATTCAAGAGACGAAAATTTCAAAGGAAAAAATAGAAAAGATGAAACTTTTCCAGCACTGTAGTACTCATGGAAAAAATTTGAATGGTGCTTCTGGAGGTATTTCTACCTTTTGGAATAATCACATAATCAAATGGGAGCTAATTTTGGAAGGTATGAACCATATTCCTACTAGATTCACACATATCAAGGATAGTTTCAGTTGGATCCAACTGAATATCTATGCCCCTAATGGTAAAGGACTGAGAAAATCCTTTTGGATGGAGCTGGCTACTTTTAGGAGGATTTTTGATAGAGAGCCTTGGATTGTTATGGGTGATTTCAACACGCCCTTAATGAATGGAGACAAATTTGGAGGTTCCCAGATCAATGCGGAGAGCAAAGAGGATCTTCAGAGTTTCATTGATAATCAGGGGCTGATTGATCTGGATTTACATGGAGCTTCCTATACCTGTTCGAATCGTAGAAAGGGGTTGGAGCTTATACAGGTTAGATTAGATAGATCTTTAGTTTCCAATCACTGGTTTTTTGAGTATTACTGTTCTCTTAAAGGGTATGTGCAGGATCATGATGGGCCAAAAAGTGGCAATATGATGGGTATGTGGCTGACAACTTTTTTTTACCCAAAATTGATGAAATGAAAATGGTTTTTAAAGGAGATTCTCAGCTTTCCACCAATATAAATTATTCTTTACTTTGAATTTAATAAGTAATTATTATTCATTTTTGATTCAAATTGTGATTAAAGACCTGATCGATAGACTGATTGAAAAACATCTATAGCTTTCAAATGGTATCAAAAATTTTAATCCAAAATATGCATCACATTCTATGCTTCACATACTATAGGATTAAAAAAATAAAAATTGAATTTCATGAAGTTTTGACCAAGTTAAGGTGGGCAGACATACAAGTTTTTTATATTTTTTAAAAGTTGTAATAAAAAATTCATAATTAATTATTTACTTGGAAAAAAAATTACAAAAAATATGCATCACATTGGGACATGAGTCCTCTACTTATATCTAAAATATTATAAAAAAATATTATCATTTTATTGTGGTTAGGGTGGTCAAACAGACACCTACTTCTTGTTTTTTTCCTGAAATTTAAGTTTTACTGCATTGAAATTTTAAATTTTCACCAACTATATTTCCTTTTTTTAAAAGAAACCTAGTAGTTTAGAAACTACATTCAATTTTATACAGATTCTATTCTTACATATTTTTGAATGAATATAGATAACTTTATCAAATTTTTACGTCAAGTTTCCCAACTCTGATTTTTCTAATTTTTTTGCCACTTAAGGGCCTATTTTTTCCATGATGATCCTGCACATACCCTAAAGCTCTCTCTAGAATTGGTTCTGATCATTTCCCTATCAGTTTTGTTGTGGATCCTATAAAAATGAAGAAAAATATCCTGCTTTTAAAGAGGAAATTAGGAAATGGTGGAATATAAGTATTTTTGGCACTGTTATGTTTAGAATAGCTAAAAAACTAAGGGAAGTGAAATGTAATTTGAAAAAATGGAAAAAAGAGTCCTTTGGGAACATCTTTAAGATCAAATCTGCCCTTCAAATGGATTTGGGGGAGATTCAATATAAAATCCAGAAGGAGGGATATTTGAATGACACTAAAGAAAAAGAGAATGAGTTACTTATTAAAATGCATGAAATTATTGGAAAGGAGGAGTTTTGGAGGCAAAGATCTAGAGTGTTATGGTTATCTGCAGGTGACAAAAATACCTGGTATTTTCATTTATCGGCCTCAAAACACAGAGCTATCAACAAAATATCTCAAATTGATGTGGATGGAACTAAGTATGAGGAGGAGGAGGAGGATATTAGAAAGTATTTTGTCTCATTCTTTAAAAACCTTCTTTCTAAGAATGATGAAATTAACCAAAATGATTAGGACTATTTAATAGATGCTATACCGAAAGTGATCAACCAGGAAAATAATACTATGCTGTCTGCTATTCCTTCCAATGAGGAAGTCAAGCAGGTTGTTTTCTCCTTTGATGGGAGTAAAGCTCCGGGTCTAGATGGTTTCCCTCTATTTTTCTTCCAATGGTTCTGGGAGACTATTGGAGATGATGTTGTGAATGCTGTAAAAAAAAATTTTGGATCCAGAAGTCTCCTAAAAGAATTGAATTCCACCTTCCTAGTTCTAATCCCTAAGAATCCTGGAGCGATAAACTTTGAGGCCTTCAGACCCATAAGCCTCTGTAATTCTATCTATAAAATCATCTCTAAGGTTTTGACTTCTAGATTATTAATTCTTTTTCCTTCATTGATCTCACCTCAACAGAATGGCTTCGTTCTTGGTAGACAAATCCTTGACTCTATTGTTACTATGCATGCGAACATCCATTCTTTGGTGGAATCTAAGACTAAAGGCTTTCTATTAAAGCTTGATATATCTAAAGCCTATGATAGAGTTGACTGGAATTTCTTATTTACGATTTTAAACGCCTTTGGATTTTGCAATAGGGTTCTTCAAATGGTGGAACAACTTGTTTCTATTGCTTCTATTTTGGTTATGGTTAATGGATCCCCAACTACTTTCTTCCAAAGTACCAGAGGTCTAAGACAGGGTGATCCTATTTCTCCTATTTTATTCACTATCATGGCTGAGAGTCTTGGAAGAAACCTGAAAAAGCTGATTGACAACAGATCCCTTTGTGGTCTTAACCCTTTCTCAAGTAACATGGTTTTCTCTCATCAACAATTTGTTGATGATACTATGTTGTTGGGTAAAGCCTTAGTCTCGGAAGCTAAAAATTTGAAATATTTGCTTGATAAATATGGGAGAGCGTCTAGATAGCTGATTAATAATAAAAAAAATTCTCTGTTTTTCTTCAACACCCTGGCTCACAGACAAACCAAAATTGCTAGAATCCTAGGTTGTAGGGTGGATTCCTTACTTGCCACCTATCTTGGCTTACCCTTGAGCCTTAAACCTCCTGAATCCTTTTGGGTTTTGTTGGTTGAGAGGTTTAGAAAAAAGCTTGCTGGTTGGAAAGGTGCTTTGCTAAGTCAAGCAGGAAAACTTCAACTCCTCAAAGCTTCCCTGCAGAATTTTCCAATCTATGCTCTGAGCCTCTTCAAGATTCCTGCTAAGTTTGCGGATGCCATAGAAAAAATTCAAAAAAGATTCCTCTAGTCAGGTGTCGAAGAAAAGAAAATACTTCCTTTAATTGGATGGGATCTGGTGTGTAGACCAAAAAAGACTGAAGGACTAGGTCTTAGAAGAATCAGAATGGTCAACAAAATCCTTCTAGCAAAACAAATATGGAGAATTTTCTCATCTTCAGGTGAATGAACTAATATCCTAGCTAGTAAATATTTAGAGAACAATTGTTCTCATGTAGGCTAAAGGATTCCCATCTTCTTCCTAGAGGTTCTACCTACTGGAATAATTTGATTATTGGGAAAAATATTGTGGACTCAGGAACTGGCTGGCAAGTCAGAAGTGGAAACCAAACTAGATTTTGGGAGGATAGATGGTTGGTCAAGGAGCCCCTTATAAAAATTGATTCCTTTAGTGGATGGGCTGAGAATTGCAAAGCTCATTTCAAATCCTATGTGAAAGACTACAGAGTGAATGGAAAATGGGTGGATCTGTGTCTTATCAGTTAGGCTCTTGCTCCTATTCAGTCATCATTACTGGCTATTAGACTTTGCTTTGATCAGTTGGAAGATTGTCTTGTCTAGATCGACAAACCCTCAGGCAACTATTCAATTTCGTCTGCTTTTTCCAGGATTACTTCCTCCCAGGGCTCTCCTCCCTTTTGGTCGAAGGCTTGGTTCAAACATTTGGTCCCTAAAATCAACATTTTTTTTGGGATCCTTCTCCAAAATAAGGTGCTTACGATTGATAACCTATGTAAACGCGGCTTTCAAATACCTAATAGATGTTTTCTTTGTAAGAGGGAAGCAGAGCCAGTGCGTCATATGTTCCTTCATTGTCCTTTTGCTGCCTCAATCTAGGAAAAAATTATTAGCTTTTGGCATCTCTCTTGGGTTTTTCCTTCGTCTGTTGAAGACTTTTTCCTCCAATGGAAAGCTCTGACTCATAATCCTGTTCTTAGGTTTCTTTGGGACTTCTCTTTCCCTCATGTTGCTTGGGGTCTTTGGAAAGAATGCAACAATAGAATTTACAGAGACAAAGAAGCTCTGGTGGATATTGTTTTTGATAGAATTATCAGATTCTTCAAAGAGAATGTCAATGCCATCCCCCAAAAGGTTTGTAATTCTGAGAAAGCGGCTCAATCATCTTATGACCTTATATTTGCCAATGAATGGAATATTAGTCTCGATTTTCCTTGCGCCCCTAAAAAATCCAAGAAGGATAGAGAGGATGTTCGCTAGTCTTTCCCGCCTAATGGTTGGGTCAAAGCTAATTTTGATGGAGCGACTAAAGGTAATCCGGGGGTGACGGGCTGTGGTGGAGTCATAAGGGACTCCTTTTTCAACTTTCTTGGTGCTATGGCCACTCCTCTTGGGTCCCAAACCAATCACTTGGCTGAGGCTACTGACACTTTTCACATTATAAATTTAGCCCATAGTCTTAACTTTAAAAATATCTAGCTTGAAGATGAGTCCAAAAATATTATTGACTGTCTTTGTGGCAAGTCCCCCCTCATGGACAATTAAATCTTGGATTGATGATGCCACCTCCACTCTTGCTAAGTTCAACAAAATTAAAATTTCACATGCCTATAGAGAAGCTAATGCTGTGGCGGATTTTTTTGCTAATGAAGGGGTTAGGAGTAATGATCAGAGCACTTGGCTAAACTTTAATGATCTAAGTGTTAATGTCTACGCTTTATTGAATTATGATAAATCACATGGACAAGAGGCATGTCATCTCTTTAATGAGGACAAGATAGAGTTATCACATCACAATCATTAGATTGTATGGGACCGAGCTTATTTGCTTAGTTTGCAAGGTGGATCGGCATGCTTTGTGGGTTCTTAGATTTAGCGGGACCAGTTCTAGTAAAGATATTGTGTCAGTGTGCCCCACTGTGTTTGCTAAGATGGGTGGAGACAAGAAAAGAACTGAGCCATACAAGTTCTATGAGATGCACACAAGAAATGTTAAGGCTTGGAATAAAGTTAAAAGCAGGGGGTTACTTCCATTCTTGGAGAAGCTCCATGGTTCTAGTCAAGAGGCTACGGATCTTTTTGAGAAAAATTGGGATAATGGGAATCTTACCCTTTTTGGTAGGAATGTCAAGCTCAACAAAAACCTGATAGCTAAAGTGACAGTTCGAATGTCGATTGAAGGGAAAAAGTTTTTCAGGGATAGGGTTTTTTCTGTCGATGTCGTCGTCAGATTTCCTAAAAAAGAGAAAGAAAAGTTGAAACTAGTAAAAATTGCTAATAGCTACTTTGATGCTAATACCATAAAAGCCCTATGGAGAAAGGTCCTATGTGTCATCATGGAGTAAATAACTATGGATGTTTGTTTCACCAGGGTCTACGACTATCACTTTTCCCTGCTCAACCATTTCTGCTACAAGGTAAGGGTTTCTTTCCCCTACTTTCTTTGCTGCTCTTTGAGGAAAAGTCTGGTTGACCACAAAAAAACCTAGAAGATTTCCTATTTTGCATATTGGCCTTATTAGATTAATTATCGAGCATTACCAAAATATGCCCATCCCTGCTAATCTTGAAGCCTCCCTTGACTCTGAGGATGACGATACTAAACCCAGCTGCTTAGGGTTTTTGCCCAATTCTAGTCTGGCTAGAATTGTCCTTAGATTGCCTACTACCCATTTGGGCAAGAAAAACCCTAACCCTCTTACTGTTAAAGGTTGTGCTATGCCTGAGCTGGAAAGCCCCTCTCTTATTGATAAGAATCCCAAGGCTAAAAACCTTGTTTCGTACTCTGAAGATTCTCCTAACTCTAAGGTGTCTAGTGCTAATAATACTGAGACCTCTATTGACCCGTCGATGGATAGAATTACTAGAATTGGGTCCCCTATCACTCCTGTCTCTGAGAATACTTGTCTCAACACTAATAGGGATCCCTCTGTGGATGTTTTGAATTTAGCTAGAAATAATGTTGATACCCATTTCAAACTTTCAAAATGGACTTTCAATGAAATTAATCAGCTAAAGATAAAAATCTGGGCCCTGCAAAGTAAGCTGAAAGAGTTGGGAGCCAAGGTTGCGGCGATTGAAAAAATAGAAGTGAAACGAAGAGATCATAGTCTCAGCAATGACACTCAGAACCAAGTTGGAAAAAACATAAACATTGAAATTGAGATGGAAAAAATGAAAAATACTATTAAAATCATTGGTGAGCAAAACAATCGTATGGCCAGACACAATGCCATAATCATCAATGCATGATCGAGAAACTGGAAAAAGCCCAATAGGGATCTCTGGTGGTTGACTTGGAGGATACCAATGAAAGAAACCAGGAGGAGGATGCTGGCATATCTAAGAGAACCAGGGCCAATTTGAAGAGGAAGGCTCCCCCCACTCCGTAGATGATTCAAACGTTTAAGAAGGGTGTTCATGAGATGAAGAATTTGGAGGCAGAGAAGAGTCTATCATGAAGACTTTGGGTTAGTTGCTGCCGGTTTTTTGTTGGCTTTTTTGCTGGCTTTTTTTGACCTACCTGGTCTTTTGTGGGTGGCTGCTGTTTATTCTGGTTTTGTTCTTTTGTGCAGCTGGTTGTTTTTGTTGAACTTTTCTTTCATATCTATTATGTTGTAAAACTTTGTGGTTTCGGGTCCCTCTAAAACCCGTTTTACCCTTTACCAAAAATAAAAATGAAAAAAAAGCAAAAAACTCCTACTTCCACAATCTTAGTGCCAAACCCTAAGTTTTCTTTTCTTTTTAAGAAAATATCTTAAATTATTTATACTATATTATAATATAATATAATTTAACATAATATGGTATGATATGATATGATATAATATAATATAATATAATATAAATAAATAATATAATATTATATTTATATTGTATTATACTATATACTATATACTATATATTTATATATATCACATATAAAAATTAAAATTATGTGTGTGTGAGATACATAAAATAAAAGGATAACATCAAAATTCTATATTTACAATTAAGAAAATATCATAGTATGTATTTATAAATTACTTTTTTCATACTAAGTAATTACTTTATTAAGAGGTTGTTAAAATGTTACAAAATTAATCTTTTAATCTATTTTTAAAGGAGAATCATTTTTTTATATCAAGTTCTTAAAGGATGTCTCTAATTGTCAAATCTCTACTTCAATTTGAATAGAGCCCAATCAATTTACAAATTCTTTAATATTATCAAATCAAACTTTTAAAAAAAATATTATTAAATCAATTCCTAAGATTTTCAATTGCTAAAAATATAAACTATATTTAATGACACTCCATAATATTTGTCTTGGAGAGTCATGTCTCATGCAAGAATTAGATATTATAGATATATTGCATTATATTGTATTATATGATATATATTTATATATCATATATCGTAATTTTATTCATATCTATATTAGATATTACATTTATATTGTATTATATTATATTATATATTATATATATTTATATATATCATATATAAAAATTAAAATTGTGTGTGAGATACATAAAATAAAATAAAAGAATAACAACAAAATTCTCAAAACTCTATATTTATAATTAAAAAAATATCATAATATGATTTCTAAATAAGTTTTTCATACTAAATAATTACTTTATTAAGAGGTTAAAATGTTACAAAATTAATCTTTTAATCTATTTTAAAGGAGAATTATTGTTTTTATAACAAGTTCCTAGAGGATGTCTCTAATCGTCAAATCTCTACTGCAATTTGAATAAAGCTGAATCAATTTATAAATTCTTTAATATTACCTAACAATTTAAAAATATATATATTATTAAATCAATTCCTAAGATTGTCAATTGTTAAAAATATAAACTATATTAAATGACACTCCAAAATATTTGTATTGGAGAGTCATGTCTCATGCAAGAGACATTTTTCCACATATATTATCTATATAAAGATCTTTGGATCTATAAAATTTTCAATAAAAAAATCTATTCAAACTCTCCAATTTCAACATCAACATTATGTTTTCAAATATAATATCTAACTAAATATAATATATAATTTATTTAAATTTCATATTTAATTTTGCATTTATTATTCCATTCCTTAGTTTTCAATGCAGTGAAAAGACTCAAGTGAATCTTTAAATTCCCCAAATAAGTACTTACTCTGTAGTCATATCACAAAATTTCTTGACTTGCAAGAAAAGCAAAACTAGTAATAGACTTCTCAGTCCATTAAGAAAGCAAAACTAAGAATAGACTTCTCAGTCCATCAAGAATGTCAAAGAGAATTGCAGTTCAGAGAAAGTTAAGCAAGATATTTCTCGGGCTTCCAGAGGATCTTGGTATAGAATGCTTCCTAAGGGTGCCCTGCACATCTTTCTTTAATCTCAGAGCTGTTTGCAAAAGTTGGAGGAGCGTGATGAGCAATTCCCTGTTCTATCGAGAGAGAAAGAGGGTTGGGGAGGCAGAGGATTTGTTGGTGATAGTTGAGGTATTTCCGGGGAATCTTCTCAGAATACCTGAACTATCAGGTGGCCAGCCTTGTTTCAAATTAACTGTCTATCACTCTCCCAGCAATACTCATGGAAAACTCCCTCCTATCCCCACCGAAACTGGATCAATATGGAACTATCGATATGGCCACTCTCACTGTGTTCCCTTCGGTCATAGATTGATATTGATGGGGTTGGAACTTGATAACATTCCCAGCCTTGAACCCACTTTTGTCTATGATTTTTGCTCTTGTAGATGGCAGCGAGGCACCAACATGCTTGTTGGTCGGTGGGGCTTCTCCTGTGCATTGGACTCCATTAATGGACTGATTTACATTCTTGGTGGAACAGACAAAGATGACAATGTGGTACTTGAACCAGAAGTTTACAATGTAGAGGAAGACCAGTGCAGCTTTCTTCCTCCCATGCCTAGAGATGTAGGCCGTTGTAGCACTTCTTTTACAAATGGCAAGCTTTTTGTTGTAAGTGATTATTCATATTCAGAGCCTGCACAGGTATATGATTCCTGCACAAAGCTGTGGACATTCGTAAACTTTGAGAGAGTCGATCTACGTGTGCCTGAACATGAGAGCTTGTATTTCTTTCAATGTTATAAACTTGGAGATTATAATATTTGTGAAAATGAGGTGAGGGTGATAGGATTGTTTACTTTTGGGCTAGAGTTTGTTGAGTCTGCTAAACTATGGTATGACAAGATATTTGTGAGTGAAAATGTTTCTCAGGACATGGTATTTAAATTGTACGATCCTTCAACAGAAGAACCAGGCTACCCAGGGTGGACTACAGTAAAGAGGAGGAAACCCATGTTACCATTTACCAGAGAATATTTTTGGAATGCTCGAGACTACACATACTATGAGTTTTCAGTAGCCTATATGAAAATTTGATTTCTGGGTGACATTGTTTCTATTGTTTCAAAAGATAAATGAAATACTCTGATTTCACAGATCATGTTTTGTTTTATTTTCAATTAAAACAAACCAGGTTTTCTTTAATACAATCTAAATTTAGAACTGGATTACAATTCTCCCTCTTGTTATAGAGGGTGATAAATAGCTATAGCCCCAGCTGCTATTGAACTAATCTTGGTTATTTTCAGCTTTTTAATTTCAATTTTGATTAAAAAAATTGGTTTCTCTTGGTGCCTGAATTTCATGCCACATATATGTTTTTCTCTTTGTTGTCAATGAGCATAATAGTAGAAACTAAAGTAGTTTTATAGTAAATTAAAGTAAAGATATTAAGTTTTTTATATATGTATTAAATAAATTAGTTTTATGGTAAAATAAAGAAAAGATATTAAATATTTCAATTATGTGGTAAATAAAATAATTGTAAAGTAAAATAAATTAATTTTTAAATGAATTTAAAAAGTTATTTTATTTTATCTTAAATACATCTATCTAAAATATTTAGACTGATATAATTTCAACATGTCTATTTATTCTAAATAAGAAATTTAATGTAGGTGTATCAAGATAAGATATCTCTTGGTATCTTTTAGATAGATGCATTTAAAATATCTATATTATTTTATCAATAGATCATAGTTTATAAGTGTTGCATTATATAGTCAAGAAGTATAAGTCCCACAACACAACAATCTCATGTAACAAGATCTATCTACCATATATTGATACCAAGCCAAGCCAACCAAACAAAATATGTATCTACACTGAAAAATATCGATGTGTATAGAGAGCCCACATTTAAGTTATCTATACAACCTATAAGTATAAAATGACCTACAAAATTGCACAACTCATAGATCTCGTGCAATGTAATATACAAATCCAACCATACCATTATAACCATGCCAAATATATAAAACTAGAAATAAACATGTAAGTTTTCCATGACTCAAGCACCAAACCACATCTAGATTCATTTTTTCACAAACTCAAAAAGTACCACATTCAAAGGAACCAGCAAGAAGATCAAATGGAAATGTAAGTAAAAAAATCACAAATAACACTCCCAAACTTTTAAGATCCATTGCGAGGTGGTGCTCAAAAAATGCTCTTTGACACTTATACGAAGTCAAAATAAAAAGAATCTATACACCTATGCAAACTAATTCTTAGTTCTTTAGTATTTATTAAACTAGTTTTATTCCATATTTTACCATCAAAATATTTCTATGAGGTCTAGTAGTGGTGTTGTAGATCTTATTCATGTGCTCAAGGTAATTATTGGTCTCTTGTTGTCTATAAGAAAGCGCTTCTATTTTATCCCCTTTTTTGTGATAAATTCACTCCTCACCTGCCTAGTTTGTACAACATCCATACCCTCCAAAAAGTTTCATCAATCCAAAGAAATAAAAATTTTATAGCATGCTTGGTGGAACTCAACTTGGTCTTCCCACTTGTATTTTATTCATTCATTTATGTGCATTTGTATATGTTGAATTAGCTATTCTTCTTGGTTCAGAGATTCTACTTTCTAAGGAATATAATGATTTGGACACTTGAACAACGGCTGCTTATAGTCCCTCAGTTAACAAGAAATGGTTTTAGGATGGTCTTTTATTCAATTTTTTTATGGAGTTAGCTAGGATTTCATTCTTTATAAGAATGCTAAAGAAAAATATGCTAAAAAACATGAAGGGCTACATAGATATACTAGAGTTAGTACATATAATAACTTGGTAGGACCATTTCCACATCGCTCTTGGAATTAATGATTTGGGTTTGCAATGCTTTCAACTCCTATCATATCTCAATGAATTTATACATTGTGGAAGATTTATTTGAACCTTGGAAATTGGAGTACCTGAGAAAAGATTATTGGTAGCATTAGAAGCTCCACAAGGCAACCAAGTCATTAATCAGAAAAAAGAAATATTATCTATATATTGAATTATTCTACGAAGGAAGTCAAATTTTATGATTAGTTTCTATCTTTTAAAGAACAGAACATTTAAAGTGAGTTTTAACCTTCCAATTATAGTGAGCTGCCACTTGCAGCTACTAGAAAGCATAACCATATATTAGAAAGCAAGTCCCTTCTTGCAATACAAAATGTGGTGGATAAAGTAAATTGTAGTAAATCTATACACCTTGAAAGTAGGAAAAAAAATAGAAAAAGGATTTCTTACAGAGAATGATAAATTATTGCAAGAAAATGTTTACAGCCTCCAAAATTAGTGGACTATAAAGTTTTCCAGATATACTTTCATTTAGTTCAAGATGCTCCATTTTTTTAAAGAATTCCCTTAATGCAGGTTGACCAAGCAAGCTCTTTGACATTATGTTGGAAAACACTGGGCAGAAGTTTCCCAGATAGATGTATTATATACTTGTTAACTCTGCCAAAGGTGCCACCATGCTGGGAGGTTTGGTCTGCATTGTAAAGCCACCCCCAAGGAATGTTGGTGCAACTGTGATAAGATCAACATTATTCTTCTCTGCAAGCTCACGTGCAGCCTTTTGTCCAAGTGTTTTTGAGACAAAGTACATCTTTTCATTAAAAAAAAAACATCATAACTATTGGATAAAATTTTGGATTTGCAAAAAAAAAAAATGATATAGATAGAAAAACATCATTTTCACAGTTGTTATTAATACAAAATTAATGAGATTATAATATTGTAATTCACCCAACCAATCAGTTTTGCAGTCCTACAAAGCTCCACATTGGTCCAACATGTTTCATCATAGATTTTGTCTGCTGTTCCCAGTCATCAGCAAAATTCACTGCTCCGGCAGATGAGGTAAGAATCACTTTTTTCACAGACTTGGCCTTTGCACATGATCTCATGACCTTCAATACCCCATTCACTGTTGGGCTTGATTACCTCATTCTGCAACAACCAGCCCAAACTCAAACATTTTCCATTAATTTTTGGCTTGCATTATCAAAAAAACCATATTCTTCAAGTTCTCACGTTCATCAAAAAGGGGGGAATTTTTTTTTGTATAAGGTTGAATGTTTTTAGAATTTTTAGGTTGTCCTTGAGGGCGTTGAAGAGGTCTCCCTCCATTCCAGGCATGGACAATATGTTGCTGTCATGAGAAAGGCACGTTGCAGAGTCAAAGGAAAGATCATGGCACGTTGTCTCAGAGTTACTAGAGGTTGTTTGAACATCGAAAAACCTTTTCTCTACTACAGCCAGCTGTGGAGATTGGCACGTTGCACAAAGGAGAGAGATTTCAGGAGCTCGTGTATATCCTTCCCGCGTGTTCAAAGGTCTCAAGAATGCAGATTGCTGCATGGTTGCATTCCGCAACTCATCAGGTTTATAAGACATTGTTTGAAGGTATTAGTGCCTCTGATCCTTTAAACCCTTATATAGTTTTATATGTGCATTCTAAGTCTGTTAAATAATGCGTGATACAGCCATAAGAAAGTTTTGTTTATAACAAGGGTTTGGGTGCATTGGATAAGATATTCATTGTATCTCATGGTTGAATATTACCCTGTCGATACAAGCAATGTTTATTCCACCAAAGAAAACCCTCACACCAAAGTTTGAGGTCACACTTCAGGCCACTCATCATGGACCTATAGTCAGTAAGCCAACAATGTTGAAGATATTGGCAATATTGAAGCATGATCATAGCATTACAAAAGAATACAGACTATATAAACTGTTTTGAAGAGTCACACATTTACCAAGAATGGGCATGAGTAGCCAAGAGCAGTGGTAAAGGACAGTGGTCGGGCAAAAAAATGAATAGTGACAGTTTCAAGAGGAAATAAGAGAGCAAATATTGGCTGAACATGAAGGAAAGCAGGCTAGAAGAGCTATAGGAATTCAGATGTATATGAAAGAGACAATGCAAGCTGTGGAATTGGAGAAGTAAAACCACAATGTTACCAGAATGAAAGCATTTGCATGAATGGCTACACTAGAAGACAGAAAATGCAGATCTTGTCGTGTCCCTTGTCGCAGTTTAATGAAGTCTTGAATTAGAGTTAGATCAAGTAGCAGAAATAAATACACTAATGCATTAGCTTGCAACAACTCATTCATGCATTCGGAACCCCAAATGATGCAACTGAAAATACTTCAGCAGACAGTTTGGATAACAAATGAAGTGAACGTTGAGAATTCGTGTGGGGAACCAGAAGTTTGTTTTATGTTTGTGTAATTTTACTCTTCCAATGTGTTATTGGCTAATTAAATTATCTGGATGAGAGTTATCCAAAATCATAAAATCTAATCATTATTTGGGTGACCTATGAGATTTTAACAAGTATTGTTATTGGGCTGGTAATAAACAACAGCTTCTTGAATGAATTGGTAGACAATCTCTGAATTAGTCTAGAATTCTCGTTGCATGTGTACTTCTACACATAGATGTTCATTTCAGTTTCAGGAAATGGGACTATTCAAATGGCTGGAAGCACATATATTTTGGAGTGGCAGCATACTTTTCGATGAGCAGATGTTGTGGTGTTTCCAGATTATACCCTAGCAATGATGTACAGTCAGCTTGATACTGGAAACTTCTATGTAATACCCGATTTTCCACATGATACATGGGTTGCAGAAAGGTTCCCAGCATTGCATGGAGAAGAGGAATCACGAATGAGTTTAGGACTCGATAAAGAGGATATTCTTGTGCTTGTGGTTGGTAGTTGTTAATGGGATATAGCTTCGGTCAGATATAAATGATGATTGCTAAATAGCATCATCATTATTTATATGTGATCGAATTTAATCCTTTAATATGTATTTCTGGAAAATAAATAAAATCGAATTTATATGCATGTTTAAATTCAATATAACAAATGGTGTTCAAATTCTGCATTGACTAGACTCATATAAATATCTGTCATGTTTGAAGGCTTATTTATATTAATCTTGTTAACCGAGTGTTAGTCGGTTTTCTTTGAAACTCACATGCTCAAAGGGACACGTCCCATGAGTGGACGTGTCTCCACTTGTGGAGACACGTCCTCTCATGAGACGCATCCCTTAGATGCGAGTCTCCAAAAGATATTTAACTTTGTTCTTTCATTGATATGCAGACATTGAAATTATTAATGTTCTGCAATCAGCACATTCAGTATAAATCTGGAAATCGAAAATCTATCTAAGAATTTTAGTAGAATTCAAGAAATTGAGAATCTCTTTAGAACCCTTAGTCTCTCATTTTGATAGAAGATTTGATTACATTTACATGGTATCAGAGCCACGTTGTGTGAATCTAAATCAAATCTAGATATCAAATTGCTCAAGAAAATTTGTAATTCTTCTAGAATCTAAGTCACTTCACATTCTTCATAATGGCAAGTGTGATTAGATTTGAAGATCGTCTTGCAGGAGCAGACAATTTCACATCATGGAAATTTAGAATCATGATGATCCTTAGAGAGAATAAGTTAGACTCACTTGTGAGAGAAAACATGAAGGAACCAAAGTCTGAACCTGAGAAAACTCAATGGGTGGAAAACAATGACAAAAAGATGAAAATCCTAGTAGATGCAGTTAGGGATCATATAGTGCCCATCCTAGCAAAACATGAAACTGCATACCATATGTACAAATCTCTTGAGAGTACTTATGAGATCAATAACACCTGCAAGACTCTTGCATTAAAAAGGCAAATCAACAATGCCCAAATAAACAAAGGAGAGTCCATTAATGCATACTTCATGAGGATTATTGAACTAAGGAATCAATTATCTGCAATTGGATATTAGATTGATAGCAAAGAGTTAACTCTAATTGCACTAGGAGGCCTACCAAACTCATGGGAGTCATTTGTTCAAGGAATAAGTGCAAGATCTAAACTCCCTAAGTTTGACAGGCTAAGAACTGACTGCCTTCAAGAAGAAACAAAGACTTTCCCAAAAAGAAAAACAAACAGGCAACAT
>VDFB02270651.1:795472265-795485518 GCA_007258455.2 Sequoia sempervirens
AAATCACGTGCATGTCCCGATACAGCTGAGCTAATATGCACGTCCCCCATGTAAACTGTCCCTCTCGGCCCTCGATGATATGCCGGATCACCTCCACAGACCTCATCGGCAAACACCGACCACCTCGGTCTGGTAATAGTATGCCACTAATCAGCCCGGCCAGGTACAACGATAGTACTGGTACCTTGCATCCCACCATCCTATCTACATCTAACTGCCCCTGCCGCCTCGGTAGCTCGTCACTACCAAACACTACGCGCAAGGACTCCTCCAATGCCGCATCCTCTGACCAGCACTCGCTAATGGGGAGTCTGGATATCGGAAGCCTCAGGATCCGCCACACGTCCTCTAGCGTCACCGTCATCTCCCCCGTCAGCAGGTGAAATGTCGACGTCTCTGAATCCCATCGCTCTATCAAGGCCGTCAACATGGCCCCATGGGCCTTAATCGTCAAGTATGTTAGCATGTATAATAGTCCGGCCTCCGCTAGCCTCTGATGATCCTCTCCGGTCATCCTCGCCATGCACCTCCTCAGCACCCCCGATCGCCTCTCTCGAATGCGCAAAATCCTTGTTTTCTGCACACAGAAAACACGTCTTTGTCATTTTTCATTTTCCTCTCCCCCCCTTTTTTATCATCAATTTTTCCTAACCTACCCATCCCCCATCCAATTTTTCCTAACCTACCCATCCCCCCATCTCCCATTTTCCTAACCTACCCATCCCCCCATCCCTTTTTCCTAATCCACCCACCCCATCTCCCATTTTTTCATTTTCAGTTCCGGCCTTCCATCCATTCCATTCCATTCCATTCCATTCCATCCATTCCCGTCCCAGATCCATTCCATCCATTCCATCCCCCCCCATTCCATTCCATTCCATTCCATTCCCCATTCCATTCCATTCCTCCATTCCCGTCCATTCCATTCCATTCCATTCCATCCATCCCCCTCCATTTCATCATCACCTCCATCCCTCCCATCCACCCTTCCCCTTCCATCCATTCCCCCCCCCATCCCCCTTTCCCCTGTCCATCCACTCCCCCCTCTTCCTTCCTTCCCTTCCCTTCCCTCCCTCCTCCCTCCATTGTCCTCAGTTCCTTGTGTCCTTCCACTGTGTGTTGGTCCCTTGACTGATGGGAGACTGAGATCCACCCTTGACATGTTCCACCAAGCCCATTTGTTGTTCCCATGGGGCCAGATCCGCCCAGGTGGCCCGGGGCAGATCCCGTCCCTTGCGGTTTGCCCCCCCCTCATCTTGTCCGGTAACCCACCAAAATTTTTTTCTACCCATTTGACTTTTCGCCGCCCCGAAAAAAACCCATGTTTTTGTTTTTTGAAAACACGTGCAAAAATGCCTAAAAAACACAAAGTTCGGTTTTAGGCTAACCTGGCGGGGTATGGCGTAATGGGTGAAAAATATCCGTCTCTCGTCCGCCCGGTGAATGACGTCACTGTCGTACTCCGGCATAATGTCCGCTCTCTCGCCTCCTCGTATCGCTCTCTCTCTCTCTCTCTCTCTCTCTCTCCTCTTTCTCCACTTGCCAGCTGTAACAATGGGCCCAAGGTAAGTCCACAATTACCTTTTATCCCCTTTTCAATTTTTCACCTCATGGTCTTTTTTTTTTCTTTTTTTTAACCACAAAATTCCGCCGATTAATTCATCCAAGCTCTTTCTTCCTGGGGCCGCCATTTGCACACCGTATATCCGATCGACTTCGTTCAAGCGCCATTCTTTTCATTTTTCCGTGCTCTTTCCAACAACACGTACCACTCCATACTTTCGAGAAGTTGACCGGGGCTCCCTTTTCCTCCCCCGTCCCCCTTCTCGAGGGGGCATACCCTACCATTCCCTCCTAACCTGTCGCTCTAACCCTACCTTTCCTTGACTGGGGCATCCTCTCCGCATTCCCTCCGTTCGGGGCAGCTCACGCGCGTTCCCCCATGCTGGGGCATCTCTTTTTCTGGTCTCTTCCTCTATAGAGTCATCTGCATCCTGTTTTTCTTCGAAATCCTATTATTCTAATAGTCTTTCGAAGAGGGGCAAAATGTAGACGTCCAATTTTGATCACTTCCATATGATCAAACGCGTCTCCTTATTCATCTGGTAGCTCACCCCCTCTTAATATTAATTAAGCCAATTGTTTAATTAATACCTTGCATCTTGCACAAAAGTCCTAAAGTATTTAATTTAATACTTTGCCCCTCTTCCTCCTCTAAATTAAATAAATATGCACTTTTATTTAATCTAGTCATATTCCCCTTTTGAATTAAAATTCATTTTTTAATTCATCCTTTCTCTCTCATGGTCACATCCTCCAACTTTTGCAAGTTGGTCCCTAATCCATTTTAATTATTTTTCATCTTCTTTTAATTAACCAAGTTGCTTGTAATATTGCACACCCTTAATCATCATTAAAGGTGCATCCTCACCATTTTACCTCATCAGGTCATTGGTCCATGCAGGTACTTTTTAACCCAATCATTTGATTAGCCTAACCTAATCCTGTCTTATTTATGGCGCATGTCCTTGAGTCCAGCCTTATTAAAGGCTTTCTCCTTTTGGACAAGGCATCCCCCTTCCCCATGTGAATTTTTAATTCACCTTTTAATCCCCCAAGGCACCTAAAAGGAATTTTTAATTCCTTCACTTCTCCCCACATGTCCTCTATTCATTCTTTATTCTTTCTCTCATCCCCATGAGAATATTTGAGGAATTTTTAATTCCTCACATGTCCTCTCACCCACATGGGGATAAGGACCTCCTTTATGAGGAGATCTTGTCCAATTCCAAGGTACTTTGTACCCCTCTCCATGTCATGTCCTTCTCCTTCCACCTCATGTCCACTTCACCTTTTAGGGCTATCTCACATGCCACATGTCAAGATGTGAGGGCTTGTGAGTTCTCAACTCACCTTAGCCCTACATCTTGATATTTGGTGGATCAATCTCAACCGTCCATTTCCCCTAGGATTTCCAAAAAATCCTATAAATACTCCCTCTTTTCTCTCATTTTAGGGAGATCATTTGTGCTAGCCAAACTCTTGCATTTTGTTTCTCAACCAACACTTAGCTATTTTTCGTGTTTCCAAGCATCATTTTGCATCTCACATCTCATCTTGTGCCATCCAAAGGAGGCATTACCGTGTTAGTCGAAGAGGCCAACCAAGGATCGACTCAGCAAAATTATAAGAAAGTTCCATTTTGTGGCTTTATGCTTGTTTGTTTCAACTTAAGGCTAATCTTGAGGTGTAAGGTTGTTTTTTTAAAGTTGTTTATTTGCACTCTTTTGGTTGTTGCTTGATTTCCTAACCCTCTAATTACGACTATCCACAATATTTATAAATATACCTATATATATATATATACATCTGAGATATAATTTATAAATACGTTGTGTTTCATTTTAGGAAAAATTTTGATGTTTCAAAATTTCACATGAATTTTTCTTGTAAGAAGAGATTTATGCCCTATTTGTTCTTTGAAGTTGCTGTAAAAGAAAATATATATAATAAAAAATTACCCATAAAATTTTGTGCTGGAGGGGCCATAGCCACTGCTCCGGTCTGGGAGGTGCTATGGAAGCAGGGCCACTGCCTTCATAGGTAGCAGCACTGCTCACATAGCACACCACATATTGGGGCTACGTGGCAGTTGCCTCTCCCTTTTGGGAGGGGCCGCGGCCCAATGTTATGCTTTTTTTTTTTTAAACTTTAAATTTTTTATCTTATTTTAGATTATAAATATATATAATATAATATATGCATATTATATATAATAATTTATATTATATATATATAATATATATATATTATATTAATATATATTATAATATGATTTAAATAATTATTTATTTATATATATACTTATGTATATATAATGTATATATATACTTTATGTATTTTTAAATAAATTTATTAGTTGAGTTAAATGGATATTTTTTCTATAATAACGATATATATATAAATATATATATATATATATATTTGTATAAACATTAAGTATATATTGTTATATATATATATATATTTAATAAATATGTGGATTTAAAAATCGTTAAATTTAAGTAGATTTTTTTTAGCATAGTTGAAATAAAGATGGATTTGTTTTAATCAAATGAACTTATTTAACAAGTTGTTTTATTTAATTATTTTGTGTAATTAGAGAATTAGGGAGATAAAGTATTAGTCTAAATTCTTGATTTTATAAATGTAATTTATGCTACCTTGGGGTAGTTATAATCAATTTTAATTATTTGTACTTAATTATAAACAATATGTCTTTGTTTGGCTTGGATTTGGGAAATCCTAAAGTAGGTGATTAGTCATCAAATTGTCTTTCTTTATGCATTCTCCCTCTCTCGTGCCCATGTGCAAATAGAGTAGATATTCTAAAGTCTTCCAGATAGGGTTGATTTAATGGTATGGGTTGTCGTTATGATAGTCAACCTTTGGTTTGCCTTGGGTAGTGCGTCTAAATGTATCCAATTTTTTAACTTGATTATCGTGAACGAGAAGTGTGGGCTTTATGTCATGTATAGGGAGTCATTCTCCTTAGGTCACACTTGTGTACCCTTAGGTGTGGAGTCATTCCATGTGTTTTCTTAGAGGAGTGGCTTCTAATGAGGGCTGATACAAAAAGTGGTGTCAGGGAAACTCTTTGCAAGTTAGTTAATTTAGTGATAACATAATAAACCTTTAGAGGATTAGGTTGCATCAAACACTTAACAAGATTCATTTTTCCTCGCTCATGGACACAAGGGCTTGTATAGACTTGGGATGAGATGAGAAGGCCTGTAATGGCAAGAACATTACCTCATCACTACGAGTGATAACTGATTTCACATTGGTTTGCATGAGGGGTCGGGAGTCGTTAGAGGTTAGCAGGATATCCCAAGATGGGGATTGGGACCTAGGAAGACTTACCAGGATATCCCATGTTACATTGTGATGACACTTGTCTTAAGTCAACAGTGTGTTTGTATCAGTGATGTAAATGATTATTTAACTCTGGAAGCATTATAACCCTTTGTGTTATGTGATGTTGTTGTATTTAATTCAGTTCAATTTTATGTAGCCTATGTCTAGAGGTAGATGGTCTCGCCTAGGAATCCTTGTTACTATCTCCTAGCACGGGGGGTGAGCCTTCGGGTATCACATGGTTGGGTGGAACCTACACCTTAATTCCTTTGGTTCATCATCTTGTTCATGTCGACGAGATTTCCAGTTGGAGAGCTTGTGGGATCCATTTCTTTCATGCTTTATTCTTTCGGTTATTAATATAATTTATTACCCCTCTTTATATCAAGGTGGAAGATGTAATTTGTAACCTTGGATTTTGGAATTACCTCATTTGGTGAATGAGTGTTGTAATCTTATTGTAAAGTATATTATTGGAATCATGTGGAATTTCTTATGCCTTGACATAATTTTATTATGTATGGAATGAATGTGTAATTAATTTGTTATATAATGAAATGTAATGGTCTTAATTCATGTTCTTGTTTGGGTTTAAGTAAACTTAGTCTCATAACCTTAGGGGTTGTTGGCAATGTGTAGTGAACTTTGATGCTTTTTGTACTTAAACAAAAAAAACATTATTGTGTTTGTGTTGTTAGTTGCAACTTCCCCTAGGGTTGCGTGGCGGGGCATTACACATGGTATCAGAGCCTAGGTTTAAACACTAGGTACTCTGGGATTATGATGAACCCATTAAGCATTTAGTTGTGTAGGTTTTCTGTTGTGTACCTTTTTTAATACCTTGATGTGTCTGTGCAGGATTATTCCTCCTAGACACGGAAAAGGTAGAAGGCATGGTTGTGGTTGTGTAGGCAGTCACAGTGAGAGTCAACATGACTCTCCTCACGAGGTTCCTATTATACCAGATCAGGAAGAGCACCAAGTGTCTCAGAATGTTTCAGGGGGTATAGCTCAGCAGCAGGATCTGCTAGGGATTGAGGCTACATGTAGAGCTCTAGAGGAGGCATTAGCACTCCTTGGTCAAAGATAGGCTGTAGTTCAGGGTAACTCTACTAAGAGGGAAGTTCCACCTCAGCTAGAGATGCACATGAGAGATTTTCTTAAGGAACTTCCACCATTATATGATGGATCCAACATCGGGCTAGAGGTTGAGACATCGCTCATAGACCTAGATAGGTGTTTTGCGATGCATCTGTATAGTAGCAATACCAAAGCGCGATGTGTTATCATGCACTTGCAGGGATTTGCTTCTGCTTGGTGGAGGTTAGAGGAGAAAAAGCTCCACATAGACATCAGCTATGTACCTTGCGAGATCTTTTTAGAGTGGTTCAGAGCCTGTTTCCTATCAGAGCATAGGCATCACCGTCAAGGCGATGAGTTTCATTCCTTACATCAGTTGGCCCTATCAGTTGAGCAGTATGAGCGACACTTTTAAGAGCTCAAGCAGTATGCAGGGGTAGGAGATGATGAGAGTATGTTGGTCCACCATTTTTTTAGGGGCCTGAATGCCCATCTTAGCGGAGGAGTGATGGTTTTCAAACCCAAGACCATGGAGGTAGCAGTGGAGAAGGCACGATTGGTAGAGGAGAATCTAGCTTTGGCACTAGGAGGCCATTTGGGTGCACAGATAGGTAGCAGTTTGGTAGTGGGTTCTAGTGCTAGAGGAGGATAGTCTCAGGAAGGTGCACCTTCTAGAGCTCAGCAAGGACCATCGCAGAGTGGGTAGCAGCAGCAATAGGCATCACAAGGGAAACATAAGGGTTTCTAGTAGCGATAGGGGGACAAAAACTGGAAGCGCATTAAGTGCTTCAGTTATGATCAGCTAGCTCAAAGTTCCCAGTCCACCTTCAGGGGTAGTGCACAACAATCTAGCGCACCATCTAGAGGCAGGGGCTATGGCAAAGGTACTGAGTGTTTCACATGTAGCCAGTAGGGCCATATAGCTTGAATGTGTCCCAACAGGGGCACATCTGGGTTTTCTCAAGGACCAGCGACATCTGAGCCTCAAGTTGGGGATGTTGGTTGAGGGCATCGTGTTTTCACAATGGTTGATAACCACCAAGCAGAGCATCAGGATATCATGGTTGAGTCATATGGTATGCTATTAGGTAACCCAATTACCATTTTGTTTGATTTTGGAGCGTCAGACTCCTTTATCTCTTCTTCTATTATGACGTGATGTAGATTGGGTGTGGTAAGGCAAGTTGATAGTTGGCAGGTTGAGTTAGCCTCAGGTGCAAAGGTTGCATCCCATTCCCTTATACCAAATTGTAGATTGGAGGTTGGACCTCTTCATACTACATTAGCTCTTTAAGTTATTCCTTTGGGTTCTTACACATTTTCATAGGGATTGATTGGCTAGAGGTGCATAGTGCAGTCATATATTATCAACACAAGTTGATTCAATGCATTAAGGCATCTAGCAAAGTAATAGAGGTAGTGGGAGTTCAGAGGCTAATCTCCTTGAGCGTCATCTCAGCTATGCAGTTGAGAAGGTGTGTGCGTCAGGGTTGCCAGTTATTTGTTGTTATAGTGGATGATTTGGTTCTAGGAGGTGGAGAGGAGAAAGTCTCTCTTGATAGTCACCCCATTCTTTAGGAGTATTCTGATGTCTTTCCAAATGAGATTCCAAGGATGCCACCTCAAAGGGATATAGAGTTCAAGATAGACCTTGTACCTGGATTAGAACCCATTTCTCGAGCTCCTTATTGTATGTCCACTTAGGAGTTGAAAGAGCTTCATGTGTAGCTTGAGGAGTTGTTAGAGAAGGGTTTTATTCACCCTAGTTTTTCTCCATGGGGAGCACCAGTTATCTGTGTGAAGAAGAATGATGGTTCACTTTGGTTATGCATTAATTACCGATAGTTGAACAAAGTGACCATCAGGAATCGATATCCACTTCCTAGGATTGATGATCTATTCGACCAGATTAAGGGTGCCACAATCTTTTCAAAGATTGATCTTAAGTCTGGATACCATCAACTTTGTATCTTTGAATCATACATCCATAAGACAACATTTCTAATGCGATATGGTCACTATGAGTTCACAGTAGTACCATTTGGGTTGACGAATGCCCCCTCATTGTTCATGAGTCTGATGAACAGGATATTTTTCACATACCTAGACAGATTTGTCCTTGTGTTCCTTGATGACATCTTGATATACTCTAGGACAGTGGAAGAGCATGAGGAAAATTTATGATAGGTATTACAATGTTTGTGGGATAATCAACTTTATGCTAA
This sequence comes from Sequoia sempervirens, assembly GCA_007258455.2. Lineage (NCBI taxonomy): Eukaryota > Viridiplantae > Streptophyta > Pinopsida > Cupressales > Cupressaceae > Sequoia > Sequoia sempervirens. The sequence continues at coordinate 795,480,488 of VDFB02270651.1, forward strand.
CCTCTCGAAGTGTGAATTATTCAAGACTGAGGTCCAATACCTTGGTCATGTGATCTCAGGAGAAGGTATTTCAGTGGATCTTGCAAAGATCCAAGCGATCTCAGATTGGCCTATGCCCATGAATGTTGCAGAGATAACTAGCTTTATGGGGCTAGCAGGTTATTACAAGTGTTTTGTGCAGGGATTTTTGGGGATAGGCTATCCTATCACCTCCCTTTAGAGGAAAGGGAAGAAGTTTGAGTGGTCAAAGAAGTGTGAGGCAACATTTCAGGATTTGAAGGGGAAGCTGACTAGTGCACCAATACTTGCAATACCAGATCTGAATTGGGACTTTGTAGTTTGTACAGATGCATCCTTAGAAGGATTAGGTGCAATATTGATGCAAGAGGTTCGTGTCATTGCATACATGTCACGAAAGCTCTGGGATCATGAGTTGAACTATCCCACGCATGATCTTGAGTTAGCGGAAGTGGTTCATGCATTGACAAGGTGGAGGCATTTCCTTTTTGGCCATAGGTTTGAGTTGCACTGCGATCATAGAAGCCTTCAGTATATTTTCACGCAGCCCAACCTTAATGTTAGGCAGAGATATTGGATGGAGTTTCTCTGCAAATATGACTTCGAAGTGAAGTATATCCAAGGAAAAATAATTTCATAGCGATTGTCATGCCTAGAAATTTTCCACTAGAAAAACACGACAATTTTTTTTTTTTTTTAAGAATAAGGTAAACAATTATTCAAGTTAATTTCACAATTAACATTATCAGTATTTGATAAATTATAAATATTATTATTATTATTATTACTATCATTATTATTATTGTCCATATTATTCTTGGGTATTAATATCATCCCTATTATTTTCCAAAGGAATAATTCTCTCTCAGTGCCACTATTTTAATTACTTGTGGATACCACATGACCCATTATAACCTTTATCTATGCTATAATATTCTAATTTCTTATTTGATTTTACTTCTTTGGTGTTCAGGAATGTCATGCCCATAATTTTTGCTAGACAAATTGAACTTTGTTTTTTTTTTTAAACATTAAGCTGCTACATTAGTTTCTCTCACAATAAGGTGGTTGTTGCTTAGGTTAAAATACTTTATACTAAGCATACCTTTGCGTGATGGAGACATCAAGCAATCACAATGGTTGTGAGAAAGTTTAACATAAATGATAGTAATTTAATTGAAACACATCATGCCTAAAAATTTCATGAGGGAAAAACAACCAACAAATTTTCTTCAAATTAAACATGTAAAATGTAGATCATTGACACTTAAGCATGTACACAGTCACAATCTATGTGTATTGAAGGATGGTTGGATGTGCCATACCATAGTCAAGACGTCACCCAAAAGCGGGGTGAAACCCCCTTCAAGAACATCAAGTTGGTATTGAACCTCGGTGGTGAAGTAACTAGATTAAAATAAAAAATAATTATAATTAATATTTTAAAATTGCTATTCATATTATCACCATTTATTATTACAAAAGTTACCTAATATTGACTTAGGTCTAAATTTATTTGCTTGACGTAATTTCCAATAGTAGATCTTATTAATGGCATTAATATAATCTATCTATCAATACCATTAATAAAATTTGGAATAAAACAATAATAGTATTGTTACCAAAGTACAATATTTCCATTTGCTTATATAAATATTTTCTAGTTATCAAAGATATGAATAATTCCTATAAGAAAATCATATAAATAATTAAATGAATCTTAAAGTTATAATTTTAGATTATCTTTACTAAATAAACTTTATCAGAAAATTACATATATATAATTAAATTAATCTTAAAATTATAATTTAAAGTATATTTAAGAGAATTATATTTTATATAATTAAATTAATCCTAAATCTATAGTTTAAATTATTTATATACCTAAATCTAAGTACCTCTTAAAGGAGAGGTACGTAACTTGTTTAGGCTCAATTAAAGTCTTTTTTTTAAACCTAAAAGGCAATGCTTATATTATAGTTTAAAAAAAAAACAAAATAAAAATTAATAAAACGTAACACATGTCTTTTGCTCAAGAAATATAGCTTTCAAATAAAAGTCTTTATTCTAGTTTTTAAAGATGGTAGTTACAACTACCCCATGAATTTTAGTTGAGTTTCAAACTTATACCATTTTATTTATTCTTTCATTATGCTAGCACTTGGAAAGCAATAAAAGAGTGAAGATTTTAAACGATGCAGATTTTTTTTTTAAAAGGACTATTCCAACGGCGAGCATGCAGTGATAAGCTACTAAATTTTACCTTGATAAAGCACTGATAAAATCCAATGCAAGGCACAGTATTTAGGGAGTCGCCTAGCTATTAGAGCAATGTTGTGCTATGATGTATAAACTATTATACTTAAGCCAGCTCTTTAAATAAAATATTATTGATATCTTTCTCGAGTTTAGTGGTTCGAACAAGAATTAATTGAATATTTGCTATGGGAATTTGCTGCAAGTTCTGCCACCATGAATATCTCCCTTAAACGAGGAGCGATAATATGCCGATAAAGATGAGATCTTACTATTTATTTGGAGTTTATTTGGAAAGATGGAGTGCCAACTACTTGCCAAAAAAATATAGAGATGCTACCATGATAATTATGGCAACCAACAAGAGCTAAGTTAACTAAGTGGGTATTAATTGCAGATTTAACTTTTGCCATTCATTCTGTTCACACACAGCAGCTTGGAGAGATGGGATTGGTTTGATTAACATAATAAGAGGGCGGATATTCAGCTGGGGGTGTTAAGGTGAATTTTTAGGAATGATAAAATTGTTAAAGGTTCAAGAATGGGAGTAATTTTAATGTGGACAGCTGGATCAGGAAATAACATTATTATGTCAGTTCGATAGATGCACAGGCAATATTTTATTTAAATTATTTAATTGTTTAATTGCCAGCCTATACAGATCCGTAAATTGTCATTCCATCCGTTTGATCCACCGGGCTCTTTCTTTTTTTTACCTACCAACTTAAATAGTGACAGAGACTGCTCCCGAAGTCAAGTCGATCATTAACTAACTTGATAACACTTAACTCTCCCAAAACCTTTCTCACCTACGCCTAGTCACTAAAATTGTACAACAATTAATAAAGTGGCGTGAAGAATTACGATTATCAAACCTACGCTCCAAAATCTGACTTACTTCAAAGAAAACCACTGCCACAACGATTATTACAGTGACATTTTGCAATTACAGTAACGTCCTGGAAAGGTGAAAGTCGTATGGATTGCTGTAACAGTTGGTGCGCCAAGTGAGTTATGTTTGAAAAATATTGGCTAGCGTATTAATTCTTGCATCTTTACAATATGGATTTTTAGCCTGTCATAGGTGCCTGCCTCTATTCTAGGCCCTATTCTATTTACACATAACACATAAAGCGGGCTCCCTTCACACGTGGATCTGAACAATCATTCATTACAAAGCCATGATTTACCATCATCTATTATTTTATCTATTATAATGAATTGTATCTATGTTTAAGATCATGTCTGACATACATTGACGTGATAGGAGGACCAAGCATGGGTAAACTTCAAAGGACCAGAGGTAAAAAGGACCTGTGCCAATGACAAGACATAGCTTGATGAGTTCACATTTAATATGTGTACCCTACTCCTGCAACTTAGTTAATTTTATACTCCTACTCCTTTGACTGTGCCTGGCAGGGACTTGGGCAAAGCTCGGAGTTAGGAATAATCAAAGCTTTGAATTGATGCAACAACTCAACTGGGTCTATGCGATGTAGATGTTCCTCTACCTCTGCTCGCCTTTAAAATTAGCATTCCCTCCAAATATGGTCTAGAGTCAGGGAGGTAAAAAGAAGCACGAAGTAACTAGATTTCATGAATAACTGGGGGTATGAGGAGATATGTTCAGAAGGCAGCTCGAACAAGTGTGCCCCAATATCCTCCTGGCAGGCAGTAGATTTGTTTGAGCTTTTATTCTCTCTCTTTTTTTTGTTCTTTTTTCTTTTGTGTGTTTTACCATGAGGTGATTTTATCTATCCCGATTCCTACTCACCGTGGAGGCACACAAAATTGTACAAAATTTTAATACAAGGATTTACGTGTATATTTTATCATTGTCGAATCAAATCCTATCTTCAGCACAATTTTCCTATTCCGTTTATTTATTTTGTATCTTCTGCCCTATATCTTTGGTTATCATTATGAATAGTTTTATTACCCCTTTCTTCTCTCTGTTTTGAGAAAACCCCGTCACTTTAGGATGTATCTGAGATCTATACTCTTCTATCGACCATATGTTCACAATCTGTTCAAGTAGTTTATTTTATTCACTGGTTCCTATTTACTTGTTCATTCTTAACATTTGATATCCCTTAACTGGATATATAAGTTTTATATGTTCAAGTGTATTCACATGTTCTTATTGAATGAGGGGTGCAGTTGTTGAACATTGTTTTCATTGTTACTTAGACCTCCTTCCACGAGCATAATCTCTGCGACAAGGATTTTAACTAGAATACACATCTAAATGCAGCAAAATACCATAATTTCCATCTTGATTATTGCAGGAACAAATGTATATAGATAGAATAGAACCCCCTTTTCGTAAAGGTTATGTGCTTATTAATAACAAATTTCATTTAAAATGAACCAATCATACAAGACATACATAATTTCTTATTTCTGATCAAATAGACTCTTGTAGAATTACATGAAATCAAAAATATGGAGGTTGTCAGCTAAGAAGCCTATTATATATATGTTTCCTAAGAGAAATAGGAAAGATCATTGTAAACAAAATAACATATATTTGCTTGTTTTCCATCCTCTTTCATGCTATATAAAAAACACCAACTTTCCATATTACAAACATATTTCAAGAGATATAATGAATGACATACAACTGAAAAGGGGCTTGCTCTCCACCCTATAGTAATGGCATCATGGAGCCTCATGGGCTCTAGCCATACCCCCGAGCAAGGAATTATTTTAGCTCCATGATGATAAATGGAGCCTTTTCTCATTTTTACAAAG
>VDFB02270651.1:795485618-795598396 GCA_007258455.2 Sequoia sempervirens
ATATATAAATATATATGTATATATATGTATATATATGTATATATACATATATATACATAGATATATATTTATATACATATATGTAAATATATATAGACTCAAACATACATATGTACTTGGAAATAGACATGAGTGAACTGGTTACAGTAGACAAATTGAATGAGGGATAGTTGGGCATATCAATGGCAAAAGAAAATATTGTCAATATTAGATTGAAAATTTGAATGCGAAAGGAAGGAGTGGGAAAAGACACACATAACCTATTGTAGTATTAACATGGAAATAAGATGCTCATTATCACTTTGTCCATAATATAAGTGAATGATCGGAATCAAGTGTTGTTAGTATAGATCTCAACTACACATTTTTTGTCTTGGGGAGCTTGATTGATCATTTTTTAATGTGTTTGGAATGTGAATATTGAGTAGAATTTTTTTTGGGCTAGATATATGATTCATCTTGTAAGTTTAAAAGAGAGAAGACATGTAATTGAATGGTGAATTTCCCAAGGAGGAGAGCCCTATGAGCATGGTGTTTCCCATGGTGAGAGTGACATGGATGTTCAAGAACAAGGAGAACATTCAAAAAAGTGTCAGAGTAGCCAAATTCACATCTCCTCAACCAATGTGACTATGGAGAAGATATATGATTTCCATCATTTTTTGGCCATTGGTATCTTTGTTGAAAAATATATCAAAAGAATATCATTTTAAATAGTTGAAATTCCTCTTATGAGATGCATCTTATGTGAATAAAGGGAGGAAACATGTTGATAATGATGTGAATAAAATAGTTGGCATGAAGAGAATATTGTTTGGCTTTAGATTTAGATGGATGACACCAAGATGTAGTGTATGTAACTGATTCATCACCACAATGAATTGCTCAAATTGTACCATAACTACATTTCATATACATGAAGGTGAACTAGGTCACAACTATTGATGCAATGACATTTTTTTATTATTATTATGTTAGCACTAAAGGGGGTGTCTGAAAATAGGGCATAAGATAGATTAATATTAAATAATTAATAATGTAAGTGATTATGCAACAATCACTTTAGTTAATAGAGATTAGTTATTATTTAGTTGTTAGGTGGTTTTGGCTAGTCAAGAGGTTTCAAGAACAATTAAAGTAATTAAATTAAAATATTTGAAATCTAGAAACTTAGTAAAAATACTAAATTTGATAGAGAAAGATCAAGTAAATAGAGTTGTAGGAAACCTTACTTTTTAAAAATAAAATAAAAAAATGGATTGGGGAAAGAACTACAAAATTCAAGAGAAAGCCATCAAATTTCTTATAATTAATAGAAGGATTGGGTTGCTAGAAATTTGGAGTGAATTATAACTTGAGAAATGGTAAGAAGATTGGGTGAGATTAGGGTTTTAAATTGGTTTTCACAAGCACCATTAATGTTCATCTACCAGCTTCAAGAAAGCATAAGGGTTTGTAATTTTTGGTAACTCATATTTTGAAGAATCATTGCAACTTGCAACATGACATTTGAAAAGGCTTTGGGGAATTCAAAAGGTTTACACTTAATAAAATAAAACATAATGAACTTTACAAAAAGTTAAAATAAATCTACCCAAAGGTTTGACCAACACTAGTGAATTTAAAAAAATTCTTTTAGGAAAATGAATTGTGATAAAATAAAATATAAAGAAAACACCCTCCCTACTTTACAAAATAATAATCTATTGACAAAATTCTCAAGTCATTAATTTTTTTTGAAGTTTTATTGACTTGTTGTGATGGGTCACAATAGTTAAGTGAAATTGGGGTTAATTGACTATGGGTTGAATGGACTATGGTTAAGTTGAACTAACGTCAAGGATTAAACTCAAGTTTAAGCTGACTTGAGTTAAACTAAATAGGGTGGAGTAAACCTTGGGTTGAATGGACTACTAAGGTTTAAGTTGACTTGCATTAAACTAGCTAGGGTGGATTAAACCTAGGGTTGGTTGATTATGGGTTGGATGGACTAATGTTAGGTTGGATGATGGTTTAGTTTGGTTAGGACCTTGGGTTATGTTGGACTAAAGTGGTGAATATGGGTGAGGATGGAGTATAGTAACTTATGGACCAATTTTGTTTGAAGGTTATGACTTTAGTTTTGGACCAAGTTTGTGACTACATTTTTTGGCTTTGGATCAAAGTTGTGGTTGTTGACCAAGTTGTATTTTATATGGAAAAATAGGTTTTGAAGGGGCCCTGAAACCCTTGACCAAGTTGTTATTCATACAAAGAAATGGAAAAAAATTTCTTAGGTTCAAGATGGACGAGCTTCTCTTTGGACTAGTTTGAAGTGGGAAGGGTTGATCTAAACATCAAATGAAATGTAATACACATGAATAATCCTAAGCTAGATAGATCTAGGTCTATCAATCATTATAGGATCATGAACATACTATGTGTCCATAATTTTTTAAGAATAAATTTTTAGTCTTACACTAGGTTTCGAGAACCATGTTGGATTCTGATGAGGTTATCATAACTACTCCCAGACTGACATATTTGAGAAAATCCTTGTGGTTTTTTTCCTAATTTAAGTTTTTAAAGTATTGTCAGCTTCCAACGGGATTCCCATAACCACTCCAAAGATTGCCTATGCAAAGGAAAAAATGAAGAGAAGTTTATCTTATGTTGGAACTTTCCAAAGGTTTTGAAACCTTTGTCGGTTCCTAAAAGGGTTTCAAAAACCTCCTCATCAATCGATTATGAAGGAATTTGCATGAGAAATTTAATCATTCAAAAAGAAGAGTGAAAGGCAATGACTTCATAGGTTTTCATAACCTATTAGTGTAGGTTTTTATTTTCCTTATGTTAGGGAATATTTATTTTTCCTACACACATTATTAAGCTTGCTTAGGTTATATTAGAATGGTTAGGTTGAGGACATGTGGCATAATCCATCACTCACGTGTCACTCACACCCACCTTTGGGTATTTGAGTCTCACATCTTCTTTATGCTTTATGTGCCACCTCCTTTTTGTCTTCACCTAAGGAGGTTATGCCACATGTTTTGTCATTTACCAAGTATGTAAAACCTCCCACCTTTTATGTGTAGTAGGAGTTAATGCACCTCTTGGATGTATTTTCCCTTATTTTTCTATATATTGAATACTCTCCTCTCACCTTCACTAGTTCAACAAGTTCGACTAGTTCAGTGATCACTCAGTGAGAGTATTGAGAGTATTATGCAAATTCTCTTGCTTAGTCTTTATTTTTCTCTCATTTCAGATTTCTCTTCATTCTTCTATTTTGATCTTTGATCATATTTTGAGTGGTTCTATGTGATCTATGTACAACATCATATCTTGGCTTAGTTCTCACTTCTTGCAAAATATAACATGGTATCAAAGCCATGTTGTTTGGTATAGCTCATTATTTTTTTAATTTTTGAGAGATTTTTTTGATTCATAAGAGAAATTTTTATTGATTAAATTTAAAGTATGCATAAATGGCCAATGGTTGGCATGAAAATTTGGATCAGATAGGTACAAACACATCTTCTTATTCTAAGTTGAAATAAGGATGCCAAAATTGGTGTGAGTGCCTAGTTGCAATTTAATATAATTTAATTCTGCCTAGAGGATTTTCTTTTTCTTACTCTGTACTTCCTACCAACCTTCCCCATCCACTTTCTATTTAATTTTGATTGTTTCCATGATTTCAGCCTATGGCATACTCCCCCCACCCAAAGCTAATGAATTCCCCACACCCAATTGAAGATTGCATGTTGATGGGTTTAAATTTTCCTTGTTTGTTTGAAGATGTTGCTTATGTGACAAACTTGCTATTGAAGAGGATTTCGTAGTTTTTTCTGTTTTAGTTTATCCTGCCCCAACCTTTGGGGAGGGCCCAAACTTCTGAAAGGGTGATAATTTCACCTCCTTCTCCTTTGATGGGGCTTTGATTGAGTAGTGATGAGGTAAATCACTGTCCCACCAAGACTGCAAACATATTTTTTTTTATTGTTCTGGAGCATGAGTTGTCCATATGTCTAGTTTCAAAGGATATCTTGCAATGGAAGGGTAAACCTTCATAATCTAGAATTTTCGTCTAGCTATGATCTACAAAGTTGAATGTGATGTCACTAGGAAGATCTCTTGTGACATCCAAATCAACCAGGATGTGAGTAAAGGCTATGTGGGTAAAATTCGTTGTTTCTAAATCCAATACAAGGAAGCTTCCCAAAGAATTACCAATCACTTGGAAGAAATCCATAAACCAATATTGTAACAATAGATTTGGAAGACGAATCTAGATAGGTTTCACAGAGAAGGAAATAGTAGTAGGGTTAAAATTAGGAAACCATGGCTTAAGAAGAATGAGGCTTTGCCCCCAACACCATTTTTCTTGCATAATTGCATCCTTGTCATGCATATAGTCGAACACCACAATAAAAAATCCCTAAGTAAAAGGGTAAATTTCTACATTACCTTTTAGTGTTGGTTGCCAAGCCCTTGAGATCTTGCCATATAAATTTGGTAATTTTGGCCACATGCGATTGAACTGGCCAATCAAACCATTAGATGCAAAATACGGTTTTCCAGCATTGACCTCCTTTTTTACCTTCTCCAAAAATACCAAAACAAAATAAGAGTATGCATTTTTTATGAGGGTATTTGGACAATTTTTGGAGATTCTGAACCCATTGGAGACCAATTTTCCTTTCAATGGTCGAGCATCCCATGCTACAAATTTGATTTTTTTCCCTTGACTCAAGCCAACAAGCATATCCTAAAATGATTGGTTATCCCCATGCTTGGAGCCTATCGATTCCTGAGACTCAATAGTAGGTTGGAAATGAGTTGAGTCACCTGCCAAAATATTTCCTAAACATTGACCATCCACAACCCTAGCTAAACTAGGGCACAAAATTGGCAGCAAAGAGGGGCCACCACTGCCATCGAAGCTTGGAATTGGGTCCCTTATGTGAGCATGTAAAGAATTGGAGATCACCTTCTTACCATCACATAAATCACTACCAGTTTCATTGAGAGCCACTAGAGGATGAAGGGAGCCTTTGCCTCTAGCAACCTACCCATTGATGCCCCGTGTTTAGATGAAGGTGAAAAAAAATAAGCATCCTTTTGCACCTATTTTCCCTTACTTCCACCCATTCCAAAGCATGCACACACGGCCCCAGAGACATCACCATGGCCATGTGAGGTCTTTTTCTCACTAGAAATGCCTGTAACTCTCAATTTTTTGAGGCAACACCATCTGGCAATTATAATTCTCAATTTTTTGAGAGATTTGAGACTAATAAAGAGAGTATTTTTCCTCAAAAACCAAGTATTCTCTTCTCCTGCATCTTTGTATGATCTAGAGAATTAGAAAATTTTAAAGGAAAAATAAGCATATATTTAACCTAGTTTACATATATTTGTTTATGTGAGATCTGAGTGATTTGCATTTTTTGGTAATATTGGAGAATATTTAGAATTTACAGAGAGTCAAGAAGGTTTGAAAAATTCAAAATTGACTTTTATTTCACCAAAATCATAGATTGGAGGACACAGTAAAAAAATCAGAGTTAAAAATTTATTTTTTTACTAGAGTTGTTTTCATTTTTGCTTCAAAAATCTAGCTTCCACTCAATGCTAAGAAAATATTTTTTGGGTTTTATTCTCAAGGTTAAAAAAAACTTTGATTATTTGTTATTTTTTGCATACAATTGATAATTTTTGTAGAAATCAAATCACAAGGAGGAATGAGTCGTTCATCATAGGTAGATTTTTTCATTTTTCTCCAAAAGTGCATAACGTTTGCCTCGAGTATTAGATTTTCATAAACAAGTACTTGATGGAAATTTGGAAATAAGCATTTTCTATCTATGAAGGTTTTGATAAAAAAAAATTCCTTTTCTATCAGATATTGTAGGTTGAATCTTCTGCAACTTTTTATCTTCATCAAGTTGAATATCTTTCTCCTCTATAATCCATTTTCCAAAAATGAAAAGGTGTTGGAAAGATATTGAAGAGTAAAACATAGCTATAAGTTTTTTTTAGATTTTATTTTTTAAATTAATTTTGTATAAAAAATAATAATTTTGGCCATTAAAGGCCTTAAAAGCTTTGTAATCAAGAAAATCCTTGTAAAAGAACTAATCATAAAGTGCTAACATTGTAATATCTAGGAGGGGGTATTTTTTGAGACTAGTTGAAAGGGGGGTGTCTTTGCGTGTTTCTTCTTGCATACTCTTACATTGCAACAACAATCTAAAATGGATAAAATGGTTCCTCTACTCACACCATACAATTACTTTGAGTGGAAAAATGAAATGGAACTTCACTTAAGAAAGTTAAAATTGTATAGAATAACAATGGGTATTGATAAGGAACCTATAAATCATAATGAAGAAAATCCTAAAGGGTTCAACAAATGTGATGAAGCTTTTGGCACCTTATGCCTGGTTGTATCTCCTAATCTATGCTTTCATATTATTTCTACAAAATCACCAAATGAAGTGTGGAATAATTTGAATACTCTTTTTGGTAAACAAGATTATTTGAGAGCACATTCATTGGAGAACGAGATCACAGGTTTCAGCCCTTGCAATTTTGACACCATTTAGGATTTCTTTACTAAGTTGAATGCCATTACATTGTAGTTGGAGCAATGTGGAATTAAAAAGGATGACTCATAGTTGATTTTAAGCATTCTTTCAAAACTTGGTCTAGATTATGTAGTGTTTGTTTCTAAATTTAATGCAATGATTTCATTGTTGATATCATAAGGGTATGTGTAGGATCATCATGGAAAAAATAGGCCCTTAAGTGGCAAAAAATTCAGAAAAATCATAGTTAGGAAACTTGAAGTAAAAATTTGAATAAGTTATCTATATTATTTCAAAAATATGAAACAATAAAATATGTATCAAATTGAATGTAGTTTCTAAACTACTAGGTTTATTTTTTCTTTTAAAAAATCTATTTGCAAAATTTGAAATTTCAATGCAGTAGTACTTAAATTTCAAGGAAAAAATAAGTAGGTGTCTGTCTGACCACCCTAAACACAATAAAATGATAATATTTTTTTATAATATTTTAGATATAAGTAGAGGACTCATGTCCCAATGTGATGCATATTTTTTTGTAATTTTTTTCCAAGTAAATAATTAATTATGAATTTTTTTATTACAACTTTTAAAAAATATAAAAACTTGTATGTTTGACAACCTTAACTTGTTCAAAACTTCATGAAATTCATTTTTTTTTAATCCTATACTATGCAAAGCATAGAATGTGACGCATGTTTTAGATTCAAAAAAATTGATACCATTTGAAATCTATAGATGTTTTTCAATTAGCATATCAATTAGGACTTAAGTTGTAATTCAAATAGAAAATGAATAATAATTATTTATTAAATTCAAAGTAAAGCATAATTTTTATTGGTGGAAAGCTAAGAATCTCCTTTAAAAACCCTTTTCATTTCATCAATTTTGGGTAAAAAAAAGGTCCTCAGCCACATGGGCCATCATATTAGTTACATATCGCCATTTTTGGCCCATCATGATCCTTCACATACCCATAAAGGAGAAAGATAAATTGATTCAAATGGGAATTATTAAATTTTCTAAGTCTCAAGCCTTGACTGCAAAAAAAGGCACTAACAATAAAAACAAGAAACAAAAGAACCAAGGAGATAGAAAGAAAGATTCATATCAATCTCCATCTACTTTTAATGTAGACTCTAAATTTTCTTCAAAAGAGGACTCATCTAAGAAGAAGAAGCCCACTTGTGCATATTGCAAGAGGAGTGGACATGAACATTCTTGTTATAAGAAGGATATTGATGAACTAAAACATATTATTGAGAAGAACAAAATCAATTTTCCTTCTCGAATGGTTGATTCAACTTCTTCTTCTAATTCCAAAGTTCAAAACAATTAGAATCTAATAAGGAAATAGTCCATACTACTAGGGTAGGTAAATCAAAAGGTAAAGCTCTTTGAGCATCTACAGGTCTTGTATTAGGGAGATAGCTCCTAGATCCTAGAGCTTCTCATCATATGGCTTCTACACAATCTATGTTCTCTTCTTTTGAGCCTTGTGTTATGCCACCTATTTTGATGGAAAACAATACATACATGGATGTAATTGGGAAAGGTACAGTTGATATTAGGCATGGCAACTAGTGGAACCCTCATAAATTTTCTTGTTCTAGAGATTTGATATGCTTCTTCCTTGGCGTTCTCTTGTTTTGTCAAGGGTTAGGGTTTAGGGTTTTATGTGAGGAGTGGTTTACTTTGATGATTGTCTCCTTTGTCTAAACCCTTGGTATATCAGTCTTTTTCTTTTTGATCTCCCATAGTCAGTTCCCAGTCACATTAAAACAATTTGAGCCATGGAAATCCATGAAGTTACTGGCCCTTTGTGCCTAGGTATGAAAAAAAAATATTTTATAACGTTGATAGATTAACCTTGTTTGGCCTTTACATCCTTTGAGTTAAATGGTTTTAATTCTTTTAAGGCCTTTTATTACATTGTCTAGGTGGTCCCCTTTTCAAAACAACTTGCGAGCACATGCATAATTGTTTCACTCAAGTTCTCGTTCATCTCCTTTTCCCATTGCTCATCGTAGATAAATTTGTGAATGCTTGACTTACATTAGCAATGTGCAATGAGAAGTGTTTCCTTTGTATCACACATCATGGATAGGTTATGGATCTTTATTTTTTCATTAGCGATGCATGATATGTTTTATCTCTTTATTATCATTGGCTTTCTTTATCGCTAATAACCTACAAGTTTTGTGTTGCAAATTGGCGATGCGTGATGACCCTTTGTGCCCTTTGCATCTCCTTATATTTTTCATCATAGATTGGTTGTAGACTTTGAGTTCAAAAGTAGCAATAGGTGATGTGATTCTATGTTCCAATATTCTATCACTGATTTAAATTACTCTTGTGAGCAATGTTTCATGTGCCTTTGATTTTGAAGCAAGTATACGTGGCTTGATCTTGTTCCATTGCTCCTTCTCTCCCATCACTGGTGTGATCTAGATATTGAGGTGTGAATTAGTGATGTTCAATGGGAGATGACTATAATCAAAGGAGGGCCTTGATTTAGTGATCGATATTCCATCACGCAGATACTCACATCGCTAATAGACCTCGTGGAAGAAGAAATATATCAGCGATGAGCGATGGCCTCCAAACAAGAAATGACTAAGGTAAATAAGATATGATGTGGTTGCATCCTAAAGCCATCATTTAAAGCAAAAGATAAAGTAGCGAGGTGAAAGGAGAGCCACTGATATGGTTTTAAAACAAGATGATCAACAACTAGATTTTAAACATGAATGGCTAAGTGTCTGTCTGCTCACATGAGATTTCTATCACCCACTAATGGTGTTACACCCCATTGTTCTAGCCAAAATGAAGGTAGTTGGCTCATTTTCTTCACATCTGAAATCACTCAGGAGTAGAGAAGATAGTTAGGGTCCAAGAAAATAGTTTGGAGAGCTCCAATAAGTAATTGTAGAGGCATTAGCATCAAGTTGTCACCTGGGTAAGAAAATTATCATATATCTTCCTACCAATTGCATTGAATTATGCTAGTCTAGAAATTAGTAAGGAGTTTGAAAGGTAAATGTAATTATGGTACTCATTATGCATTTTCAGTTGGGTTAGTAGGGATTGCATAAGGTCTAGGAGGGTTTTTTTCTACAAATTGTTGCCTAAGAATTAAAACTTGGTAGGTCTTCCCATTAATTGAAAATTGTAAGTCCTAGCCTTGTTACATTAAAAAAAAGAGCGAGCCAAAACCAAGTGAGTCTAACATCAAGCCTGAGAGAAAACCCAAGCCTAAAAGAGTTAAGAAACCTAAAATTCAAGATGTCACATCTGCACCTAAGCCAAAGGTGCCAAAAGCACCTACACATCCTAAAGCTAAGAAGATATCTTGTGACAGATTCATGGAAGGTGTAGTGGAGGATGTGAAGGAGGGAGGGTCATAGATTGGAAAGAGGCCCATAGTGCAAGTCATTGTAACAAGCAAGTTGATTTATCTTGTTGGTGGAATTGAAGAACCAGCTCATCCACAAAGTAGATGGGAATTATTTCTATATGCCTTTAACATAAGGCATGCCAAATGGCCAGCCAAACATTTGTGGAGTTTAGTTGTATCAAATGTATTTCTAGAAGTTGATATAATGAAGGCCCTAAGAAAAAATTATGATCATGTGGACAGGAAGATAAAAAGTCATAATGGCACCCTAATCCTTGAAGTAACAAGGGATAAAATAATAGAGGTGTTCAAGTTGAACTGTATTGTATTGGTATTAGATGTGCAAAATCGTATCATGAATATGAGAAAAACATGTATGCTTTCAGGAATAGTTTGCTCGTAAGGCACAAAAAATTAATAAGAGATTTGGTCCTACAAATTTGGATCCCTCCGATTGTGAAGAATTTGTTGATTATTTCAATAACACTTTCTACTGTCTAAATCAAGTCTTGAGCTACAATTTTGATGCAAGAATAGCTCTGTAGACTTACTAGTTATGATAGTTGATATACAAAATTGAAACCTTAATAGGGGATTTGACTACACTGCTTATCTTGTATAAGAAATGCATAAGAGGCTCATTGCTTTGAAGAAAGGGACAATCCCATTGCTCATCTATCATTACTCTTTGTTGATGCATATGCTTTTGTATGTTGGACAAGACAAGTGGAAGAAGATGATAAAGTTGAGGCAGTTAGATAATGAGAATAATCCTTTGCCTATCCAAATGTGGACACATATTTGGGATCAAAATTGTCCCACTTCACACTATTTTCTGTTTTGCAATGCCATCAGCTTTGGTATCTTGGAAATTTTGGGTGTTCCACCAATTTAAAGATTGTTAAAGGTTATTAGGGATATTATGTGCCCTAAAGATGTAGAAGGGTCATTGGTGAATCATAATTGGGATGATTGGTTCTTGCAATCAGAGTATAAATTAATCAGGGCCTATGGAGCTAGGGCGACACCTCATTTTTTTCGTTTGTACATTTAAGATAGATTGGCATTTATGGAGCTAATGTGGCAGCTTGATTTTATGGACCAGGAATTGTTCAAAACTCTTAGGAAGGGTTTTGTAATTGTGCCACAATGTGCTTTTGGCTACTTCAAGAAGTTTAGAATAATAGTAAATAACCTCAGGATTCCTATTGATGAGGTTAGGAGCTTTGACCCGAGGGCTTTGTGAATGAGAAGAGAGAAGCAAAGGTGTGTCTAGTTTTTCTCATGTTTTTATATATTATGATGATGTGCTTATAAATCTAACATGTGGTGGAGAAATCAACCAAAGATGGAAGAATTGAACTACTATTTGTGCTATGGAGGAAGAGATCATAAAAATAAATGCTTTTTATGTAAGCTCGTATGATGAAATTGAGAACCCATTAAAGAGTGCTATGCAAAAAATAAGTGATTACCAAGGTGGAAAGTTTAGAGTAAAATTCAAGGAAGCTATTGAAAGAGCACAAGATCTCCTAGAGCAACAACCTCAGGCTATGGATATCCCTAAGCAACTTGTTGAGATTTAGGGAGGAGGTGTTGAGGTAATTGGTGAGGATAAAATGGTAGAACATATGCCTGATGATGAAGAGGTGGAGAGGAGATTCCCTTCTCCAAAAATCAACGATGTTATCGATGTAGAAACTGCTCAAGATAGAATTGTCAAATGGGAATATGATGAGAAGGCCAATGATGATCCTAGGATCAAGGATTATGAGGAGTTTAGTGTAGATGACACCTTTGTACAAACAAAAGAGTTCAAAGAATTATTTATTCATCATAGTAAGAGTATAAAAGAAATAATTGAGCAAGCTAAGGATGTTGTGGACCCCTCTCAATTGGAGGAGGTAGAGAGAGTAGAGGAAGAGAAAATCATGGCTGAGATAAAATCCATCACTCCTAATGAAGCCAGGAAAATTGTTGTTGAGAGTGGAGTTATGTTGCTTCTAGGATGTACCCTTACTTCATCCATTACACTTGATGCTATCAGGAGAGAACCATAGGTGTTTGTATCTAAGGAACACTTTGATGACCAGTTGTTTGGATATGGCTATAGTCCTAAATTGCACACCCTTGCAATTTGGTCCATGGCGCCCAACACTGGAAAGCATGAGGTTGCTAGGCCGATAGAAGAGGTCATTGGTGCAATGGTGGTAAAGAGGGTTGCAGATATAACCCCTATTTAGGTAGAAAAATTGACTTTGCATGTTGCAATGCTTAGTGTTGATACTACTCAAATCTCCCAACAAAAGTATGATGTACTATTAAAAGATTACAACAAAATTTTAGATGAAAGCAATAAGATGATAGCCATAGCTCAGGCTAGCCAATCTATAAGGGTAGTTTCTTCACCATCCTCTTCTTTTGATTTGTTTATGCAAGATAGAGATACTTTGTCTCTAAGGTGAAATATAAAATTGTTGAAGAATAACCCATAGTCAAACCAAAGATGGATGGGTAGTGCAATGGTAGAGCACCCATCAACAAATGTGTGGCCCCAATTTTGACTCTTAGTTAGTCCATGAAAATGTTTAACATGGTATTAGTGTTAGTTTAGTAGAGCCACACCTAGATTGGAGATGGACTGGTCACCAAGTGATCCAATTGCTTGAAATGATAGAGCACATTAGCAACAAATGGATGTTCCCATTTTTTTTTCTTTTTTTTAGACTATAGGAATTGGGTAGCTCCCCTATAACGGATGGTCCTAGGTTTGACTCCTAGTTGGTCCAAGAATTTTTTAACAATTTTTTTATATTGTTTCACTTACCTTCATTTGCTTCAATTTTGAGAATGTTTTGAATATGCCCTATGTCATGTGGCGGTTGGTGATGAAAATTTGATTCTATTTGACCTTGGCATACATCTATTTGATCCAATCAATTTTTGTTCCAATAATTTTTAGCAAAGGTTGACGTAGTGGAGAACTCAAGGTTTCCAAAAGATGTGTGAATAATGTTCCTCAACCACTAACTAGTTACTCTATAGCTTTTTATGTTGTTTGTTAAATTACTTAGACAAGGTTAGAGTTCCCAATTCCTCAATGACCACTATGCAGATGTTAACAATAAATTTACCATTCTTCACTTGCGCCTCACAATCCATGGCTCCCAAAAACATTACACTATAATCATATTGATTAAGGGCCAATTTTTTGCATCGTTACATCCTTGGAACGATTATACACCCTAGTCTTGGGTCATGAATCTCTTATGGGATTTAATGAATTTTATACAAGTTTCACCTCCTTCACCAATAAGGGACTACACACCTATAATATTATTTTATGCATAAATAATGAGATTTTTTTACATATATAATGGGAAAATACTTTCAACCTAAATTAATTATAGTTTTAAATTGGTTGAGAGTATTAAATTCAAAACTAAAGAAAAGAAAATAAAAGGAGAAGAGGACAAAGGGACAAAAATAACTATAGAAATTCATTCTTATTATTTCAAACATGTAATATATTAACATAATGTATTATATAATTTAATTAATAATATATAAAAAAATCAATAATATTGTATGTTTTAAATTATTTTCACAATTAAAAAATATAAAAAATAATTAGATAAAATAGAAAATCAAACAACATATATATGATAATAAAATAATAATTCTTTCTTCCACCTTTTAATTAATCTTTTTATATTTATTAATTCTTGATTTCTTCTAAGCATTAGTTACTTTTTCTACTTAGATTTCTCATTCTTACAACATATATTAGCATTTTTTTAAGTCTTGTCATAATCTATTTTATTTTAATATAGTATGTTATCAATTGCAAATAGGATTATTTAAGACTATTTCTTTCCATAATCTATCTTGATTTTATTTTATTATAATTTTGAAATAATAATTTATCTAAAATATTAACAATTGCAAAAGGTATTTAATTTCCCATTCTCTCAACAATTATTAGTACATTATTTAAGACTATGTCTTACCATAGTCTAATTTCTTTTAATGTTATCAAATTCAAATAGGTTTATTTATAATTTATTATAATTTTAATGCAAAAAGGTATTCTACGTTATTTATTGTTTACTTCTTAACTTTTTTTTTTTATTCTTCTAGTTTATTTTGTTTAAATGAAAGTTCTTATAATACTATTATAAGTTTGAAAAATCATATCATAATTGTATATAAATTAATTAAATAATATATAAAATAGTCTATTATTTATACATAAAATAATGTTAATATATATTATTTTTATATTAATATTAATATAATATTAAAAAATGATTTATAAATTATTTAATATAAAATAATCATTAAGGAAGAAATTGATATGGGTTTGAAATGGACAAAAGGTGAAAAAATATTACTTAACTAAATAATAATAATGAGATAAAAATAAATTAATTAAATAATATAAAAATGAGCTTGATTTATATATTATTTAATATAAAATCATCATTATAATAAATAAATAATAATGGAAGAAAAGGACAAGGGGTTGAGCTGACCAAATTATGAAAAATTATATCATAAAATTAATTAAAAAATAAAAAATAAAGAGATACAAATATTAAAACTAATTGAGCTAAATTACATTATAATAAAAGTAATCAAGGACACTAGGAGAAAAGCAACAAAGACTGATAGGGGAAAGGGTTCCATAGTGGGTAGGGATCCAATTGTGGGTATAGAAGTAGGCCTGAGTGGACCCCATAGTAGGTAGGCTTAATATCCAATAAACTTACACTTAATATCCAATTTCAAGAAAAAATATCCATAAAGTACACAATTTGACAAATCATGTGATGCCACATTAGCACACCAATAATACATGACTTACTGACCCACTATGGTCTCACCATTTTTTTGTGCCTTTTTGGATACCTTGACAAAAAGCATGCTGATGTGGCATCACATTTGATGATGTGGCCTTGAAACCAATCTTTATAAGAAGGGGACTTGCCAAATAATCTGTTGTTAAAAACTTGATGGTTTAGATTTTTTCCCATATGACTCTGGGGGTGTGCCTTTCTACTACCCATCTTTTTTTGTGAATATGTACTTATATTAATTATTAATATAGATAGCTTCCTATTCATAAAAAAAAAAAAAAAGCTTGTACAAATTTAAGAGTGATTAAAAAATTTCACATAAACTTTGAGAAACTCAAAGTTAGGGTGGCCCACTATAGGTCCCTCTCCCCTATAGATAATATATAGATAAGAAAAAACATTTTTATTATTTGTTCAATAATTATATTAATTTAAATATTATTTATTTTATTTTAAATTTAAAAATTATTATATTTTTCAATAATTATTTATTATAATAAAATACAAATAATAATGTAAATAATTAAAAACTAATTAAATTAAAAATCAAAATCTATAAACAATTGAATGAAATAAAAATTTATTGTTATTTTTCAAATAATAAATTATTATTTTATTTTTATAACTTATTGATAAAAAAAAAACAATTTATTATTTTATTTTTATAACTCATTACTGAAAAATTTAGTTAGACCAAACAATACACTGCACAGCGTACAAGAAAAAAATTTGTACTGTTTATACTTAACATCTTAAAAAGACAAAATACTATGTAACAGTAGAATGTACAAAACCTATGCGCAAAAGCAGTAATATTTTCTTAGGGCTTTTTAATATGGTTCTGCCATGAAATAATATGATCTAATTATCTTTGCTTTTGCGGATTAATTTATGCCGTTTTTGTGAATCGGGCTTCATTATCTTTATCGTGGGAGTTTATGAGTGAATATTAAAGACACCTCTTTGAGCTTGGAAGGGGAATATGCCAAATCAATAATATTTTCTAAGTTTATCCAAAATTTCTGGAGTTTGAATTATTCATTATTGCTATCGTGGATGACAGAATTGTTTTATGAAGGGGCTTCAGAAATTATTAAACATCTAATATATTCAAAGCAATTTATTTGTATTTAAGTAATCTAAATATGAAACAAAATTCTGATGATAGAAGAACGACTGAAAAGCAACTTTACATTGTATTAAAAAACCTGAAAAAAATTTCAGTCCAAAATAAACCAAAACATAATCCTGACAAAACAGAAGCGTGGAAAAGGGCATTCTACTTCTCTCTTGAAACAGTAGAAACAATATCTCCCAGAAATCAAATTTTCGTACGAGCTACTGAAAATTCATAGCATTTGAAGTTTGCACCACTGGTAAATTTCCTTGGGCGCTGCCCTCCTCCTGGTGAAAGCCCTTGGTGCCCTTCTTCTGGTGAAAGCCCATACACTTTAAATACCATGTCCTGAAAAACATTTTCACTCACAAATATCTTGTCATACCACAGTTTAGCACACTCAACAAAATCCAGACTAGGAGAAAACAATCCTTTCACCCTCACCCTCACCTCTTTTTGAGGAACTTTATAATCTCCAACTTTATAATACTGAAAGAAATACGAGCTCTCACATTCAGATACAAGTGGATTGACTAGCTCAAAGTTTACAGATGCCCACAGCTTTGTGCAGGAATCATATACCTGTGCATGCCCTGAATATAAACTTATAACAAAAAACTTGCCATCTATAAAAGCAGAGCTACAGTTGTCTACATTTGTAGGCATGGGAGGAAGAAGGCTCCACTGGTCTTCTTCTATATTATAAACTTCTGCTTCAAGTACCCTTTTGTTATCTTTGTCTATTCCACCCGCAATGTAAATCAGTCCATTAATGGAGTCCAACGCACAGGAGAAACGCCGGCGACTCACAAGCATGTTGGTGCCTCGCTGCCATCTACAAGACCAAAAATTATAAACAAAAGTGGCTTCCTCGATGGCCATGTTATCAAGCCCCAAGCCCATCAATATCAATCTGTGACCGAAAGGAACACAGTGCGAGTGGCCATATCGATGGTAGTATGGTAATCCCAATTCGGTGGGGATAGGAGGGAGTCTTCCACAAGAATTACTTGGAGAGTGATAGATAATTAATTGGAAACAAGGAGTCTCAAATTTCTCAACTATAACCAACAAATCCTCTGCCTTCCCAAGCCTCTTTCTATCTCCATAGAACAGAGGATTGCTCATCACATTCCTCCAACTTCTGCAAACAGCTCTGAGATTAAAAGAATATGTGCACGGCACCCTTAGCAAGCATTCTACAGCAAGATCTTCTGGAAGCTTAGAAAACATCTCCATTACCCTCTCTTCACTCTGACACTCTTGATACTACAATTCTCTTTGACGCTCCTGATAATAGTAAGAAAGATTATTTTTCAATTAATGCCAGTAGCTAAGTAGGGATGTTTACTGTCATTAATTCAAAATAATAAGAGAAAACACCGCTTCCAATTTGTCAGCAATCCTCTTTATCCACTGTGCTTTGAACTATCCAAAATTGGCCTAAAATTTATAGGAAGTCGAATATCCTTCCCATTTGCTTTTTTAATGGACTAAGTCTATTATTAGTTTTTCTTTCTTGCTTTTATTGCATGTAAGAGTTGACAACAGACGTTACCACAGGTGCTGCTGCTCATTTTTTCTGTTAATGGTGCTGCTCTGCAGCCAACATTTTCTGCTGTATATTCTGTTTTTTTTTTAGCTGCTGAGAAGATATAGACATTTGTAACTGCTTCTTTTTGCTGCTGGGCAGCTATAGACATTTGTAGCTGCTGCTTTGATGCTACTTCTGTTGTGCAGTCAACATTTATTGTAATGCCTATTTTCTTGCTGCTGCTGTGCAGCTCTATGTATTTGGAACTTTTTTTCTTATTCCAATAAAAAAAAAGAAAAGAAAAAAGAGTTGACAACAGTGGTTGGCGGCTGCATTCTTTTTAAAATAGTTTTTGTTTTCTTACTTTTAATTTTAACAAACAGTCCAACTGATTGGGGGTTACAATTCAAATTAAAAATGTTAGATTCTGTTTATTTATTTCTAAATTGTTAATGGGTAGATATATTAATGATCTACTAAATGAAGATATAGATGAATGAATGGAAGAAATGGTAAGTAGATTTTGTCACTGGAAAAATAATTTTATTTTTATTTTAGAAGATGCATGGATATAGTTTAGATTAATACACCAATATTATTATGGTGTTATATAATTAATTATTATTTAGATATTTTAAATATCTTTATTTAAAAGATATATTATTGATAATAATATTAATTAGATATTTTAAATATGTTCATCTACAAAATATTTGAAGGGTTTATATTATTATTTTATTTAGTATGGATTATGTTATTAAATGAATGCGTTTAAGATTAAAAAATATAAAATTGTTTTTTATTTATGAAGAGTTGATTTATTTAATACATATTTTTTTTAAAATGACGCCATTATTTTACTAAGGTAATGAATGGTTTGGCATGGAGAGGAACAATTACAAAAGGAAATTGGAGCCCACCATCTTCTAAACCAAGAGCTCATGATTTTAGCTTATTTTATTATTACAATTGTTAATCATTGATAGTAAAATAATTAGTATTTAATACTTGTTATTCATGTTACTATTTAATTTGATTATTAATATTAACCACTAATAATATTAAATAAATATTTGTGATATTCTTTATGTTTGCAATTTCATTTATATGTTATTTAATTATCATATTATTTACTAATATTTATTTTCATATATTTAGGTTTTTTTTTTTTTTATAGGTAAGTGCTATCAAAGGGGATAGCGCCCGTTTACAATAGGTAACAAAGGGCCATATGAGGCAGCAAGAAACTATCTAAGGAGAACCCATAATCAGCATCCCTCTTACCACTACAGATATTGATACAGAATGCCTAAGTTCCAACCCAAGTCAATCAACCTATCCATGTTGTTCACACCCAACCATGACTGTCTGTGGCCCATGAATCTGACGAACGCACTCATTTCGGAATTTACCACCCGCACCCGAAAGACCTCCCAAGCGTTGGCCACAAAGTTTTCCCTGGCTTCTTTTTGTCATCTCCAAGCCTCCACATTAGCAGCCTCCATCTGGTTCTCCTTAGTATATGAATCTGAATTCTCAAAAAACATACGAAGCTAGCTTAATAGTCCCGTTGAAGGCAACTCTAACACCGCACTTGTTGTTGCAGCCATATAGATCTTAGCCACGAGCCCTCTGAGCTTCTCTACCATCCTCTCCCTCGAGCTCAAAATGTCTACCAGAGGCATTATTACTACTTCAAGTATTTTCCCATCGCACATATGACCTTCCCCAGGGAATACCCCATTCACGACCCCGAGTAAAGCATCTATCATCTCAAGACTTCGGGTGCGGAAGCGGCACTGGCATTGCCCCACCTTGTCTTCATTTTTACAGACGCAACTAACACCAAAGTGGTGCCCCATCCTTTGCAACTGGCCTTAAGAACTCAGTCACACCAATACAAACAAGAATGGATGAGCCCCTTGGCGCATTCCTAAATAGAGCAACAAAATAGGAATCCGACGAGCAACCATGACAATTTTTGACACCACTCCAGTATAGTGTACCTGGAAAATCTACTTTATGGATCCCCCGACAGATTCTATGCCATTTAAACATGAGTTCTATGTACATCCGCTCACAGGGCACGAAACTCACCAGAAATATCGTCGTCTAAACTTGCCATATCTACATCTAGGATAGATTGGAGACCTGCCCAACGGTCAGTGGAGGCTTCCACCAACACATGTGTATCTTGGTGAACTCTCTAATTAGCCAACAGGTCCGCTACGTTGTTTGCTTCTCTATACACGTAAGGGAAAATTCAACCAGCTTGCCCAATAGTGACTTGATCAATTCCACCCAATTGCCCATTCGCCAACTAGGAGAGTTCCTAGAAGAGATAGCCCAAATACAGATCTGGGAATCTCCCTCAATTTCCATAGCCTCAATACCTTTTTGAATGCAAATCTAAACAACCAGAGCTAACGCTTTGAATTTCGCTATGTTGTTCAATTGGACCCCCAAGTATTTGGACGTCACCCAAACACATTGACCATTCGCATCTCTTAGGATACAACCAGCTCCTGCTCGACTAGGATTTCCTTTGGTTGCACAATCAAAATTGAGTTTCCATTTTAACCACACTGGGGTTAACCAATGAACCAGTCGCCTATCCACTTTTGGAGCTTGGACAGCATTAGATTTCAGAATCTTAAGTTTGGGCCACATCTTCTATGTCTCCTCATCCCACTTTGTGAATTTAGCTTTGGAGCCAATATTCGTTCTATTGTTTAAGGTTTCTATAATGGCTTCTTGTATTTTACCCATAACTTGTGTCTCTTCTAAGGCCTCCCCCTTGAAGATATGCCTATTCCTTTCCTTCCAGATATGTCAGACAACCATAGAAGGGGCCACAATCCATATGCTATACCAATAGCCAAACCTATTAGTCAACCTCCAGCTGATCATGAAATCCCACAACTTGGGCTGACGGGGACCTTGCATACGTAGTGCCTCGCACAACCAATCCCAGCATTTTGAGGCGAAGGGGCAAGTTAGGAACAAATGGTCTAACTCTTCTTCGTTTTGTTCACAAAGGACATACCTGGACAGTCCTACCACCCCAATCCTTTTCAACCTTTCTCCAATGAGGCAACGTTTATGTAAGGAAACCCAAAGGAAATCCCCAGCTTTAGGTAGTACCTCGTGCTTCCAACATAGTGTTTCCATCCATAATTTCTCCTCTCCCTGAGCAATCTGGAGTTGGTACCCAAGTTTGGCTAAGTACTCCCCAGACTTAGCTCCACACCAGATAATTGAGTCCTCTCAGTTACATAAATTAATTGTCCTTTTGC
This sequence comes from Sequoia sempervirens, assembly GCA_007258455.2. NCBI lineage: Eukaryota > Viridiplantae > Streptophyta > Pinopsida > Cupressales > Cupressaceae > Sequoia > Sequoia sempervirens. The sequence goes on from VDFB02270651.1 coordinate 795,506,397, forward strand.
TTAGTTCCTGATCCACTTTTCTTTTAGCTTTTGGTCAAGGGGCTAAGTATCCAATCCTTTCCACTCATTATGCCTCCCAATACACCAAAGCCGCTACAAACATAGTCTGCCACCTTTGACCCAAAAACTCCTTTGAGCCTATCCACAAACTGTTCTAAACCAAACATCTCTGACAAACTCCTATGCCCATCCCATGAGTCTGTCCAGAACAAAGCCGACATCTTGTTTCCTATTCTCCAAGTAAGATGATTCATGATTAGTCCTATGCACTTAACTATGAATTTCCACACTGTCGAGCTTCCCCCCACATTGTCTATTGTCGGGATTCTTGATGCCTCCATACTATCCAAATATTTGTTTTGGAGAATACATAACCAAATTTTCTCAGGTTGTCGGTACATCTTCCATATGATTTTGGCTCCCAGGGCAGTGTTCTGGAAATTGGCATTTCTCAGTCTCGCACCTCCATCATTTTTGGCTTTACACGCTAGTTCCCAGCTAAGGAGTGGGATTCTCTTCTAACTCTTAGAGCCCTCCCAAAGGAATTTCCTCCAGATCTTTTCTAATTCATTTTCAACTTTAGCATGTGCATCACAACAAGCCATGGTGTATATTGGGATTGCAGACAATACCGATTTGACCTTTACTATACGACCAATTGTTTTTCCATTCCATCGCTTCGTTTCTACATTTATTGATCACTTATTCCCAGTGTTTTGTTCAGTAAGCCCCTTAAAAAATTGAGATCACAAGAACCTTTATGGGTAGCTATCTAACTTTAAATCCCAGAACAGCAAAAATCACACCTTGTAACGACTTCCTTGTATTGAAGAAATAAATGCAAGATTTTTCCTTAGTCATTTGTTGCCCTGAGTGCAATTCATATTCTACCAATAGTTCCTAGATACACTGAGCCTCCCTAATGCTTTCCTTGCCCAACAATGTTGTGTCGTCTACAAACTATGAGTGTGTTAATGGTTCAATGTTTGGGGCCACTCAAACACCCTTCCACTCCAACCATTGGCAACACAGCTTAATCATTACGCTCAAAGACTTCGCTTGTAGTACAAAGAGGAAGGGTGACATAGGGTCGCCCTGTCTTAACCCATTCATTTCCTGAAAAAAACCATGTAGGGAGTCATTTACTGATATGGAGAATCTAATCATGGATATGCAGAAGAAGATGAGGTCCCGCTAGTGAGTGTTAAACCCCAGTTTTTTGATTACCTTCAAAAGGAAACCCCAGCAAACTTTGTCATATGCCTTGTGAACATCAAGTTTAACTATCATCCCTGCCTCTTTACTTGTTGAAAGTGAGTGGATGGCTTCACTAATGAGAAGAATGCAATCAAAGATTTCTCTTCCTGGGATGAATCCATTTTGTTCAAGAGATACCAATCTCCCCAAGATCGGTTTCAGTATGTTTTCCAGTACCTTCGCTATTATTTTGTATATTGTATTACATAATGAGATGGGTCTGTAAGCATTAAAATTTTGACATTCAAATTTCTTTGGGATCAACACAATTACTAAATTGTTTAAGTCCCTGACAAACTGTTTCATTTTCTAGAAATCCTCGACAAGCTTCCATAGCTCATCACCAACAAAATTCCACCAAGATTGGAAGAACCTTGTCAGAAATCCATCAAGTCCTAGGGCCTTATCCCGATGGATTTGAAAAAGTTCCTTTTTAACTTCATCTTTTGAGACAGTTTCACACAACATTTTATTATCCGCTTTAGTAATCCGCTTTTCTAGTGGTATCAAAAAGTGATCATTGATGACCTTTGATGACTGATTGCCAAGTAACATCGTAAAAAATTCAGTTGTTTCCTTTCCAACCTTAGTCGAGCTGCAAAATTTAGAGTCGTTTGATGCTTTGATTTCTTCAATTTTTTTTGTTTCCCTCCTTGCCAAAACTGACGTGTGGAAGAACTTGGAATTCGCATCCCCATCCTGTAACCAGACCTCCCACGATTTGTCACGCCAATAGATTTCGTCCTTCTTCAGGAGCTCTATCAACTTCACTTTTACTTCTTTTTCCTTCTGATATTCTTCATTCTGCATTCCATCTCTAATTACCTTTTCGTTTAAAGTGTCCAACTCACTTTCATTTATTGCCTTCTCCACAAAGATATTTTGAAATCTCTTCCTATTCCAATCCTTCAACTTCTGTTTGAGTATTTGGAGCTTTTTAGTGATTTTGAAGCTAATTGAGCCACCCACCTTGGCTTCAGTCCACCATTTTTCCAATAGACCTAAGAGGCTTCCATCCTTCCACCACATATTCTGGAACTTGAAAGTAATTTTCTCCTGTATCGACCCATCATTGATTGAGAATTCTACAAGGAAATGATCGAAGATTGACACGGGAAGAATATTTGTATTAATATGAGTGTTCGAACTATTCCAGGCAGGTGAGCGCAGGAAATTTTCCAGTCTCTCAGCGATGGCAATGAAGTCCTGATGCCAATTCATCCATGTAAACAATGTCAGAGTAAAGAATTAACTTTACTACCTCTTAAGATTTCCCTTTATGCACTTGCATTAGTCATTTAATAATTAAATCTAATTATTATATGCCTATTTACGTATTAGGATTTCCTATTAGTTTTTTTGATCTCCTTCTATAAGGATTGATCCTTTGTATATTTTTTGACTTAATTCTTTTGCTAATAATAAACTTTCACATTGTCAGAGCAAACCCTTGTTTTGTTTCCTACAGATTTCTTCCTTGTGACAGGTTTTTGCATGCAAGTTTCTTGGGCTTAATAGATTTTTTTTCATCAAATCTTACATGGTATCAGAGCTGGATCTATTGTAGCTTGTTCATGTTTGAATAAAAAAGGGAGCAAGGGTTTGATAGAAGAAATTTGGGATTCTTCAGCTAATTTGAGAGGTTCTAGTTGTAGTTTTCAAATTTGGTATTCCTTGCCCAATGTTATTTTTTGTTCATGTACATGTGAAAAGGAATTTTTTTGGGTGTCCTTCTCCGTGTTGTTCATAGTGGTGTCCTTCCCAATATCATTTACCAAACTTGCACCTTATTCCTCTAAATGCCATACATGAGCCGACGTCTGCGTTGGCAGATCTGAAAAGGCAGAACTTCAAACCCCCGCGGGAACCGTACTTTGACTTGAAATTTTTTTTTACCTACGATTGCTATCTAGATCTATGGTTATTTTCATCAGAAAAATCCAAAGGTACACATGATACTCATTTGAATTTTTTCTTTCCCTCTCATTGTAAGCAATCTTTTCCAGCTTCTACGGTTCGGTTTATTGAATTGTTGGGGGGGTGTTTTATTTCTTGTTTTTTGTAATTTACTTCAATAAACTTGAAATTATATCAAAACAAAACCCCTTCTAAAATATGGCTGAGACCTCTTCTAGTCTAGAACTTCTGACCCCTCATAATTATCACACATGGAAACCCCTGATGACATGGATTCTCTAGTCAAAAGGGTTGTGGTCTTGTTTAGACGCAGTGCAGCTAGTTTTCTAGAGGTCTTTCAAGGTCATGCAACACAGGAACAAGATGGATGAGACAATGGGGTTGATTGCTTTACATGTATCAGATAGTTTACAATTTCATCTTGATGGGTGCAATACCCTTGAAGCTATGTGGATCCATCTTGATGGCTTGTTTGGTACAGTGAATGAGTTCAGGGCACTTCAGATTGAGACAGAGCTTACCTCTCTTGTACCAGATCATTTTCCATCCATTGAGGACTTCTTGATGTAGTTCAAGCAGCAGAGGTCTTTATTATAGGGATGTGGAAAGACTAAGACTGACACAGAGTGCATCTACCTGATTTTGTCAAAGCTTCAGGGAAAATCTTAGATTTTCTCCTCTACCTTCCACTCTACCATGGATGCATTGGGTCAGCGATTCTAGATGCCCACTTTTGAGGTGTTCTATGATCGGTTGACTAGAGAACAAGCCAAACTCACACAGTTGGATTCTTTATCTAGAACTAAGAACCAAGCTTTGGTTGCTCAGACTTCTAAGGGGACACATAAGCAGAAGCAGAAGCAGAAGCCCAAAACAAATTCAGTTGGCAGTGAGCATTCCTCCAAGCCACCTCAAAAAATAGAGTCTAATAAATCCACTCCTAAGGGTAAATCTTCTAAGTCTGGTGAGTCTTCCTCCAAGACTAAGAAGTTCACAGGTGAACCTTGCAGTTTTTGTGGAAAGGAAGGGCATTCATTTTCTAGGTGTTGGAATTGTCTTGAGGCTCTAGAGGAAGCCTTGCAACAGCATAGTATTGCTTCTCCATAGCCTTCACCTACTCCCACAGGGAAAGGCCATGCTCTCTCTGCACGAGCATTATCTTCCACTTCTACATGGATCATTGATTCAGGTGCTTCGCACCATATGACACACACACCTAGTTTGGTTACCTCACTTGCTCAGAGTGCTACTACACAGATTGTAGCTGGTGACTCAGCATAACTCTCAGTTACAGGTTCTGGTACTGTTTCATTGGATGGTATATCTCTACAGGATGTTCTTTTCGTCCCTGCCATTTCTACGAACCTCCTGTCTTTCTATCATATTTTCCATTTTGGTTCTGGTAAGACAGTTGAATTCTCACCACATGATGTAGTTATTCAAGACCTCCATGATCCTGATTTATTTGTTGCTACTAGGAGTGTTGATTTAGAGTCTCACTTATATAGGTTTGATGTCTTTGAGAACTCTGATTATATAGGTGTTTCTCTTGTTGCTCATGCAGACACAGTGAGCAAGCTTTGGCATGAGCATTTTGGCCATGTCAACTACAAATATCTCCAACAAATGAGTACACAGGAATTAGTGATTGGGCTTCCTAAGATCTCTTGCGCTGATGGTGTTTGTCAAGGTTGTGCACTTGGAAATCATCATAGAGATCTTTTTCTGACAGGTAGATCCTCATGTGCTAAGGCACCATTGGAGTTGATACATAGTGATCTCATGTCATTTCCCACTCCTTTTTCTGGTGCTTGTTATGTGCTCACTTGTATTGATGACTTCTCGAGATGCACATGGGTGTAGTTATTGAAGTACAAGTTTGATGTCTTTGACTCATTTCGAGTCTTTAAGACATTTGTGGAGAAGCAATCTGGTCTTTCTATCAGGAAGATATGCACTGACAATGGGGGGAATATGTGAATTAGTCTTTTCATGATTTTTGTACTAAGCAGGGTATATTGCATCAGCTGACAGTTCCCCATACTCCTCAGTAGAATGGAGTTGCTGAGAGAAAGAACATAACATTGAGGGAGATGGCCAATTGTATGATACAATCTCAAGATATGTAGCCTTTTCTTTGGGCAGAGGTAGTGAATTATGCCAACTACATTCAGAATCAGATGCCTCATAAGGCATTACGACATTTGACTCCTGAGGAGGCTTGGTCCCATGTCAAGCCTGATGTTTCTATATTTTGAGTGTTTGGTAGTGAGGCTTGGGCATTTATTCCAAATGCTCAGAGGAAAGCCATGGAGAGGAAGAGCCGACCACTCATATTTGTTGGCTAATGTGAGGATATGAAGGCATACAGGTTGTTTGATCCCGATTCCAGAGAGGTTTTGTTTTGGTGAGATCTCCAATTTGATGAGTACTATCCTTAGTTGCACCCTCCATCACCAGCTTCTCCCTCATTGCCTAGTACTTCCTCTTCTCCTCTTCAAGATTATATATCCTCTAAGGATGATTTAGATGATGATCCACCTTCCCCTCCTCCACCAAACATTCCACGAGTGCCCAAGTGGGCTCGTGATACTATCAATTCTACTGGTTCATTGGTAGGAGATCCTTTAGATACCTATCATACTCATGCTCAGCAATCTGGTACTGGTTTTTTGAGCCATGTTGTTTTAGATGATCCTCAGAAGTTTTTGGAGGTGACAGGACATCCTTAGTGGGATAGGGCTATGGATGAGGAGTACTCTTCTTTGATGAAGAATCACACTTGGGATCTTTGTACTCTTCTGAAAAGAAGAAAGATGGTTCGGTGCAAGTGGGTGTACTATACCAAGTATGTTGCAGATGGTTCTATTGATCGGCATAAGGCACGTCTTGTTGCGAAGGGAGTTTCATAGGTGGAGGGTATTGATTACTCTGAAACCTTTGCTCCTATCACCAAGATGAATTCTATTCGCCTAGTACTTTCTCTTGTAGATTCACAGGGTTGGACAGTGTATCAGATGGATGTGAAGAGTGCATTCTTGCACAGGGATCTACATGAGGAAATCTATATGGAGCAGCCTCAGGGTTTTGTGCAGGACTCTTCTCTTGTGTGTAGACTTCGGAGGTCATTATATGGTCTCAGACAAGCCCCTCAGGCTTGGTATGAGAAAATGGACTCTTTCTTGCTAGCCTCACACTTCACTCACTGTCATTCTGATCCTACATTGTACATTCAACATCATGGGGCTGATCTTGTGATACTTGTGTTGTATGTTGATGATCTCATCATCATAGGTAGCTCATCTTCTATGATTCAGAGTGTTTAGAGAGCATTGATGAAGCAGTTTGAGATGACAAATCTTGGACTTCTACACTATTTTTTGGGCCTACAGGTTATTCAGTCTTCGGATGGGATTTCCATACACCAGCAGAAGTATGCTCTTGACATGCTTCAGAGATTCAGTATGCTTGATTGCAAGCCTGCTCCCACACCTTTTCAGTCAGGTGTTCTTTTGTCTACCACTTGCTCTACTCCTTCAGTGGACTCCACCTTGTACAGGAAGCTTGTGGGTAGTTTGTTGTACATGACACACACTCGTCCTGACATTTCCTTTGTTGTTGGCCTTGTCTCTCGATTCTCCCATGATCCTCATGAGAGTCATTGGAAAGATACCAAACATATTTTGAGGTACATTCGGGGCACTACTTCATATGGCATTCACTATACATCAAGATCTCCTCACATTGTTGATTTCACAGACGCCGATTAGGGTGGTGATACAGATGGTCGGAAGTCTACTTCTGGCTTTGTTTTTTGTCTTGGTTCTGGTTCTATCACATGGTCTTGCAAGAATTAGACTACTGTTGCATTATCATCTACTAAGGCAGAGTATCGAGCAGTTGTGCTAGCTAGTCATGAGGTTTTATGGCTTTGACAATTGATGACAGATTTTGGATTTCCTCCTGATAGTCTCACTCTTCTTTGGTGTGATAATTAGAGTGACATTCATATTTCCCACAACCCAATTGAGCATCAGTGGACCAAGCACATTGAGATCCATATGCATTTCATCAGGCAACTGATTCAGGATGGCTCTCTCAGCTTGGAGTATGTTCCAACTTCGGAGCAGGTTGCTGACATCTTCACTAAGCCTTTTGCATCCACGTGGTATCTTTAGTTGCATTCTATGCTTGGGGTGAAGGAAGTTGTCCTTGGGGGGTCTTAGTGAGGCCTACCTTCCTTCTTTTTTTGTCGCTTTCTGCATCTTTCTATCTCTTTTTGGAGGAGGGATTTTTCCCATGTGGTTTTTCCTTTTTCTCTGTTCCATAGAGATTTGGTTGTGATTGGGCACATCATCAGGCTATGTTTTCGGGACCCAAATTTTCTTTCAGCATTGTAGTTCCTTTGCTTCTTTCGTGCATTTTTTGTAGCTGCATTGTTTCTCATCTTAAGGGGGGGGTCTTAGAGTAAAGAATTAACTTTACTACCTCTTAATATTTCCCTTTATGCACTTGCATTAGTCATTTAATAATTAAATCTAATTATTAAATGCCTATTTACCTATTAGGGTTTCCTATTAGGTTTTTTGATCTCCTTCTATAAGGATTGATCCTTTGTATATTTTTTGACTTAATTATTTTTCCGATAATAAACTTTCACATTGTCAGAGCAAACCCTTGTTTTGTTTCCTACAGATTTCTTCCTTGCAATAGGTTTTTGCATGCAGGTTTCTTGGGCTTAATAGATTTTTTTTCATCAAATCTTACAAAAAATCCATTCTCTATGGGATAATCAACAAGACCGGTGAATTCAACTAATCATCTGAAGTCAGAAGTAGCTTGGGTGACCTTTCTAATTCCCCTGCTTTTCTCCGATAGTTCCAAAAATGAATTGAAGTCACCCTCAAAAACCAACCTCTCCCTCAGAAGTTGATGACAAAAGTCCAACAAAGCTTTCCATAATGAAGCTTTTTCCTCCGTTTTGGTTGGACCGTAAACATTGATTAAGGTGAATTGGCAGTTTAGTCCAAGATCGTAAACTCTGGCAGCAATCCAATTTGGGGATGAATGCATCACTTCCACAGAGATCGTGGCCTCCTTCCATAGCATGCCCAAACCACCTAAGGAACCTGAGGAATCTTGAAAGTAACCTTTCCATTGCTTGCAAATAGTCATGAACTTCGACACTTCTACACCAGACAATTTCGTTTCTTGAAGCAATATGATACTACTTACGATTTTTTGCAACTGACGCCTAACCAGGCATCGTTTGTCAGGGGCCTTAAGGCTCCTGACATTCCATGTGGTGATCCTCATTGATTCCCAAGGGAGGATCTCCCTCCCGTGGTACTCAGAAATTTAGTAATGCTAGGGTACTTTTTGGCGACTACCTCCTCTTCCCATAGTTGTTTGTAAGATTTCCTCCCTCTAGTGTTACCTGATATGCCGAATTTTCCAATACCTAAGTATTTTGCAGCAGTTTGTGATATACACCGATCGTCTATGATGTCTAGCGCATCTGGCTGGTCTATATTTGAGTCCAAGTCATTGCCATCCAATGAAGCATTATCTTTTTCCTTGATTGTAATTGGTTCCATGGCTTTCATAGGAGAGTGTGAAACCACCTTCAATACCTTTGATGACTTCGCATCATTATGAATTGTATGTAATTTGGTCCTGTCATCCGTGACAACTATGTCCACCTTGGGTTGGCTATGCTTGATGGCCAGATTAGGGGATTGGGTCATTAGTGAGTTAACATCCTAATGGCACTTCTTCATCCATACTATCATCATCCCATTCTTGCAATCCACCCCATTATGATCCCTATTATTGCATCTAGAACAATTTTTTTTTCTTCTTCTATTTCGATCTCTTGAAACCAGTGGATACCATCAACCATGAGGCATATCTTCTAGGGGATAGTGTCTACAGCCGCAATTCTTAACTTAGCATATTTGCATAGGTCCCCTTCCAAAATGTCTAGGTCAATTTCCATTAGAGACCCCAAAGAGGGGCCTATTTTTTCTAAATAGTCCCCCGACCAGTATTCCATTGGGAGGTTGTAAATTTTGATCCATACTAGCAGAGCATAAGGTCTCAACTTTATCGGATCAAAATTATGGTTACAACACTGCATGTAGAGTGGGCCTTCATTCATGAACCACATTTCCCCCATAGTCACCCGATTCCTTTCTTCCTCATTTGAAAAAACTACCAAAAAAACCCTTTTGATAAAAATCTTATGAGTACCTCTGTTTTCCAATTTGCTTGGATCCAATTCTTAATTGTGGCCCGATCACAACTTTCACCAATGAATCCATAGATGAAGTTGAATTCCTTTAATATTTCCCCATCATCTTTGATTTTGGCTGTGACATCGATTTCCAACACTCTGTCGTCGGGCTTTGGGTTAGGGCATCTACATTCTACTTTTGGTGAATCATTTTGTTGCCTATGTTTATATCCTTTCACCTTTGGCTTTCACCTCAGGCCACTGACATTACAGGGTGTATTCTTCCTTCCACTTTCTTCCCATTCGCCCTACCCAGACCAAGTGTTGTGCTTCCTTTCTGGATTATCTGAATTGTCATGTCGCCTATTGCTTATTCCAAATTTCCCCACCCTTTGGTCCTGCAAATCTAGTGAATCGTGTCTTTGTGAGCCCAACCACTACCATGCCCCTCAAGCAGCGACTTTGTTTCGAATTGTGCATCCTCGCCCCCCAACGACCCTATGCCAATTTGCACCATTTTTTAATTATTTTTTTTCATATGTTTAGGTATTATTATACATATATTAATTTAATTACTTTAATATAAATGTTTCTTATTATAAAAAATTATTACTTGTATATAAAAAATTTTCTATCTGGTTGTTTTTTTACATATACTCCAAAAGATCTAAATTTTTCAAAGTTTATTTTATTTCATTATTTAGCACTTATTATTAATTGCTTAATCCAATCAAATGAAACTAAAACTTGCAGCATATTGCATCCATACCCACCCATACACAAACACTACTCTCTAACATATTAGCATACATATAATTTTCTATCGGCGTGATCTTGAACCTTTTCAGGTGCAAGTGCTAGTTTTGTACTCATTGGTTATGAGGGAATCATTAAATTTCAATTTGTTTAGTTAGAAGTTATAAAATTCATTTTAATGAGATAGATTAAATTCTCAATTTAATGTACATTCTGTTAGATTGTATTATTTTTTCCATTTTTAATTTTCTTTGAAATATTTTTAAATTTAATTAAACTTACATAACAAATTTTTGACCTATCAGATATGATTGTGTGAAGTTACTCTAGTAAGATGCTTTGTATGCCATTCATTATACTTAATCATTGACAAAATAAAGTGTTTGCTACAAGTCATAATGATGACAATATATTGATCTCACTTGGAAAGATCTATTCTATTAATTTTATTTTATTTGTTTATTTTATATTTTCCTTTTGTGGTAAGGGAAAGTGAATATAATAACTTGCTAGGGCTCATTACCATTACTCTAATAAAATAGTAGGGTACATAAATCGAGGCAAAAGGCTAATAAATATGATTGATGTTTACAAGTATAAAGATGTAGATGAGTTTTTTTCAGTGGTAGCATTTTGATCAAAACAAATCTTGTTGACATGGGCTTCAAATTCAAGTACACCAGTCATTCAAATTCGTTAGAGAAAGGACTTTTGCCAAACATTTGAATTGGGGAACCAGGAAGCATCCTCTAATAATAAGTAGTTTCAATTCTCTGTTAAAAGAGTTTAACTTTATAATAAAACCTTAGATAGGAAAGCAGGTTATCTTTTTAGGAGAGTTTAAAGTTCAATCTTTTAAATAGTAATTTTAATTTATAATAGAATGTCATATAGAGAGACAAGAGATCTGAAGGAGCTAGAGTCCTTGTCAAGGAAAAGTAGATCAAGAGTTTGATATTTACAAAAGGGAAGAAAATGTAGTCATTGAGCACGACTGAATAGTTGTGGTAGTAATTGTTTATATAATGTCCAATAGTTGTGAGTTGAATAGCCATAATTCAAGAAAATATATTCCTTTGATGTAAGAAGAAACCAATCATGTGATGCCACATCAACACTCAACTCTCAATGATGTGAATGTAGAAGTATTGGTCACATATTTTATTTTGGCATTTTTTAACATGTTAAAAAGAATGATGCTAGTGTGGCATGATACTTGTTAATGTGGCCCTAAAATGAAAGTTATTCATAGTGGACCTAACAAGTTAGGGTCTTGTCCCCTAGAGGTTGGAAAACAAAGTTATCAATTAGAAATCATGGTGTGAAATTTATATTGACTAGTGAACTGGTAGAATATGTATTTTTTTTGTGTGTTTATTTTTATATATGCATAGTCATATGTGTATTCTATGTATGTGTAACAGCATACATACCTATAAAAATTTGTATGTTTACACATATATGTATGTACATATATATACACATATATACATATCCATACATGGCTACATACATGGATATCTATGTGAATGCATAAGTATGTGCATACATATATAAACATATATATACATAGATAGATCTTTGCATGATAAAAAGGGAAGACATTGGGGGATTTTAAACAAAAAGGTTGGAATGGATATTAAACTAGATGGTAGATTTAATTTGGCATATTAGTGGCAATAGAAAATATTACATAATGTAATGCAATGTAGTGACAGGAATGAGATGCTTGCAATGACTGAATGTATATATATTTATGTACTAGTGATATTTAAATGTAAAGAAAATTTATTGAATTGTAATTGTAGAGCATGATTGATCATTTTCAATTTTTCTTTTTTAATGTAGAATGTTGATGAAAATCACATGCATATCTCTCTCTCTCTCTCTCTCTCTCTCTCTCTCTCTCTCTCTCTCTCTCTCTCTCTCTCTCTATATATATATATATATATATATATATATATATATATATATATATATATATATATATATATATATATATATATATAATAAATGCACACATATATACATACATATACATTTTTAGTGCATTTAGAGATAATAGATGTATTTATCTATATGCACTATATATGTATCTATATTATCCATAGTACAGATGTGTATAGATGCATCTATACATGATATATAGATATATACAAAATAGCAAAGGAAAATTTCTTTTTTTTTTTTGGGGGTTTTCTAAATTAATAATTTTAGCACAAGGTTTTGAATGTGTGTGTGTATATATATATATATAGTATGGATGTCTAATTGCATGTCTATGTATATATATATACATATATATATATATATATATATATATATATATATATATATATATATATATATATATATATATATATATATATATATATATATATAATATATATATATATATATATGTATATATATATATATATATATATATATATATATATATATATATATATACATATATACATAGACATATATGTATATACACATGTAAATATATATATACTCAAACATACATATGTACTTAGAAATAGACATGAGAAAATTGTTTATAGTAGACAAATTGAATGAGGGATAGTTGGACATATCAATGAAAAAGGAAAATATTGTCAATATTAGATTGAAAATTAGAATGTGCAAGCAAGGAGCGGGAAAAGACACATAACATATTATAGTATTAACATGGAAATAAGATGCTCATTATCACTTTTTCCATAACATAAGTGAATGATCAAAATCAAGTGTTGTTAGTATAGATCTTGGCTATGCATTTTTTGTCCTAGGGAGCTTGATTGATCATTTTTGAAGGTCTTTGGAATATGAATATTGAGTAGAATTTTTTTTGGGCTAGATATATGATTCATCTTGTAAGTTTGAAATGATTATATATATATATATATATTAGGAGCTTAAAAGTCAATAAAAAACCATACATATCAAGTGACTGACTTAGTCATGGTTAGTTGGTAGTGTAAGACAATATAATTAAACCAGAGTCAAGTGAGCTTCATAGGTCCAACATTTAAACCTAGTTGCTCTAATACCAATGTTAAAACCCATCAACCCTATTTAGAGCTTGTGTACAATAGAAAAAAACCCTAAATCAAGTCACCTGTTCAATTCCCATCTCGAGCATAATTTTTTTTTTAATAACAATGCATAACTACCTACTTAACCAACCAAGTATTTTCCATATAGATTAGAAGTGTTAATTTCAATAGCTCAACATTCACCATGGTGGCATCAACTCATTATTTCCAAATATAGGCTTCCACAAAAAAGTGTTAAGGTCCCAATGTTAAGGTCTTTCCTAGACCTATGGCCTAAGCCTCAAGGGTTCATGTTGACCCATCCTACGTATCCCCTCATGGGATTCAGATGCATCATAGTTCACCTCACAATGATAGAGGGAGTTCAATCTCTCCTCTTATATGAGATCTATTATCTCACCTTTATCCCATAACTATTAATTTAGTACATGTAATTATAAAAATAGTCAATTATAATATAATAATAATAATCTTTCCATCAAGTATTGGGTCCATACCAATTATTATTACCAAATGTTAGTTTACAATCATTCACCATATTCACAAGAGGTCATTCATACCATAATCTCAAAGATTATACACCATGTTCATCAATAGCATACCCCCATATACACAAGCTATTAGCTCATACAGTATATGAGTACAATAGTGACTAGATCATACACAAATCACAAGTGCAACAATGATTGGACCAAACACAGATCTCAAGTGTAACAATGGTTGGATCATACCTAGATCACAAGTACAATGGGATTAGATCATTCACATGTGACAGTCACATTAGGGATTGATTCTAGCATATATTTCAAATACACAAAGACAAGCTCTATCGTACATCACATACATAGTGACAAGCTCTAGCATACATCACAAATACATAGTGATGATCTCCAACATGTATCACATACACAAAGGAAAACTCTAACATACATCACAATACATAGTGAAGAGCTCCAACATACATCACATCCATAATGGATGGTTAACACATCACACTGGCTAACATATCACAATAGCTAACACCTATCCATAATGCATCCCAAATAGAAAGAATATCAATGTATTGCACACTACACCATGGGTCCCTCCTTTCCACTAGTCTTCTACACCATTGGACAAATGGGAAGAGGATTCGATGCATCCCATACTACACCATGGGTCCGTCCTCAACCCCACAAGGCTAAGCATATAGTCTAACAACTAGGAAGGGGATTCAATGCATTCCATACTACAATGCAGGTTTGTCCACCATCCCAAGGGTTTCTCCAAGCAATGAACCTACCAAACTCAGTGGATTCTGACTTCAATCGCTTATAGGCCACCGAAAAAAAGTTTTTCCACCCAGGATGAAGTAGCTCCCAACATATAGCACCTTGCGACCTTAGTGGTATTGTCAACTATCTTCTTCTCAATCTCGGGTAACACCTAGCATCAGTCACTTTCATGCATACTAGTGACAGTCAATGAACCCTTTCAATACACGGTTAGCCCTAGATTACTGTTACCCATAGGGATGGGTCCCTACCCATGCAACCACTACGACCATATCATAACCAGGGTAACCTGCTACCTTCACCTCTATGAACGAGGTGAATGTTGACTAAACCCTAGCAATAGCCTAGGCATCAATCATTGGCATGATCCAATGACTTCCTATCACTACTCAAATATCCTAGAGGTTCACTCTTGGGAAGGTCATACATAAGATGAATTAAAATCTCAATCCACGAATACGTGGGCCTATACATAATCACATAGATATGGAGTTGAATTACATAGTCACCTAAGAGATACATCGAACCAACCGAGATGGACTTTTCCCATCATATACATATAATCAAATACCCATTATAAAGTATTCAATCTTTGCTTATTATATAAAAACATATTATGTATTAAATACACAATATTGGATTCCCTTAACTCACTCATACCAATCTAGTACCCATTCAGCCTCAAACTAAATCCTACTAAAGAGAGGAGGTCAAACCAATCAGGAACAACCCCGAAATCTAGGAGTTATTCCACCCTACGAACTTGAAATCACAAGGGCATCCTTCTCCCAAGGACTACCTATGTTCCCACTTCCAAATAGGTCAAAGTCACATGTAGTTCTCCTCACAAGGTCTCTCAAAGGGCCTACACACAAGTTTCCCATAATCAAGATTTCACTCCACCTTAAGTATATCGAGGTCTTGGATCAAAATCTACCCAGTTTAGTTATAATCTTGTTTGATCACATATTTTATATTCTCATCTCATTCACCTAGCTCGACTAGGCTCATTACCTAATACCAAATTACCTCAGTTCATGCAAACCCATGGGAAATCATTTCTATTTGATACTCATATAATGGGTTCAATATTGCTACCCTTATACACAAGGGGTCAATTGATACCTTCAAAGGAAAAGCAATAGCAATTAAGAGTTTTTTTTAAGCCATAATCAATGCCTAAATCCTACTTAAGTAACTTGACAATGTTCTCCATTTGACCAATACATGAAAATATAACCCATTAATAATATTACTAATAATATTCTTGATCTTCTAGTTTTCATTTACCCTATGGAGCAACCCATATTCTTATAATAGTCTAGTTCATTGATTGGGTAATTCATTTATACCAAAAACAATCGTGATGGTCAATAGTAAGGTCACAAGAGATGTTAGATAGTATGATCTCATAGGTTTCTTTATTAACTTAATTTCAACAACATAGTCAAATTAAACAATAGTTATCTTCTACCTATAGTATGTGACCATATTACTATTCACAATAGATCTAATACCCTTCATTCATTCACATAATATTTCCAATATCAAGGTTCTCACCTTTAAGAGGTTGATAAACATCATGTCGCCAATTAAAGCCTAACATATTAACAAACGTGTTGAGTTTCAACATTAAAAATATGTCTAGTAAAGTGTGGTTGTAGTACCACTAAATGAGGCCATCATTCCATATATTATTGTGCAACCAAGAACAAAGGCCCATATTAATTATAGTCAATTCTTGGTTCATAATATATATATATATATTAGGAGCTTAAATTTCCTTTTAAGATATTAAATAAAAAACCTCACACACAGAGATATATATATAGACATACAAATAGATGTGAGCGAACTAGGTGTAGTAGATAGATCGAATGAGAGATAGTTGGGCATATCAATGGAAAAAGAAAATATTGAAATATTAGATTGTAAATTAGAATGTGAAAACTCAAGGAGCAAGAAAAGCCACAATACTTATTGTAGTATTAATATGGAAATGAGATGCTCATTATTACTTTGTCCATAACATAAATCAGTGATTAGAATCAAGTTTTGTCAGTGTAGATCTCAACTACACTTTCTTTGTCTTGAAAAGCTTGTGGACCCAAGACTAATGATGATAAATCTTGAAATAGTGAAAAGGAAGGCAATGGAAATGGCAGGAAGTGGTGGGAGATAAAATTGAAACACATTAAATGATCATTTTTCCTCTGGTAAAATCTTTGCATGTAAAAGAAAAGCTTCCTAAATCAGTGACATGAAGTTCAAATTTGATCTTCTTGAGAAAAAATATGGCCATGTATAGATAGTGTAGCTTCACACAAGTCTAGGAACTTTAATAATTTGGATCATATAATCATTAAATTAACTCATTAAGAATATAGTAGAAATTAACCTAAAATTGATGAAACACAACAATGATGATTATGAGCAATTAAATACTAATAAACAATGATAATTTATTGTAATAGTTCACCATCGATGAGGTTCACATCAAATTACATTTATAGGTAATAGATATGTATATCTATATGTGTTTTATATATATATATATATAGTTCATAATATACATGCACAAATGTGTATATAAAGACAATAGATAGATGTATACATTATCACAAGACAATTCATTTTTTGGATTTCAATTATTTAGTCACAAACAATAGACATTAACCTGTGAAATGCAAATATTTTAAAAAACTATAAAACAAGACATTAAGAGAGATACAAACTTAGCAAGGTAAAAAATTTCAATAGACACAAATTAAATGGTTCTATACCCAAACATTTTCCATTTAGTTAGAGTTAATTTTGATTTTCATTTAATAAATTTAGCTACATTTGGAATGCATGCATATGGAAAATACAATAAACAACAAACAATAGGAATTGATCCATAAAATACAAAGTTGTAAAATACTATAAAATGACACTATAGAAGACCTGGGAAGATATAGGCACCTCATTTTTTGCTCCCAATATAGTAGACATGGATTTAATGATTTCATACACAAACATTTTCCAATTACTTCGATCTAGTTTTCATTTCCATCTAATAATTTCAAATGCAGTTGCAATGCAAGCGTGTAGAGAGAATATTAGTTCCATTGTTAATAATGACCAACACACCGTTGTGTTAAGTCTTTGCCAAGACAATGAAAAATGCTTAAGTAAAAGAATAAGATAAATAATATAAATACATGTAAGAGAATGCAATGTTGTACAGGAGCAAGATGAAGCCAAATAAATTTTGTTTCAAAAGCTATATTTAAAAAATATATATGACAACAAAAGTTTTGTTCAATAAGTGTTATCTTAAAGAAAGGAAAATATCCTTGATTGGATTTTTCAAATTAAAAATATGGTATTTGATACATTACGATGAATTATGAAATGTATAATTTATATAAATCCAAATAGTTCTATGTACATAGAATCAGTCAATTTCATGCATGTGGAAATGATAATTTCATTGTGATTATAGTGGCATGAATATCACTAGCCATCAAACTTTATTGATTTAGGTAATTGCATGCAGCGATTAAAAGTACTAATTAGTTCATGCAAGAAATCATTAAAAGAAAAAAATGCATTGAAATACTAGAAAGAGAAATTCATTAATATGAAATAGAAGCAAGATATAGGAACCTACAAATGGTCCCACTTTAGGTTCAAGTGGTCATAGATACAACTCTTCTCAATAGACATAGATTTGATAGACATAGAAAATTACAACCAACTATTTCTTTGTTTCCAATATGAGAGACATAGATCCTATCAATAGACACATTGGTATCTCTCATCAGGAAATCCTAGGCAATGAGTGAATAACATGAAAATGATAGAGTAAAAGTTATAGGAACTTACAAACCTCTTGCTTTCTGCTTTGAATATGAAAGATGTAAAGTGGTTGAGCAAATGAGAATGTAAAGAATGAGAAAGTTGGATCATTTAATTTGCATGTATGGTCAAAGAGAAATGACAAGTGGAATGGAGAATGTAGGTAGTATATGTGGAAGAAATGGTGTTGATTGAATTGGAACAACATACTACGGTGTGGAAGAGATATTGAAAATTGAGTGATAACAACTGCTTTTTTGCACAAGGCTTGAGTTACAACATGCAAGAGGGTGGTTGCTAGTGTTTCGCAATGCTATTTATAAAAGCATTTATCTAGGTAGGCAAAGCAGATCAACTTCTTTCCAATTCCCCTTGTTCTCAACTATTCATGATAGATATAGACTATGTGAGTAGAAAGAGATGTCATACTTGGTAGGCAATCTAAGCAAATCAATAAACAATGCAAATCAATGAGATTTACACCATAAGCAATTAATGACAATTGCATTACACTTTGTTGACATTAAATAGGAATGAAAAACTATATATGCATAAAACCATTATGAGAATGATATGCTATAACTAAGAACATTAAAAATCCATGAAACATTTATAGTATTAAGTAATACATTGCACTTACTATTGGGGAATTTTCATTTATTGTGAGTAGATTGAGCTACATATTTCATTGGTGGCTTATGGTATGAAGTTATAAGTCTTCTGAGCAAATTATTACTTTCCTTTTTTGTTCATTTGCTCAGGTTGTTTGGTGAGGCTGAAATTTGTGTCTATGGAGAGGGTTTAGATCTACCATGTTAGGAGTGGAAAAGATGGCATTTTTCACACTTTCACTTTTTGATTTGTGTATTGCCTACCTCAAATTGTTTGATGAGAATGTGATTGGTATGTTTTCTAGAGGGTTCATGTGTAGCATTTTGGAATTGGAAGAACAAAGCATTTTTAAGTTGCTACACCTTTTACATTATCATTTCATGGTTGTTTGCATCTTTTCTTTTTATGAATTAATGCCTAGTGTTTCCTATTTTTGAGTGCATTTATGGGTTAGCCTATCTTGTCTCCATTTTTTGTGTTAATCTCTATTAGTGTTTCTTGTTGAGTTAGAGGCTTAACACTGTAATTTATGAAGGTCGATTTTTGTGGTATGGATGATTAAGAATGAAGCTAGCTACCTGCATTTCAACTTATTTGATGAAAATAAGTATTGTTTGTATTTTAAATATTTCTTGGGCTTGAAGTCTCACCAAAATTTAATAATGCAAGTTGTGCTTGAGGTCACTGATAATAAATCAAGACAAGGTAGGAATGACTAGTAAACTTCCTTGTAAGAATAGGAGGCATCAACAAAAACAAGCAGCAACAAAGCATTATGAGTTGATGAAATGAGTTTGATAGATTCAAATGTAGCTGGCATGCATGCGTGAAGAGATAAAAATTGTTGCATCTAAAATAGTGGGCAAGACAAAAGTTGACTTTAATGAATGCAAGCTAGGCACTATATAAGCACAATGGTTTTGTTATAATGGAATGCACGAATAGGAACATTCATTACAATTGTAGGTAGAGGAAAAACTATCAAATGAGATTGCAAAGGGTCTAGGAACTTACATATGCCTCATGGTTTGCTTGCAATACAATAGACATAATACCTATGAGCATATAGAGATTTTACATCCATCAAATAATGTGTAGTAATGAAAATGCAGGGCAAGAAAATGATTGTGTAATAGATATTAGAACTTACATATTCCTTGGTCTTTGGGTCGAACATAATAGCTATGAATTTTTCCAATGCACAATGATTTCATTTGCATGAAAGAATGTGAGGAAATGAACAAGAAACCATAATGATTTTTGGCATGGGTGATTAAAGACTTGATAGTATAAACTATTCATGAGTTGCAAATGCAAATAAATAGAAAACACATATATTAACAGATTTCAGTATTTTATAATAATGTGGACAAATGAGTAGGAAACATAGGAAAATAATAGTATTTTAGATAAAGGAAGTTAGAAATTTTTTATTATTTGCATTTAACATAATAGAAAAACTTTTTTAATAGAGAGAATTAATTTCCATGGGAGGACCAGAGCAAATGAAGAAGAAATGCAAACATTATTTTGTTTAACACAATGAAGGCTTCACACCATAAGTCATGAATGAATTGATAATGCATATAATCTATAAAATAACATTGTAAAAGATATAGGAAGGCACATAGTCAGCAGAAAACTAAGTCCGTTGATAGCAAAAAATGTAATTTTTTTATAGGAATTTGTAAATACTTATGCCATATATGTAGTCCACATAATTCTCTATCTCTGAATATTGATTGTCTAAAAGAGGAGGGAAAGATATGAATTCTCAACATAAATTTGTTAAGACTATTGTTCAATTGTTCATAGATAGAAATGTACAAGATTGAAGCCAAATTCAGATGCACAACATGTATGAATTATATAAACTATAAAATGACATTGTGAAAAGTATAAGAAAGTATGCATGTCTTGTTTTCTACACGTTAGCAATCAATGAAAACTAGACATAAGTAAAAGTACAGTGTCCTTGGACACAAAAGACATATTATCTTTGATCATTAGGTATTATCTATTTTGGAATGAAATCGACAAATTGAAAATCCAATGTACATGTCCCCATCATCCTAGTGATTTTTCTATGAAGATCTCTTCAAACAAAAATCAAGTTCTTCAAAACCATAATACTTGGGAGGAACATATAATGTTGATGCATTTTGGAAACTAGAATTTAGATTGTTCAAAACAAGATAACAAACAAGGCCACTTTCATTTTTTTTTTTAAATATTTTTTGAACAAATGCAGTGTTATATGTTAAAGCACCAAGTATTTCAGTAGATATTTTCTATATTAGATAAAAGAAGTCTTTAACTGAACAAATTTGTTTACAACTATAGTATATATGTTTCAAACAGACGAATAAACAAGTTTTGGGTTTTGTACTGCACATAACAAGTCAAAAAAACTAATACATAACTTATAACTACTTATGAAATGGAAAGCAAAGTTGTTCACATCTATACTATGTACATCTCAAAGATATCAAAATGCAATTGTCAAGTTATGTAGTGCATATAAGAGTACTAAAAAAAAACTATTAGATTAGTTTTCATAAAAGCATTAACACTATTGTCTTCTCATTGACATTCTGAAGAATAGTTAGATTGTGATTGCGTCTAAATATTTTGCTTCTTGATATTGTTCTATTTTGGAATGTTTCACTTCTTGGATCCTATTTCATATTCAATAAGCATTATACTAATGACAATGCAAGGTGTATGACATGCTATCAACAAATACAAATAGAAATTGGAATAGTGCAATGTAAGCACCTGGGAAAAAATACAAATGTCTTTTCAAGTTGGTGGAGATGCCATGTTTCTTGCTTCACTCACAATTCATAAGATCTAGATACCCTTTCGGTTGAAACCTGTTCTAGCACAATTTACCTGAAACTAGACTGATTCACCTAGCTTGGTGTATGAGTCCCAGTTAGTATAAGTACAATATATTTTTTAGGATTCTAGACCTCCATTGTGCCTTCTTCAGTTTCCCAGGTGCACATTTCCAATTTTATAAATTTTTATTACATTTTACTTGCATTCTAGGTCATTTTGCATATCACATTGTGTTTTCCAAAATTTTATGTTTTCCAAGTTTACACTTGGTGATGAACCCCTCATTAGACATCATTCAACCCCTAGGAAAATCCCCTTTGCAAGATTTCAATCTCATTTGCATTGGAATCTCAAGGGTTTTTTCTTGAGTGAAAGGTTGAAAATTGTTGTCTCTCTCCTTTTAGGTCCAAAACCCTAGAAGTGAAAGAGAGCCCCACCCTATAATATTTTATTCATTTCACTCCCCTCTCTCTCTCTACCTATCACTCTCTCTCTCTCTTTTCTTATATCTATCTCATCTACCCCTCTTTACCTCTCCCTCTCTCCTCTCTCACCTCTCTCTCCCTACCTCCCTACCTCTCCCTCCCTCTCTCTACTACTTCTATCTCTTTTTTCTTTCTCACCAATCTCCACATCCCCACATATCCCTCCATCTCTTCTTCCCTCTCTAATTCTATGTATCTCCCCCTCGATCTCTCTACCTACCTTTCCCTCTATAACTCTCTATCACTCTCTCTCTACCTACTTATCTGCCTCTATCTCCTCTCCCCCTCTCTACTTACCCCCCCCCTCTCTCTCTCTCTCTCCCTCTCTCCCTACCCCCATTTTCTATCTCTTATCCCTCCCTCTCTCCCTCTCTCTCGTTCCCTCCCTACCTCTCCCTCTCTCTCCCTCCATCTCTCCTTCACTCTCTACTCTCTATCTCCCCTATCCCTCTCTCTACCTAACTCTCCCTCCATCACTCCCTACCACTCTCTTCTCTTTATCTCCATCTATCTATCTCTCCATCCATCCCTTCTTCCCTCCCCCTGTTTCTATATCTCCTCTCCCTCTCTCTCTCATTTGGCTCTAGCATTCTAAAAATGCATTTTCATTTGGCTAGTGCAAAATTTGGTCCTCACCAAATAATTTGCATTAGGAAATACCAAACCTTTGGATTGGATTTTCCTTGGGCATCCAACCCAAAGGGTCAAATGACCATTTCATGCCAAAGATGTGTTTTTTTTAAAAGGTAAATAATTTTCAATCATTTTTTTCATTCTCTCCATCAAGTTGTTTGCACGTGTTTCAATACAAATTTATAAATATTCCATAATGATGTTAAGCTCTCTCTTAACTATCTAACCATATAATTTTTTTCACGTTTTGATTATATTAACATTTTCATCTTTAATTTATTTTGTTAGTGTGTCTATTTTTTTTTCAAAATCCAACACATGGTATTTTGGGTATAGTTTTCTACTAATTCATCAAAATTTGAAAAAAAAACTCTTTTAGAAACTAGAATCCATTTTTCATGTATTGAAAAAAAAAATGATTTTTGATGTTTTCAAAATGTTTAGGGGTGGGGGGCGGAGGGGGGGTGGCGGTGTGGGTGCACACTCAAATTTATATTTTTCAAGATGTGCCCACTTCAAAAATTAGAAAAAAAATCATATAATTCATTAAAAAATTAGTTGAAAATCTAGCATAAATTACATGGTGTAAGCTAATTTCTCTTTGAAGCTATTTTTAAATTTCTAAAAAAATACATTTTAGAGGGAGCACACCAAATGCCATGTTATGTTTTTTTTTTTTTAAGGACCACTTTGTGTGTTGCTCCTTTTAAAACCCTTTGTCTTCACCATTTAAAAAAAATAGTAGTTTTGAAAGTAGATTGAGAACACTGCAACTCTTGTTCTTGTTACATCTTCAAATTTTTAGCGTAACTATCTTCATTTTCTCATCAAATATTAGACTTTTTTAATTTTTTTAAAAAAAAGTGGCATCTTAAGATCCCCTCTTTGTATCACATCTTGGTGCACTTACCCTTTTGTTTTGTTTAATTGGATATATGAGGCTATAACTATGAGGGTTTGAAGAAGAAGAGTAGTTGGTAGATCTAGGAGGTAGTTGCAATTTTGGATCACTTTGGGTCAAAAAAGACCCTACCATCATGTCTAAAAGGCCCAAAATCCATAGCATCAATTGTCAAATCATCAAAATCTGAGCACTTTGCCCTAGGTCTTACAGAAAAAAATTATCCATTCAAACATATAGTTATACGACTCTATCGTAGGGAAAAGAATTGACAAAGGTGGAAAAAATAGTTATCGGTGAAAATATTATTTTAAAATATTGTGTTTTTTAAATATATTTTTTTATAATTTAAAAATAAATTAAAATATATCACTATAATCTACTACAACCCTATCATAGAAGGGTACCATCAAAAACTATCATCATGCCATGTGGTGTGACATCATAAATTGGCCTCACAACTCCTTGATGTAGTTGACCACCATTAACACAACACCCAATAAAAGAATATGCTAGTAGTAGAATATAAGCCATGCAGGTGTAGTCACAGTCAAGGCCACCAAGTGGGAGAATATACCAATGTATATGCAAAGATTCCATCACTATTTTAGGAATATTACATAGAATCTCAAAGATATTGTTGCTTGACATTAGCAAAAGAATATTCTTCCAAATATTTTGTCGCAAAAAATACTCCATCAACGAAAGTATATTCCAATGTGATGAAAAATTGAAATTCAATTTTAATCACGTCAACTATTGATGTCAACAATGCGTCACCAATAACAATAGCCTTTGAAAATTTTTGCCCCCCTCTCTAATGCAATTTTTGTTTTGGTAGTCCAACTTTGAAAGGGCATATCCTGATCATATAGACTCCTTTTCTCATGTAGCTTTTTTTATTTGGGGAAAAAATTTGTACTCTTCATAGTGGTGCAATTATTTTTTATTTTTTAGCTTGGTTTTTTTAGAAATTATAGATTCTCATACGTTTTATTGAGCCATTCTCATTTTGGGAACTTTTGAGGCTCTGTTCTTGCTCCTATAGTAACATTTTTGGGTGAATTTATTTTTGAAAGTGCATAATTTTTAATTTAATTTGTAGTGGTGTGATTATATTGATCCCATTCTATGTAAACACTTACTTTGACCTTCTGGCCAAATTTAGCATCTATAAGCACTAAGATTGAAAGTTTTCTTCATTGTTTCTAGCAAGTGGCACCTATAATCACATTAGGTATAAAGTGTAAAATCATATATTGTTTAGGGGTTTCTTTATTAAGTAATTTGTGGGGGGTAATCTCGTAGTGGTTGGTTGATTTATTTTGCTTGTTGTGTGTTATTTCATGGGTAAATCTCAAATTGAAATCCTAACTCCATATAATTATGTTTCACAAAGAAAATCAATATGGAATTATCTCATGGGAAAAGGTTTCCTAGGCTATCTAAAGGAAGCCTTTCCTCAATCTACTGATGCTAAATGATCAAAAAAATGGGAGATTCATAGTGAGAAAACACTTAGATGCATAAGTTCATTAGTCTCATTTGATTTATAATTTCATGTTCAATCATGCAAAACACCTAAAGATTCTTCAAAGACTTTTGAAAAATTATATGGTAAAACTAATAAGAAAGGGATATCAAATTGATAATAATTTGATGAATCTTGATCCTAATTTTTTTTACCACATCCTAGACTACATCTCCAAGATTAAATAGCTAATAACATATAATTTGAAACATTACAACATTGATAAAGAGAATTTATAATTGATTCTCAATGTGTTCTCTAAGCTTGGTCCTAAGTACTTAGTTTTTGTTTATGGCTTTCATACCCATTGCCTTTCTGTGGGAGCATCATATGTTGATCCTAAGTTTAATGAATTTATAAATCTCATAATCCAATAGAAATAAAAGTGAATAAATATGGTTTAATCAAGTCTTCGAAGTCACAAGAATTGTTGGCTAGTGAGTCTAAAGTATAGAAACAATTAGGAATTCCTAAAAGAGAAACAAAATAATAGAAAGAATAAACCACATAAATAATCTTAATCCTCTCCCTTTAAAGGGGAATCATCTAAGAAGAAGAAGCCTACATGTGCATATTGCAAGAAAACTAGGCATGATGAAAATCAATGTTATTCTAAACATATTGATGGGTTGAAGCATCTTCTTAAGAAGAAACAAATCTATTTTCGTTTAGCATCAAAGGGTTCATCATCTTCTTCTTCAAATTATGATAGATATAAGGGGAAAGCACTTGTTGTAGTTGCATACTTTGAGTCAAAGAGGTGGATACTTGATCTAGAATCCTCACATTGTGTGGATTCATTTGAGATTTTATTTGCTTCATTTATGTCTTGTTCGTTACAATACATCTTGATGGAGGCTGGGTGATCCCACAATACTAGTTTACAGTTTTTGGTCAAACTGGACACTGAACTAATTTTTTTTGACTAAATCTTCACTTTCAAGCACCTATAGCAACTAAACCGTGAGGAATTTGAAGATGATGCAAACTAGTGATTTATGAAATTTTATCTGTAGATTCTAAATATATTTTTTGTCAAAATTTTTGGAATTAGATTACACTTCTTTTTCCATCTCCTTGAAAACTATTTTTTTCAGTAAACATCATTTTTAAGGAGTGATGCTCACCGTATACAACATAACATTTTTTCCATGAAGGGTAAAATTCTTTTTTTTTTTTTTAATTTAGATTTGTAACTATGATATCTAGCATTTTCATTTGGTTTCATAGTGTTTTATTGAATATTTTTTCCTTAATCAAGTGTTGAAATTAAACCAATTACAATTCAGACATAGGCGGGTTGTATACAACATAACTTTTTTTGTACATGTATTAAAATTAATTTTTCTTTTGTTGTTGGATCAAGGACTTCAATATCTAGTGCATAGATATTTTTCATTTTTTTTTATAATCTTCTTTTTTTTCTACATGTGTAGAATAGAGAGTTTGATTTTTGGTGGAAAACCTATATTCACAAGAAATAAAAAATAAATATAATAATTAAATTAAATTTATTTACAATTATACTTTTTGGGAAGCTTATAATAAGGACTACATACTTATAAAAAATAAATTTTAAATGAATTCATTTGATCCCCTAAAGGTAAATCAAAAGTGGTTTCTATCAACATTTTGATAGGTGTAAAGGAGACTTTGTTATAAGTATGGTTTAAAACTAGCGGGGTTCTATCCAAGGAGGGTTTGATCTAAGGTGGTTTGATAAAACCCTTTTCAATTGGAATCCTTTAAATGGAACTTTTCAAGGCTTAAATCATTATATTTTCTAAAAATATGTTATTTTAGCAAAAATTAGGATCTCCCAAAAATTGTAAACCAGTATTGTGGGATCACCCAACAAACAATAGATATATTCATGTGTTTATGGGAATAGATCCATTGCCATGGATGACAAAAAATTTAATGATCTTTGTATGCCTTCATTGTCAACCAATATCATTTCTATTTATCAAATCACTCAAGGTGGAGCAAGTAAAGTGTTGAGTTCAAAGTAGATTCTATCATATATCTAGGATCTACATAGTATAAATATAGTTGCAATTGGGGAT
Organism: Sequoia sempervirens; assembly: GCA_007258455.2. NCBI lineage: Eukaryota > Viridiplantae > Streptophyta > Pinopsida > Cupressales > Cupressaceae > Sequoia > Sequoia sempervirens. The sequence goes on from VDFB02270651.1 coordinate 795,533,795, forward strand.
CTACATTTGATCACCAATCTACAACTTCTCACATTTTTCTCTTGATGATTCAAAAATTATTCACATTCAGGAATTATGTGTGGAAACTTTTGAGGAGATTCAATATGGTCATTTGAATATTGGTATTAGTTTTTTAGGATCTTATGACATGTGTTGATATCCCATCTCCTTCATCTAGTATTGTTTCTAATGATTCTTGTGATTCCATATTTTTGGCTCATTATGATTTAGTGTAATAGGACATACATCATCTTCTAGAGATGACTACTTGGGATGAGTACTTGATAGACATTATTGATTTTCTTTGTGATTCATGTATTTAAAATTTTGGATACACCATTGATTTCATTCATATTCTCTTTGATGGATATGATCCTTCTCTAGTTGTTGTGAGGGAACACATTGACCCTCTTGTTCAGTTTGTACATGATTATCTTTCACAATTTGGCATAAGTGTGGATTCTATTATAAATTACTTGGAGGAGGCTTCATTTTTTTTAGAGGACGTATCTTTGTATTTGGATTATGTTCTACAATTATTTCTAGGAGATTCTGGATAGTCCTCTTCTGCAATGTGGCCTATAATGCATGTTTGGAGTGGGATAGCTTTCAGCATCAACATGGAGATATTTATTCATTATTCAGAGACATCACTCATCATCCATATTCATGCATCTTATTTTTTTGAAATGGGAATACGTCCTATGTATACTATCTTAGTTTTTTCTCTTCCTAAGGGTAGGAACATTGTTTAATAGTCTTGGATCATTTTATGCATTCAATATCGAGTGTCTACCCTCATTATAGGAGACTCAATATTGAGGGGGAGTTGTATGGTCTCTCTTGTGGGGGGTATTTTCCCATTTGGTTTTATCCTTCTCTCTATTTGTGAGATATTGCATTTTACATGGGTACATAACATGGCCCCATAGCTAGGCCCCATCTTTATTGCTCTTTGTATAATAATTTTCTTCTCTCTAAGTTGCACTTAAGTGGGGTATTGGTGTAAATGGGCGTTTTACCTAACTATATCATTAACATCCTATTTACAATGTATTAATTTTACTTACATCCTAGTTTCTTTTTCTATGTCTTAGTTGTCTAGATAAGATCTTATCATATCTTAGCTAGTTGGCTTTTATTTAATGTTTTTTTCCTAGGTCACTTAATAAAGTTGAGGTATTTGTTTCATGACATAGGATTAAAACACTTGTCATAATATTGTTTAACCCTATGTCTCACTGTTCCTATATAATTAGGTTTTCCAATGTGTACAACATCAATTCATAGCATTGGTGTAAAATTGATCAATCATATTATCATAATCTATCATTTACATCCTTTTATAGAGTTATTTTTTTCTCTCATAGTTAATCTATCTTGTGCTTTCATGAAGTTATCTCGGCTGGCTATAATTGTCAGCCAAATCTTGCATGATACAAAGTATTCTATACCAATTATTACAAACAAGTTCTTATCCTTGACTGGTAAAGTTCGTGTAGCCAATAATTTTTTTATTGAAACCCATGTGTACTAATCATCTTGTTGGATGTCATCTAAGAAGGGATATGAAGAATTGAAAAAAAATAATAAGAAAGTTTACTTGGTTTAAATGGGATGGTGGTTTTGGAATCACTTCTTTTTCTTGGTCTCAATGCATTAAACCAAAACATAAGGGTGTTTTAGGAATCATAGACCCAAAAAATTAATGGTTATGCATGGTTGTGAAGTGTATTAATAAAGTTTCTAAAGGGAATGAACCATGGAATATCCTTGTTTATCATCTAAACATCCAAGCTACTACAAATAAAAAATGGAAATATATAGTAGCTAGATAAAATCGTTGTCTCCCTTCTTTAAAATCAAGGGTTCCTTTCCTTTATAGTCCATTTGGAAAAAATGGAAATAGATTTTTATGAAATGGTTTATAAGTAGGAGGTATTTTCCACAGCATGTCAAATTATGATATTGCTATTAGGATTCAACTATGTATCTTTACAATTCAAACTCATTGACCCATGTTTTATGAGTAGTAGTTCATAAGAACCCATCTCTCATGATAATGAATGGATCACTTAGCACTCATTACATCTAGGTGATGTTCATAGAGGTGAAGCACTAGACCTTCCTAAGAGGTCACCCATCCCAATACTAGTCCAACTCAAGCACACTTAAGCATGGACTTTTCCCCAAGGTTAAGCCCACTTAGCTTGTAACCCCATTTATAAAACCTTAAACAAGTATTGTGTCTTATAAAAAATTCATTATAGAGCCTCTTTAGCTCATCAATTGATAAGTATGAGGTATTTTTAATAGTGTGTCAAAAATTATGATATTGCTATCAAGATTCAATCATGTAGTTTTTCAAGTCGAACACATTGACCCATGTATCATGAGTAGTGATTCTCAAAAACCCATTTCTCATGATAGTGAATGGTACACTTAGCACTCATTGCGTCTAGGTGATGCTCATAGAGGTAAAGCATTGGGCCTTTGTAGGAGGTCACCCATCCCAATACTACTCCAACTCAAACACATTTAATTATGGAGTTTTCCCCAAGGTTAATCCCACTTAGATTGTGATCCCATTTGCAAAAGCTTCAGCTACCTATTGGTAGCTTGTTATTTTCATAAAATTTCTTTGTATAATACAAAATAAAAAGAAACTTCAACATATTTTTTTATTTTAAATGTTTTTTTACAAAATTTTAATTATAGTTTATTATTATTATTATTATTATATATATAATTAAAGAAAATAAATAGTTATTTTTTTTCAAAAAATTTAATTTGTATATTATAGATAAAACATTATAATAAATTAAACTTTTTAACAAGGTATATGCATATAAAATTCATTTCTTATATTCATTTTGTAAATATCTTGTTTCTTGTAATGTTGTCATAATTGAAATTTATATTTATCTTTTAACATAGATGGAAATAAATTGTGAAAATCAAGGTCCAATGGAAGTACATTTCCATTGTAATTGAGATGGTACTAAGAAACTAAATAAATTGTACACTTATTGTATAATCCCAAATTTAGAGGGTTTCTCTTTAAAACATTTTATGTTACCACTGTAGAATTTTTATAAAAGACCTATATCCAAGTTTTTTATCAAAGATCTTAGCCTACTATAAGAACACTATAGGAAGTGCAACATGAACAATGTCTTAAATTTGTGTAGAGGATGTGGATATTGGTACAAGTTTATAAGTAAAGACATTTCAAAGGACTATACAATCTTCTTGCTAAGCTTTAAGGCCTTGAAGAGTTAAATTTATGGAGATAACCAAAATTTATTAGTTCTTTGTTCTATTCAAAGTGGCTTCATATTCTCTCACAATTCAACAAGTTATAAGTAGTAACTATGATTCCTATTTCTCTAAACAGTTGTAAAATTTCTTTCACATGCACTTAAATTATTATTATTTTTTAAACTAATATTATATACTCAACCATGTAGGTGATTAACATATTATACCAATTTATCATTATCCAAATCATGGTGAATCAATCTAATAAAAGTATTTTGGAACTATTCAATGTAGCTCAGGTTGCAATTAGCTTCTTTTGTTGAAAGTTATACAACTTTAACAACTCAAGTTGGTATTCCACTAGTACGAACTTGTCTTTCATATTTTTTCACCATCCTATCCCATTGAGTAATATTTTCTCCATCATTTCTCCTTCTTTTAGTCTACACCTCTTTCCACAAAAGTGCAACAAATATCTTTAACTTGTTGTGTTCCACTCTCACTCTCCTATGATACTATATTTCATTACAGTTAAAATATTTTTTCATTTCAATCAACCAATTAATCAACTCATCAAGTTCCAAACTACTTGAGAAACATAACAATTCCATATGTGTTCCCTCCCCAATTTTCAAAATAGTCTTGATGGATCCCTTTTATCCTAAACTTATTCCATCACATGCATCGTTATCTTCTTTGACCGTGGTTTAACTCCTCTTTTCTCTTAAGTTTTAGTTTCATCCCATTCATGCTTCACCTCTCCTCCCTTTTTCTTAAGTGCTTCCACTCTAGCTTGCATTCCCCTTATGACTTCCAATACATCATCCTTTCTTCCTACAAATTTTGTTACTCCAACAAGCTTTATAACTCAAGTATTATCGAAGAAATCTTATTTTCTTGACTCTCTCTTTCTTACCACTATAAATATTTCTTAATTGCAATCCCATGTAAGAATACACACACTCAGTTATTTGCACAAACCACTATCTTTTTAGACTTTTTCTAACTCTAAACCAAGGATGATACACTCCTTCCCAAATTTATATTTCACTTTAATACTAATTTTATGGCTTTCCCTACTTGTAGATCATAAAATCAAGCATGCTCTAGGAAATGTAGCCAATAGAAGCAATGAAATTACCTTTGCTATAGTTATTTTTGTAACCACTTTGTATAATTCCTACATAACTGCACTAGAACTAACATTGTTTCAAGTGACTCTAATCATCTTATGCACTCAATATAGTTGCTACATAAAAATAAAAATCCACACATGCACATTTACCCACTTCAGCAACATGTAAAACAATCTTGCAAGAGCCAACCAACATTTAACAAGTGTCACATTAAGGAGTACAACTTAAAAACTAATACACATTAACAATTCAAATGGAGCAACATTAAAATAAAGATTTATTCTTCATTATAACCAAAAAAACAAAAATTGCATTCATTACACTATTGATAAAGTGTATATGTGCATATATTTTAGCCTTCTCTTATCTTGGGAGGGTAAGTTTTCCTTAAATTTAGTTAATTTATACCCCTTGCAGGTTGAAGTTGGCTCCAAAAACATTAAAATTCCCTTTCAACTTGACACACCATCATCTCCACCTCTAAAATAAAGCTCCTCTAATCATTCACCCTTCACATGTTTATGTGTATGTCCCTTGACCATTTATTCTAGTATTGACTTGGATAAGAGATAAAATTGCCTCATCCAAGCCTTTCTCACATGTGTTATGTCACATGAGTAAAAAATAATTTTCCCTTACTCCATAGGAGCTTATCTTCATCTATCTCTTCCCCTCTTTCTTTCTTATGTGTGTGTGACCCATGCCCATACATGATATTTCCCTTGTCTAATGGTGTTTCAAACAATTAAAATAATATCCTTTGTCTCTACTTGTCATCTTTTTCTCCAACAACTTGGCCATGTCTTAAATAAAATTCACTTCTCCCTTGATTTATAATCCCCCCTTATCCTTTACCTTCATGGCTAAAAATTTTAGCTATTCAACCCCATTTCTCTCTCTAAAATCTCTAATACTCTACTAGTTGTCCCCACAACTAAAAGGAAAATAACATAACTATTTTGAATGGTACTCCTAAATTCTCTACCTTCCACAGGGCCTCATTACAATCTCTATTATTTTTTATCCAACCATTCCTCTATTTTTACTTACGCATGTCACTCCCAATCAAACCTACACTAAGGAAGGGATCCCACGGAGCTACTAGAGGAAGTGATTTTGTTGAACATTAGGTCTCATGAGAAGAAGATTTTTTTTCTATAGGATAAATTCAAATATTGTGCAAGAAAATAGAGGTCCCTTATTTTTATATTTTATATTTAAAGGGGTTTTCTGGGGTGGGATAAAATTTTCCCCTGTCCCCTACCCCTTTCCTTCCTAAAAAATTTTTTGTTCTATTGCTTTTTTGTAAGTATTAATATTCTTTAGATTTAGGTATACAATTATAGATTTAACTATTTCCTTTTTTAAAAACTAATCATTAGATCACCAACTTTCTATAGCTTAATGGCTTAAGTGTGTTTCTCATTAATACAAAATCCATTGACCCTACTTATGAAAAATCTTAAATATTCTAAACAAAACATTAAAATATTTTTGAAAACAAAACTCCATAAAACCACAACCTAAAATTTTACCTAAATTCTAGAGCTTTTTTCTCCCATCCAAACTTACCTCAAAGTCCCATTGAAATAAATTCAATTTAAACTCACCAAAATGATCACCTCTAGGAGATGACCCTTCTAGGTTTAAATCACCAAATTCATGCATTTTCCATAGCTAGGAACTAAGGTAGTTGGTTGTAAGTTAAATAGCTTCAAACAAAATAGATTGAAGAAATTCTAAATTTAAAAACATAAGTAGAAATTTTAAATTTAGAAGTGTTGGCAAGGAAAATAAATGTCATTGACATGTTTGTGTAGTGCCTTTGCATGAAATATTGTTTGGTTCTTCAACATCTAGTTCCCCATACAAGAAAATAACAATCAATAATTTTTATAGTTAGGGACAAACAACTTATCTTAAGCTAAAGAAAGATTGCTCCTCTAAAACCTTATTTGAGATATATTCTTAATATTAAACTATATGCACAATCATTGCTTTTGATATTAACAAATAGATTGTCCTATTAAACATTGTATGGGATAAATTTTGAATACAAATTCACATAATTGAATATATAAGAAAAAATATCTAAAACATCTACAATTCAATTTTCTAAAAAAATTGAATTCTAGTTTCCATTACCATCCTTATTGTCTTAGATCTTGGATAATGATATTTATTTTGTTGCAACATGTTTGTATTATGTCAATGTCAACAAAAACCTCTTGAAATATTTTCCATCTTATGATGACAAAATAATATAAAGCCATAAAAAAGAGTCAAGTCTAATGTGTGAATGAGGAAGGAAGAAATAAATGAGAAGTCACAACTAGAATGATTGTGGATTGGCCACAAAAGAGAAAGTAGCTTAGTTGGTAGAGAACTCTAGAAACAAATGGAAGGTCCTAGGTTTGAGTCCTAACTAGTCCATATGAATTGTAGCTCAAAATATGGTATAAGTTCTAACCAGGCTAGGAGCCCCAAGAAACTATAGTGTAGATTAAGGGAGAGTGTTGAAAATAAGTCAAACCTAGACCCATGCTGGAATGGGCACAAAGGGGCTAGTAACTTAGTTGGTATAGAATTCTAATAGCAAATGGAACGCCCTAGATTCAAGTCTAGTTGGTCCATATGAGCTATAACACAACATGTGGTATTAGATCCAAGCTAGGAGCCCCAAACACCTATAGTGTGGCTTAAGGGGGTGTTGGAAATAAGTGACACCCAAACCAATGAAAAATTGACCACAAAGGGGTGAGTAGCTTAGTTGGTAGATTAATCTAATAAAAAATGGAAGGTCCTAGGTTTGAGTCCCAATTGGTCCATGTGAGTTGCAATTCAACAAAAATTAATGAAACAAAATTTCAAGATGACATAAAAAATATGAGTTAAGTTGTAGAGATGAAGAAGAAAATTGAAATTGATGGAGAAGCTAGAAATGCATGATAAATGTGGAAGCATATACAAAGTAATGATTTGTTTGATATAATGGATCAAATAACTCTGGTCTCATGGAATTAAATAATTGCAACATATGCACAAAATAGAATTTTTATATTTCATTTTTCAAATTTTCAAGCAAATGCAATTTGTCTAGGTGTAAAGCTAAATTTTATGACTTTTTCTACCATTCTTCATGCATGTGCCAAAATTGTAGCTTTAGAACAAGGAATAAATATCTATCAAAAGATTAAGAGAGGGGATTTTTATCAAAAAACTATTATTTCATCCATTACCCTATCTCCAAGGAAGATATTTATACCTCAACCTTTGAATAGACATAAAATGACAATCAATTTAACTCTATCTCTTCCTTATATCCAAAGAATTCTACCTACAAGAAATATGATGACTCCTAGAGAACATCCTTTTATTACATAAAATAATGGTAGTAATCTAGTTTTCCAACAATGAATCATATCCCAACTTCTACTTTAAAAGTTCCACCTTATTGTTTAGCACAAAATTCTATAACCCTATTGAACATTTTGAATGTACAACCATTTTATGTGTAGTGTATGACAAAACACAATGGATGTGCCCTTTACACTATACTCCAGTTTCCCAAGTAACATGATTATGGGAATCACTTGTTCTACCCTAGCTTTTTTTGTATTTGTGAGCATTTAGTTGCTTTATGGTTCTGTTGTGCATGTTTTACACACACGCCCCACCATAGGTAGGGACCCCCTTTTTTTCGCTCCCGACAGGCTACTTTTCTCCTATCTTGTTTTGCATGCCCCATTTTCCAAACCCAAATTGGTCATGTGCCTTCAAATGATCAAATTATCTTACCAAATTCACCTACTTGGGGTATTCAAATCCGAGGAGAAACAAAGTGCCCCGTCCCTTTTCTGCCTTTTGTCTTATTCCTACTAACTTGGTCCCTAATCGCTCGATTCGCTTTTTTCTACATTTTTTACTTTGGGGAAAATTTTTTGATGGATTTGGGGTGTGTTTGTGGTACCTAAGTGAACTACCAAAGTTTCGTCAATGTTCTGTTAAGTTTTGGCGGTTTTGGAACTTTCCCTCTGGAACTCCCTCCCTCTTTGGCTATTTTGGAAACATCCATGGACCCCTGTCGGTCTGGTTTCCACATTTTTGACTTTGGGGATAACTTTTCGGTGGATTTGGGATGTGTTTGTGGTGCTTAAGTGAACTGTCAAGGTTTCGTCAAGGTTTCGTTAAGTTTCGGTGGTTACAGAGCTTCATCACCCTTTGGCTATTTTAGAACATCCGTGGAGCCCTAGCAACCTAGCCTCCGAAGCCCAGCCCCTCCATGGCCATTTCTGAGACTCTGTCCCACAGTGGCCATTTTGAACATCCGTGGAGCCCTAGTGCCCCAACCTCCAGAGCCCGGCCTCTCCGTGGCCATTTCCGGGACTTCTTCCCTTTGTGGTCATTTCTGAGACTCTGTCCCTCCATGGTTGTTTTGAACATCTGTGGATCCCTGGCGACCTGACCTCTAGAGCCCAGCCCCTCCATGGTCATTTCTAGGATTTTGTCCCTCTGTAGTTGTTTTAAACATCCGTGGAGCCCCGGCGACCCGGCCTCTGGAGCCCAGCCCCTCCGTGGTCATTTCTGGGACTCCGTCCCTCTATGGTCTTTTTGAACATCCGTGGAGCCCCAACGACCCAGCCTCTTTGTGGCCGTTTCAGGGATTCAGTCCCTCCATGGCCATTTTGAACATCTGTGGAGCCCCGACTACCTGACCTCCAGAGCCCGGCCCTTTCGTGGCCATTTCCAGGACTCTATCCCTCCATGGCCATTTCAACATCCGTGGAGCCTCGATGACTCGGCCTCCAAAGCCCAGCCCCTCTATGGCCGTTTCTAGGACTTAGTCCCTCTGTGATCGTTTTGAGCTTCTAGTTTTTGTCAAATGAGTCCATCTTAAGGAAGTTTTCTAGGAACTCTTCCTTCCCCTTTTCCCATGCACTATAATTGAAAATCTTGGTTTTGCTATGTTTTGTGGAGTCTGGGAACTTCCCTTCCGGTTTGTTGTCCCTCGTTCACTGCCCACCCCCTTGGGCGTGAATTAATGTTTATGGTCCAAATGAGCTCCAAATATGAATATTATGATCTTTTGATGATGCATGGATGGATCTAACAAGGATTTTGCAATATTTGACTAATGTTTTCCTTGATTTGTGTATGAAAGAACTTACGACCCTTCATGTATGTAGGATTCAAGAAGCCTACGGCGGGTCCATCAAGGAGACCCATCAAGAAAGCTAAACAAGGAATGTGCATCGCTCCTATCACCATTCATTTCATGTTTGCCTCTCCCCCTAGCACCCACCAACAAGGTCAATGTTAGAAGAAGGAATGTGTCAAGGAAGTCAAGGACAAAAATGCAAGGGGGTGGCCTTGAAGAAAGCATAAGGGATTCATCCACCCAAATTAGGGGCAACCAATCCATCAATGCCAATCGTTGATGACCTCGTTTGATCCAAGGAAGAAAACTGCAAACACATCAAGTAAGAAGGCGGCTTTCAGGCAGTTTCTACTAAAGTAAAAGGGAAATTAGCTAAATAACGAAATTGCTACAGCACCTGAGCACTAGATGACAAAACAAGGAAAAGACAAAGATGTTTTTTAAATGGTTGAATATTGTGAGGTAGGTGAAACCCTAATGTAAACCAAATCTGAGCCACACAATGTAATTCAATCCTAGCCATTCATTCGAGCTTTGGAGAACTATAAATAGGGGCTTGCCCCTCATTTGTAAAGGGTTGGAGAGTTCTTATAAAAGGCATTTGTAGCAATAGAAGACAACATTGCATGATTTTATGGATGTTCTCTTTGATTTAGCTCATCTTGCATGTATGGTTCTACCTTCATGTTAGTTTTAGTATTGGTTTCTTGAATGGTTGTCATGATGGTGTTGTTGTTATAGTATTTGATGAGCTTCCAACCCATACTTTTAGCACTTGTTCATGACAAGTTGTTGTGCAAAGTTAGCTTGGGCTTCTTTTTGTCACTGTTGCAACCTAGTTCAATTGCATGTACATGATGTGTGTATGTAATATGAAAATATGCAGTCCTTAGAAGATTGCACTACATTGGCCAAGCAAAACCCAGTTTAGGGAGTTTGTCTACTTTAACAGCCACCATTGTTACTATTCGTTCATAGCTTAGGATTATAACAGCTTTCTTAACCCTTCTCCTTTTGCTATTTCTTTTAATCCTTGGTTAGAGTAGGATCTCAAGCATCACCATGAAGCTAAATCAAATGAACTTGATAAGTTTCAGCTTGTTGTTTTGAGTGGATAGCCACTGTTCATTCACTTCTAGCACTTTGAAATTGCATTTGCAAACCCAACTTCCCATGCTTTCTAACTCGTCCGTAAGACTGCCTTGTGATTCCAGCAAATCACATCAAACAACTAAGATATTCCAAGCAATGTCAAGACCTGACATTAAATACCTTGGGATAGTTTTCTACAATCTGATTGTGGAGGATTGTCTTTCAAGAGAGGTAGTGCACCTACGCATTGCCTGTGTTGAGAAGTGCATAAAAACACATCAACAGGTTCACTTCTCCACACTTGCAACATCCATCCATGAATCATCTACCTCTTCTTAGACCAAATCTACCCTTTTATGCTTGTTGTGTATACTTTCTTTCTTGCTTTGAATTAACATATTTTATAGTTTTTAGAATTGTTGGCCTCTTCATCCTAGCTATACCTTGTTTTGGCTATGCACATAATTTTTCCACCATCTTCCTTGTTAGGTTCTCTTTCTCTAGTGTGTCTTCCTCTGCTTCTAGTTGAATCCAATTATTTTCTTGAGAATTTCTCTTCAACCTTTCATGCATTTTGGTAAGCCTCATGTATAGCTCATAGCTTTATCATTCTTTGCTCATCTTGCATACTCAATATTAGGCCATTGACATATTGTGCCACTGTCTTGTGATTTGAGTCATGATGACCAATCTAATCAAAATATTTTAGAACTCTTCAATGTGGCTCATTAAACTCAACTTCTTTTCTCACAATTTGTACAACTTCTTTAATAACTCAAGATGATAGTCCACTAGAAAGAACTTGGCTTTCATTATTCTCACCATCCTATCCCATTGGGTGGTATTCTCAATGTTATTTCTTTATCTCTTAGGTGACACCTCTTTCCACCAAAGTGAAACATACCACTTTCTTCCACTCTCTCTCCTAGCATCCTCTATTTATTTATATTTAAAATATTTGTTCATTGTAGTCAACTAATCAATCAGCTCATCAAGTTTTAGACTCCTTGAAAAACATGACAACTCCATCTTTGTTCCCTTTCCAAGTTTTAAAATGTCCTTAATGAATCTCTTTTCTCTTGCATTCATTCCATCATCTACATCTTTATGTTCTCCTCTAATGACTTCAATTCCTTCTTCCTCTTCATTCTCACTTTCTAACCCTTTCATCTACTTAACCTCTTCTCTTCCTTCTATCCCAATATTCCTACCTAGAATAAATATGACGATTCTTAGATATGATGCTTTTGTTACATAGAATAATGTTAGTAATTATCTAGTTTTCCAATAGTGAATCATATCCCAACTTCTACTTTAAAAGTTTCACCTTATTGTTTAGCATAAAATTCCATTCTATTGAACATTTTGAATGTACAACCAGTTTATGTGTAGTGCATGGTAGAACACAGTTGACGTGGCCTTTAGACTATACTTCATTTGCCCAAGTAACATGATTATGGGAATCACTTGTTCTACCCTTTGTTTTTTTTGTATTTGTGAGCATTTAGTTGCTTTATGGTTCACTTCTCTACACTTGAAACATCCATCCATGAATCCTCTACCTCTTCTTGGACCAAATCTGCCTTTTCTTTCTCGTTGCACACATAATTTCCTTCTTGCTTTGAATAACATGTTTTTTGGTTGTTAGAATTGTTGGCCTCTTCATCCTAGCTATACCTTGTTTTGGCTATGCACATAATTTGTCCATCATCTTGCTTGTTAGGTTCTCTTTCTCTATCATGTCTTCCTTTTCTTCTAGTTGAGCCTAGTTATTTTCTTAACAATTTCTCTTGAACCATTCATGCATTTTGGTAAGCCTCACATATAGCTCATAGATTTATCATTCTTAGCTCATCTTGTATACTCAATATTAGGTCATTGACATATTGTGTTGCTTTCTTGTGATCTGAGTCATGGTGATTAATCTAATCAAAATATTTTAGAGCTCTTCGATGTAGCTCATTAAACTCAACTTCTTTTGTCACAAGTTGTACAACTTCTTTAATAACTCAATTTGGTAGTCCACTGAAAAGAACTTGGCTTTCATTATTCTCACCATACTATCCCATGGGCTAATATTTTTTATGTTATTTCTTTATCTTTTAGCTAACACCTCTTCCACCAAAGTGAAACATACCACTTTCTTCCACTCTCTCACCTACCTGATCCTTTATTTATTTATATTTAAAATATTTTTTCATTGTAGTCAACTAATCAATCAGCTCATCAAGTTTTAGACTCCTTGAAAAACATGACAACTCCATCTTTGTTCCCTTTTCAAGTTTTAAAATGACCTTAATGAGTCTCTTTTCTCTTGCATCTTTTCATCATCTACATCTTTATGTTCTCCTTTAATGACTTCAATTCCTTCTTCCTCTTCATTCTCACTTTCTAACCCTTTCATCTACTTAACCTCTTCTCTATTTTTTCTCAAGTGCATCCACTCTAGCTTGCATTCCCCTTTTCACTTTTAATACCTCATCCATCCTTCTTCGACTTTTGTCACTACAATAAATTCTACAACTCTTCTTGTTTGAGACATGCTGTCTTGATTCTCTTTCTTACCACTACAACTCTTGTCTTAATTGTAACCCCACACAAGGACACACGCTCGATTCTCTACACAAACCACTACCTTGTTGGACTCATGCCAACTCTAAACCAAGGAGCTTCTCTCTTTCTCATCCCCACCCATACATAATTTTTCCCTGGTCTTACGATGCTTGAAGCAATCAAGATAATCTCCCTTGTCCCCTCTTTCTCCAACAACTTGCCAATTTCCTAAATAAAATGCACTTCTCTTTCAATTTATAGGCCCCCTTCTCCTCCACTAGCCCCCGATGGCCAAACCCCTCAGCTGCACTACCCCCTTTCTCTGATCCTCTACTGGTTGTCTCCACTTTGGAATGGCGATCTCGTTGTAAATTTTCTACCTTCCACATGGCCTCCTTGTAGTCCCTGTTCTTTGTTATGTAGCCTATATTCTAACGCCTTTTTTCTCCCGTCCAAATCTACCTCAATCGACCCAGGAAAGTTTAAAGCCACTGAATTTTTGTACTCTCCTTGGCTGGGCATAAATGAGGCTAGTGGTTTGTAAAACAGCTCCAAACAAAATAGGCATCATAAATTTTTAATTTAATAGGTTGGCAAGCAAAATAAATATTACGGGAAGTCTATGCAATGCCCCTGATTTAAATGTCATTGGGACCAGTTCTGGGTCTTTTTTTGAAAAACCATTTCCATCATAGGTTGAGAGTTCCACTGGAATTGGTTCTTCTTCCACAACTCTGGTGAATCATTCGAGGTCAGCATGTGCCTATTTCCTGTTTTTTGGGGGAGGCCACCTTCTCTATAAAGGTTGAGATTGGAGTCATATCCATATTGATGTTCCGCCATTCACCCACGTGGGACTTCTTTAATCTCTTCTTTTTGCTTAATAATCCAGACCCATATATTATGATGAGAGGATGTTAAGTGTGTGAAGTTCAACTGTTACTAAACCGCTATTCTTCTCCCTACTTTTTCATTTACCTGTTGTCTCTACATATTTGGAGTCTCAAAAACATTTGTATTGATTATTATAAAATTGCGTCTGTTGCAACAAAACAAGTAGTAAAAGTATATTGCTTTATTTTCTCCATGGATGTAGTCATATATTGGTGAAGCATGTAAGTCGATTTGTCGATGTACACTTGTCTATTCTGTTATTTCTTGATTGTTGTTCTTTATATCGTTGTTTTAAATTGATCAACAAATGGTATCAGAGCTAAGTGAATTTGAGAAGAGATGGAGGATGCAAACAAGTGCAGGATTGAAAAATTCTCAGGCCAGAATTATGGAATGTGGAATTTGTAATTGGAAACTGTGTTGTTGATTCAAAGAGATCTCTCAATCATGCTGGAAGGTAAAGAAAAGAAGCCAGATGCAATACCTGATGAATCAAAAACACTGTCATCAAAGTAAAGTATAAGTCAAGTTTATATGTCATCAACTGTCACCAATATCATCAACAGAAGCTCCTCAAGGCAAGAACAACTACTGAAGAATACCATCATCTCAGCATAACATCATTTACTCCCTCTTGCAATTCACCATACCATTAGAAAACCTTAATGGAGATGTGCAACTCCTCTATGACTGAGCAGACATACAAGGAACTCACTAGTAAACTTGGACAGAAATTACTGGCAATCGGTGACTGAGAAAGCAGACAAGGAAAACACAAGATCACGGTATTTGTCATGGTTCTAGAGAAAGAATAACACTGACAAAAGATCACTATCAAAGCATCACAGACTAGCTAAGATCCATGTTACATTGGCACAAACTCCATCATCTAAGCATTGTAACAGCTGCAAGATCCACAACACTATTCAAACACTAGAGGAGTAACATTTTCAAGATTTATATCACTGTCCAAACTACATGCTTAAAGCACAAGCATCACTGTAAGACCACTGCAAACTATCATACTTTTGCTGCAAAATACAGTCAAGCAAATATTGTCATGCAGTTCACTTGATGAATGAGAGCAAGAAATTGTCATTTTAGCCATGCATACCAATGACAATATTATGACATATCAGTGTCACCATACCCCAAGACTCCATGTATTGTCTGCATTAACCACTGTCCTTGTAAAAGACGTTTGAAAAGTTTTCAATATACTACTGAGATGTGCGAAAACTGATACAAACTGTCCATAACCATGAGTATAAATGCTGCACTTATATGACTAACATGTTGCTCTACAAACCACTGCATGTTTGAAGAAAAACAGACAAGTGTTGCAAACCACTTAACAAATGTATATATCACTGCTCAACCATAGACACATAAGTATAATGATGTGATCACTGCCACAAGAAACCATTGAAGAGAAGCAAAGCACATCTTGAACTTGAACTGAACAGTATGTAGGACAAGCATTCCAAAATGAGAAAGGCTCACTGTCACCCCATCAAATACTGTTTAAAGCATCATAGCATTTGCAAGAACCATACTTCACTGGCAAGTATGGACAGAGATTACCACTGTGCATTATCACTGTGCATGAAACTTTCTCAATTGAAAGTGACTGATCTTAAAAAAACACTACTCAATCTTGACTTATGCATACTTATCTCTGCCTTCATTAAGTTAAGACACATGACAATTTCTACTCCTTGATTTGCTCTATGACAGTTCAAAAACTAATAAACTGTATTTGCAAACTTTGACTGAGATACCACTGTCACTCTTGTGAACCTTGAACACCATGGCAACTCTCTGCTATTTAAACACTTCACAGTGCCATTGACCATCACTGCAATGAATCACCACCTTGTATTCCAAACCTAACTTTTCACTGTCAATAACATGAAGTCTGAAAGACCTTTGTGAGTGAAAGATGAAGGAGATAACTCATTGTCTTCTGTGAGCCTGAGAAAGTAATGTGTGAGCATCACAACATCACTTTGACAGAAGGCAGTCACTAGATTTTATCATTTGCGAACTGTTATGTCCTATAGATGCCTTTCTTGGACAAAGAGGAACTGTCACTGTGCATAAAGATCCCTAGCAGCCATTGGTTACACCCGACAAATCATTATACTGACACTGTCACACTAACCATTGTCAATGCACCACACATTGCCTATAGTCATACCACTATCACTGATTATTGATAGAATACTATCCCTTGCATATCAAGACAAAACATAAAGCAACTGAGCATTAACACTCTGATTACTGATACCATAACCATAATGTTAGAGGCCTCTATGTTTGTCATACAACTCACCTTATAAACTTAATGACCACCCTGTATTTTCTATGTCAGTTACCTTCCTTATAACATCATATTCTACTGTCTCAGTGCAACAATTGACATAGCCTTAATTGATATCCTTAGTAGAAAGTTACCTTCATGTAGGTCTTCCACCTTAAAAGAGAATTATACCATTAACAAATACATTTTAATCTTATTTTCATTTTTGTGAGATTTGTTCTTTTCCAAATGTGAGCTTTGATATGCTATGTGACCTCTACCTGACTTCTCATGAATTGACTTAAATATGGACTGTCCTTTTGAAGATTGACATCCTCTGTTTATTCAAATTTCCCTACTTGCTCAGAATGTTGTTTCTTGACTGCCTTTTGAAACCAAGGTCACTGCTATGACAAATAGCATTGACCTAACATCAGAAGACTGTGCAAACTCATAATTTGCCATTGTGGCATTGGCTAAACATTATTGGACACCAGTCTACTTTTCCTTCTACAAGATTCTGAAGCAGACAAACTTGTAATGAAACACCTCTTCTTTTGAACCAGCAATGAATTTTATTGGTGACTGGGGAAACATCAGACAAAATCTATGATGAAACATGCTGGACCAATGTGGAGCTTTGTAGGACTGCGAAAATGATTGGCTTGGTGAGACTATAATAGTAAAATCCCATTAATTTTGAGATTATTTACAACTATGAAAATGATGTTTGTCTATCTATATCATTTTTTTAATCCAATAATTAAATAGGTATGACATTTTTCTTTCATGAAAAGATGTACGTCGTGTCAAAACACTTGGAGAAAAGGCTGCATGTGAGTTGGAAGAGAATAATAATGTTGATCTTATCACAGTTTCACCAACATTGGTTGTTGGGCCATTTACAATGCAGACTCTCTCCCAGCGTGGGGGCAGCTTTGACACTTTTAACAGTTATGTAAAACAGCTACTGGGGAAACTTTTGCCCAATGTTTGCCGACAGAATGTCAAAGGGCTTGCTTGTTTAACTTACATTAAAATAATTATAGAGCATCTAAACCTAAACTAAATGAAAGTAAATATCAGGAAAATTTTATAATCCGCTATTTTTATTCTCTTATTAAACATCAAATACATTCAAAACAATTTATTTGTATTTAAGAAGTTTTTCAATCTAAATATAAGACAAAATCCCGAAGATAGAAGAATGTTTGAAAAACAACTTTACATTGTATTAAAAATCCTGAAAACTTTTTCAGTCGAAAATAAAACAAAACATAATCCTGCGAAAACAAAGATTGGAAAAGGTATTCCATTTCTCTCTTGAAACAGTAGAAACGATATCCCCCAGAAATCAGATTTTCATACGAGCTACTGAAAATTTATAGTAGTTGAATTCTGTACGATTGGTAAATGGTAACATCGGTTGCCTCCTCCTTACTGTAGTCCACATCCCTGGGTGTCCTTCTTCTGGTGAAAGCCCAGAGTGTCCTCCTCCTTCTGGTGAAAGCCCATACACTTCTGAGTGCCCTCCTTCTGGTGAAAGCCCATACTCTTCTTCTTCTTCTGGTGAAAGCCCATACAATTCTGCGTGCCCTTCTTCTTCTGGTGAAAGCCCATACACTTCTGAGTGCCCTTCTTCTTCTTCTTGTGAAAGCTCATACACTTCTGAGTGCCCTTCTTCTTCTTCTTCTGGTGAAAACCCATACACTTCTGAGTGCCCTTCTTCCGGTGAAGGCCCATACTCTTCTGAGTGCCCTTCTTCTTCTTCTTCGTGTGAAAGCCCATACACTTCTGAGTGCCCTTCTTCTTCTTCTTCTGGTGAAAACCCATACTTCTGAGTGCCCTTCTTCTTCTTCTTCTGGTGAAAACCCATACACTTCTGAGTGCCCTTCTTCTTTTTTCTGGTGAAGGCCCATACTCTTCTGAGTGCCCTTCTTCTTCTTCTTCTTGTGAAAACCCATACACTTCTGAGTGCCCTTCTTCTTCTTCTGGTGAAAACCCATACACTTCTGAGTGCCCTTCTTTTTCTGGTGAAGGCCCATACACTTCTGAGTGCCCTCCTTTTTCTGGTGAAAGCCCTGAGTGCCCTTCTTCTTTTTCTGGTGAAAGCCCATACACTTTAAATATCATGTCCTTCTTCTTCTTCTGGTGAAAGCCCATACACTTTAAATATCATGTCCTGAGAAACATTTTCACTCACAAATATCTTGTCATACCACAGTCTAGCACACTCAAAAAAGTCCAGACTAGGAGAAAACAATCCTTCCACCCTCACCCTCACCTCTTTTTGAGAAATTTTATAATCTCCAACTTTATAATACTGAAAGAAATACAAGCTCTCACGTTGAGATACAAGTGGACTGACTAGCTCAAAGTTTACAATTGTCCACAGCTTTGTGGAGGAATCATATACTTGTGCATGCCCGAAACTTATAACAAAAAACTTGCCATCTATAAAAGCAGAGCTACGGTTGTCTACATTTGTAAGCATGGGAGGGAGAAGGCTCCATTGGTCTTTCTCTACATTATAAACTTCTGCTTCAAGTACCCTATTTTTATCTTTGTCTATTCCACCCGCAATACAAATCAGTCCATTAATGGAGTCCAAAGCACAGGAGAAACGCCGGCGACCCACAAGCATGTTGGTGCCTCGCTGCCATCTACAAGACCAAAAATTATAGACAAAAGTGGCTTCCTCGATGGCCATGTTATCAAGCCCCAAACCCGTCAATATCAATCTATGACCGAAAGGAACACCGTGAGAGTGGCCATATCAATGGTAGTATGCTAATCCAAATTCGGTGGGGATAGGAGGGAGTCTTCCACAAGAATTGCTTGGAAAGTGATAGATAATTAATTGGAAACGAGGAGTCTCAAATTTCTCAACTATAACCAACAAATCCTCTGCCTTCCCAAGCCTCTT
Source organism: Sequoia sempervirens (assembly GCA_007258455.2). Taxonomy (NCBI): domain Eukaryota; kingdom Viridiplantae; phylum Streptophyta; class Pinopsida; order Cupressales; family Cupressaceae; genus Sequoia; species Sequoia sempervirens. The sequence goes on from VDFB02270651.1 coordinate 795,553,117, forward strand.
TCTATCTCCATAGAACAGAGGATTGCTCATCACATTCCTCCAATTTCTGCAAACAGCTCTGAGATTAAAAGCTGAAGAAGCTACTAAAAGAACATACAGACAATCAAATAACACAGGATGTATGTGGTTCGGCCGTAGCCTACGTCCACAGGAGAAGAGAGAGAGGGATTATTATTCATTGTTGTGTCTGGAGATTACAACGAATCTGCATATAAAGAGTTACAACAGCCTTTAATTAGGCAGGCACAGATTAAGATAAATCCCACAATTCATGCACTCTCCATAAATAGCTCAAGTTATAGATAATTACAAATCCCGCAAATCTCTCTGAATCTCTCTTCTCCAACACTCCCCCTCAAGTTGGTGCGAAAATGTCAATAGAGCCCAACTTGGACAATACTTCTTGAAACTTGAGAGCCGGAAGACCTTTTGTAAATATATCTGCCAATTGCTGAGTTGTAGGGACAAAGGTCGTGCGGATGACATTAGCTTGCACATTCTCTCGAACAAAATGGCAGTCGACTTCAATATGTTTAGTGCGCTCATGAAATACTGGATTTGAAGCGATATGCATAGCAGCCTGATTATCACAGAATAATTCAGTTGGTAGAGACGAACCATAACCAAGGTCTTGCAACAGAGCTCGAAGCCATATAATTTCACTGGTAGTTGATGCCATCACTCTATATTCTGCTTCAGCACTTGAACGAGCAACAACACTCTGTTTTTTACTTTTCCATGTGACCAAGTTACCTCCAACAAAGGTACAATATCTAGTTGTAGACCTTCGATCAATTGGAGATCCTGCCCAATCAGCATCAGTATAGGCAGTAATAGAATTATGACCAGTCTTACGCATCCATATACCTCTGCCTGGGGACCCTTTTAGATACTGTAGAATTCTGGTGACGGCCTGCATATGTTGAGCCTTGGGAGCATGCATGAAACGACTTACCAAACTTACTACATAAGAAAGGTTAGGTCGAGTAATGGTTAAATAGATTAACCTACCGACCAACCTTTGAAACTGACCAATATCAGGCAACAATGCACCAGTATCATCTAATTTTCCTCCACTATCCGTTGGCGTATCTGATGGCTTGATTCCAAATTTACCAGTTTCTTGTAACAAATCCAACACATACTTTCGTTGATTAAGAAAGATGTCATTTTTTGAGTAGGCAACTTCTAATCCAAGAAAGTACTTCAAAGTTCCCAAATCTTTAATGGCAAATCTATTGTGTAGCAGAATTTTTAGCTTAGAAATTGCATTTTGATCATCACCAGTAATGACTATATCATCAACATAAATCAGCACAACAACAATACCGGAGTTACTTCTTTTAACAAACAAAGAAGGATCGGCATTACTTCGTTTCAGCCCATTCAACATAAGGACAAACTAAGCTTAGCATACCAGGCCCGTGGAGATTGTTTAAGCCCGTAGATTGCCTTTTTTAATTTACACACTAAACCAAACTTGGCCTCTTGTGGATGCCCAGGTGGGATGCTCATGTAAACTTCTTCTTTAAGATCACCGTGCAAGAATGCATTTTTGACATCCATTTGAAACAATTTCCAGTCTTGATTGACGGCAAGGGAAATGAGGACCCGGAATGTGTTCATCTTTGCAACAGGCGCAAAAGTTTCCTGGTAATCTACGCCATATGTTTGTGTGAATCCTCTAGCAACAAGTCTGGCCTTATGCCGTTCTAAGGAACCATCACTGTTGTATTTATTTTTGTACACCCAACGACATCCAACAGTTTTCCTTCCTGGAGGTAGCTTAACAATCTCCCATGTGTTATTGTCATCAAGAGCTTGTAGCTCATCTTGCATAGACTTCCTCCAAACTGCAATGGAGTTAGCTTCTTTAAAAGTCTTAGGTTCTTGATTATGATCAACAGTACTCAAGAAAGCTAGGTGAGACTGAGAAATATTATTATAAGATAGGTGTGCCTGTATAGGATAAGATGTAGTATGATAAGTGAAGAAATCTTTCATTCGCTCTGGAGGACGAGTTGCTCTACTCGATCGTCGAGCAGCTTGAGGAGATGTGGGGATTGGTGGTGCTTCAGGAACTTCTGCATCATGATCAGGAACAACATCCTCATTGGTAATGGTGGGAAGCGGAACCGGGTGAGACACAGACTCCCCCTGTGGCCGACTCCCAGAGTCAACACAAGCTGTAAAAAAAGATTCAGATTCCACAAAATGGACATCACGTGAAACAACAATTTTACGAGTGACTGGATCATAACATATATACCCTTTCTTAGTGGAAGAATACCCAAAAAATACACACCGAGTAGAGCGAGCTTCTAACTTATCTCTGTGTATTGCTTGCTGGTGCACATAACAAACACATCCGAATACCCTCAAGTGTGAAATGTTAGGTATCCTATTTTTGAGTATCTCCAATGGTGACTTGAACTTAATAACATGGCTGGGAAGTCGGTTGATTAAATATGTAGCGGTCAACACACCATGAGACCAATATTGTTTTGGGACCTTTGTTTGAAACATAAGGGCCCGTGCAGTTTCTAGGATGTGTCGATTCTTTCTTTCGGCCACCCCATTTTGTTGTGGAGTTCCGACACAACTTGTGTGGTGAATAATGCCTTGGCTTTGAAGATATTCTGAAAAAGATCCTTTAACATATTCGGTACCATTATCAGACCTAAAAGTTTTAATTTTAGCACCAAACTGATTAAACACCATAGTATGAAAATCTTTGAAGACAGAAGTCACTTCAGTTTTTGATTTTAACAAGTATAACCATGTAGCACGAGAAAAATCATCAATGAACAGCACAAAATATTTATATCCATCATAAGAATCAATAGGCGCTGGTCCCCATAAATCAGAGTGAACTAATTCAAACAACTCAGTAGACATAGAAGACGATTTGACAAAAGGTAAACGAGTTTGTTTAGAAAACTGACAAACATCACAGACATCAGAATCAACAGAAGCAGAGGGACAAAGTCTTGACAAGATACGGTTGGATGGATGTCCAAGCCGTTTATGTAAAGTGTGACTTTCAATTACACTACTAGCATGATACGCCTTATTGCAGGAGTTTAGAAAGTAAAGTCCATGTGAGTATGTTCCTTTACCAATCGTCTTCTTCGACTTTCGATCTTGAAAGATGACAGATGTTGGAGAAAAAATGACATCACAGTTTAAAGAATTAGTAATTTTTCCAACAGACATAAGTTGAACAGGGAATGATGGAACAACCAGAGCATCAGATGGAGCATTATGAGAAAAGAAACTAATTTTACCACTTCGTAAGGCTGAAACAGTAGTTCCATTTGCAACAGAGATATCATGCTTATCAGTTTTTGGAATAAAATTGGTTACTGAGGAAGAACTATTGGCCATATGATCTGTGGCTCCAGAATCAATAATCCAGGAATTAATTTTGGAATTGGAAGTAAGATAAGCATGAAGATTACCTGACACATGAGATGAAGTGGATGGACTGTTGCCAGAAGAGATGGTCTTACTGAGTTGTTGAAGAAGATGACCCAACTGATTGATTGAAAGAGACGTCTCGGCTATAGCAGCATGATCTTTCCGACCCTTGTATTCAGATTTGAGATGTGGATATAATTCCCAGCAACGATCCTTGGTATGCCCAGGTTTCTTGCAGTGATCACATTGATATAGTTCCTTCTTACCCTTGTAGCGAGAAACATTCTTGTTTTTGTCAGAAAAGTGAGGCTTTCTCTTATCATCCTTTTCAGCCAACAGGACATTAGATTCAATCTTCTCCGTTGAAGTTTTGGATTCTGAGCTCATAGTCTTTCTTCGAGTTTCCTCTCACTGAATAATAGCACAAACACCAGCAAGGGTGGGTAATGTGGCATCCATCAGAAGATTGCGCCTTATGTATTCATACTCAGGATTTCGGCTACGAAGTAGAGAGAAAATTTTATCCTCCTCAGCTCGTTTCAAAAGAGTTTGGGCATCAGTGGTATGTGGACGATACAGGTTCAATTCGTCCCACAGTTTTTTAAGATTCCCAAGATGTTCACTAAAGGTTTTATCACCTTGTTGGGCTGCAGCAATTTCAAGAGTGAGTTCGAAAATACGGGCAGCATTATTTTGGTTCCCATATAATTCAGCGATTGAATCCCACAGTTCTTTTGCTGAATTAGAAAAAGTGAAAATTTCGGCAATATGAGTTTCCATCGAATTGAGTAACCATGATCGAACAAGCTGATCATTGGATATCCAATCCTCATATCCCGGGTCAGTAGTTTGAGGGCACGTTTTATCACCATTAACGAAACCAAATTTTTTCTTGCCGCCAAGCGACAAAGTGACAACTCTAGACCATGCTACATAATTGATACCATTTAACGGAACTGATGAAAGTCTCCAACCGGGATTTGAATCGAACTCAGCCATGAGAAAAAAAGGCAAGAAATAAGATGCAGAAAAAAACACTCACAATGAAATCTCCGCAGCAAATTCAGAATAGACTAGATTTCGGGGCAGACGAGATAAACAAAAAAACGGACCAAGAATTGATTGCACAGCAAAAAACGTGCCCCCTTTTCAGGTAAATGACGCTGCAACCTCCTTAAACCATGCACTTTATGCAGAAAAAATGCACGCCCTTCTTTGGTACGCTGCAACCTCCGTAAACTATGCACTTTATGCAGGAAAAATGTGCGCCCTTCTTTGGTACGCTGCAGATCTGTGGGCTGTGTTCTTTTGCTGCAGATCTGACTTGAATCGGGGTTTTACAAGGCCAAAAAATGACTCAAGATCAATGGAGGAAGTCGCACCCAACCGGAGGAAGCAAAAAAACGCGCCCAAGAATGATTAAATCCGCGCGGCCAGCGCCCAGAAGCTGATCAAAAACGCGTGACCAAGAACACACGCCAGAAAATAGGAGAAAAAAAACTTCGTTTTTCCAGAATACGCGCCAGAAAAGCAGACACACAGCTCGAAACAATGACCCGCTCTGATACCATGAAGAAGCTACTAAAAGAACATACAGACAATCAAATAACACAGGATGTATGTGGTTCGGCCGTAGCCTACGTCCACAGGAGAAGAGAGAGAGGGATTATTATTCATTGTTGTGTCTGGAGATTACAACGAATCTGCATATAAAGAGTTACAACAGCCTTTAATTAGGCAGGCACAGATTAAGATAAATCCCACAATTCATGCACTCTCCATAAATAGTTCAAGTTATAGATAATTACAAATCCCGCAAATCTCTGAATCTCTCTTCTCCAACAAAAGCATATGTGCACGGCACCCTTAGCAAGCATTCTACAACAAGATCCTCTGGAAGCTCAGAAAACATCTCCATTACCTCTCTTCACTGCAATTCTCTTTGACACTCTTGATACTGCAATTCTTTTGACACTCTTGATAATAGTAAGAAAGAATATTTTTCAATTAATGCCAGTAGCTAAGTAGGGATGTTTACTGTCTTTCATTCAAAATAATAAGAGAGAAGACCGCTTCCAATTCGTCAGCAATCCACTTTACCCACTGTGCTTTGAACTATCCAAAATTGGCCTAAAATTTATAGGAAGTCGAATATCCTTCCCTTTTGCTTTTTTAATGGACTCAGTAAGTTTATTATTAGTTTTTCTTTTCTTGCTTTTATTGCATGTAAGAGTTGACAACAGTCTTAACTGGTCGGCGTCTGCATTATTTCGAAAATAGTTTTTGCTTTTCTTGCTTTTATTGCAATTTGCTTGTAAGATTTGACAAACAGTCCAACTGGTTAGCGGCTGCATTCTTTTAACATATAGGGGTAAAAATTTTATTAAACCAAGGAAACTTTACAAAGCAAGGGCATTAAATGGCCCTATCAAGTTCAACCAAGTGATCCAAATGATGAGACAATTCAAATTTAAAACAGCTATCGTTTACAATTCAAATTTAAAATGTTAGATTCTGTTGATTGCCGGTTGTTCGTGCAACTTAACTGGGTGTGTGGGGGCCGACTGGATTCACTTGAGTCCTTTGCATGGAAAGCAATAATAAATGTAAAATTAAATATGAAATTTAAATCATCCTATTTGCGTCTTCTGTCGTGCACTCCACACAACTTCTGTTATTCCACGCGTCGCCACTGACAGACAAGCTAACAGAAGGGGATGTACTTGTAAATTTGCAAAATCCCAAATACATATTATGATTTTTTCTTTTGAGAATTTGATATCAAATGATTATTATTTGTTAGAATTTTATTTATTATTTGTGAAATTAATTATTATAGTTTTGAAAGGAAATAAAATGATCATTTATTTATCTCTAATGATCTACTATATAAAGATATAGATATAAGAGTTGAGATTAATAAGTTTCGTCTGGGAAAGAAATTTTCTATGAATATGCGGAAGCAGCAGCTGTAGGAGAATAGGGAGTTGTTACTGGACACAGGCTTTAGAACGTAATTTTAACCCCGCCGACTGTAGCATTCCCTACATTAGTTAAACTTTTGTTTTGTACTACCTATGAGGGAATCATTGAAGTTCAATTTGTTTAGTTACAAGATATGTTTTTATTTATTTATTTATTTTATTCTTTTCCATAATTTCAATTGTATCCAAGATCTGAACATACAATATTGTAAATGGTATGTTAAGATGAGTTTAAGGGATTCACATAAATGTTGTTCTCTGATATTAATCAAAAATATTATTACTAGCAATTGCACCGGAAGGAGGTACAATGATTACGTCGATTTTTTTTATATTTGTGTTGGTTAAATTAAAATATATTTTTTGAATTATATGTTGCATTAAGGATGTTCCAAAATTTTATTGATAATTCTTAATTTTACATTTATTTTTTGTTAGTTCATGTTATGTCTCAACTTTTAGAAAGATGATTTTTTTAAGTTATATGTTGCTTTAAGGATGTTCCAAAATTTTGTTGATAATTCTTAATTTTGCATCTATTTTTTGTTAGTTCATGTTATGTCTCAACTTCTAGAAAGATAAATTTTGGAGTATTAAATAAATTGTGTAGAACATATTTCATAATATGCCTCTTTGTGCACCATTTTGATCATGGGTTTGTACATTGGGTTGGGCATTTTGATCATGGGTTTTTACATTGGGTTGGATTGGGTTGTGCTGCAATTCTAGTTATATGTGATTAGATTAAACAATTTATAATTAAAATTAAATTAGTAAAGAAATAATGTTAGATAAATATATATATTTTTGGTAAAGAAATTAAGTATTAAATGCAAATGAAGAATGAATGTTGGCATCAAATTAACATAAAACATTGCAAATTGAAATAGAATGCTTCCATGTAGTTGGGAAATCAATATCTATTTAACTTTTACTTGAATATTGAAATTTTGGAGGTTTTTTACAATTTAATGGATAGATTATTTCCATTAAACTTTTTACAATTTCTTAGAAACTTCCTAAAAATATTATACCAAATACATTCTTTTTGTTTTAGGTTTTTATTATTGTCACAAAATTTAAAATAAAATCATAATTATTTTCTTTAATATAGTTTTGACTATAAATAAATAAATGATAGCTCTCTTTTCTTAGGAGAAAGCTTGTTGTTTTCAAATAAAGTAACTATTTCATGAATATTAGATCGAATTTTTCAAAAATAACATAATTTATTTAAGATAAATATATTTGAAATGGGAATGTTATTTCTTTTTTTTTTTAATAAATCTGAATTTGAAATTATATTGTAATTTAACAAAGACCCATTATGCTTTTACTTCTTTAATTTGAGTCCTCTTCAATTATTTTTAAACTTCAATTATTGCATACTATTTTGTAAATTCAATTATGTTTAATTACATATTAATGAGTACAATATATAAGCCTAGTTTATTATTACTATAATTTTTTTTTTGAAATTATTAGATATGATAACAATTAATAGATGAGTTTTAAGTGAAAGTATTACGAGTCCTCAACTAAATATGTATGTTAGCTGAGTTGCATTTTTAAAAAAAAAAAAAATCATCTAAAATAAATTTATAAACAATAAATTCTACTTTCTTATTTTTAAATGAAATGTGTGGCTAAATTGATTAGAAATAAATATATCCCAATAATATTGAAAATAAACATTATAATTGTTCATTTTTTTATATATAAATAATAATTACCTCATGCAAGGTTTGGTTGTACATTCAGTATCACTAAAATAAGGCATCATATTTTTTTTATTGGAATAAGATAATTTATTAAAGTGAAAAATAAGGGTACAGAAAAATTAAATAATTACAATGGATCTTTGAACTGAAGTTGAGCAATACAGCTTGACAAAAATAATGTTAGAGAAGGAAATCTTCCATAATAATTTGTTGTCCAACATCCAACTCTTTAACTGGGCTACTCCAATCCTTAGTATGATCCAAATTTAGATAAAATAAATTGAAAATCTCGAACTTGTTCTTCTACTGGTTTGTGTTCAATCTTGTGATGACATAGTATGATTCAACTCTTTATTTGGGCTGCTCCAATCCTTAGTATGATCCAAATTTGGATAAAATAAATTAAAAATCTGGAACTTTTTTTCTGCTGGTTTGTCTTCAATCTTGTGTTGATATAGTACCTTATGTTTGATGTATGTCCATGCCATGTTTGAAAACTCCCGTTTTGTTCATATATTGATGCATACCTGCGAAATGATGAATGTAAACCATTTCAACAAATCCATTTGTAATCGTATTATTTGGAATAAAAAACACTGGCAGATCTAATAAAAGAAAAAGACTAAGGAGAATTCAAATTGTAATTTGTATAAAATCATAAAGGCAGTCACAGTGACGGATGAAAAATCCATGAAAAAATAGTCCATGGGAGACTTGCATGGTTGTCAATCCTCTAAGATGGATGAATAAATGGTCTAGAGAATAAAAGGTGTAAAAAAATTGTTGGATTAGCACTTTTCAGCTCATCAAGTTGTATGCATCATGAAGAGAATTGTCCACTCTATATTTGTATAATATTTTCATTAGATTTACAAGTTTAGTGATTATGTTTCAAACTGTGATCCTCAAGACAAGTTGTTATCTATGTACGCTACTGCTAATATAGTAGCAATCCTTTTTTTTTAAGCTACAAATATATCTCCCATTGCATGGTAATTGTGGTCAAGTTAATGACTTCAAGAGGGTAGATATGACGACAATCTTGAAAAGGCATGTGAAGGTTTACAATGGTTAAGTGATATAGCCATAATGGAAAGATAGCTCAAGAGATTTTGATGATAGTTATGCTAAGTAACAATCCAAAAGACTTGGTCATATTGAAAGGACAGTCATCTTGAATGTCCATTAAAAGGGCAGCTATATAGGGTTTTCAGGTTAAACAGTCTTATTTGACCATGACAGTCCTATCTAGACAATGTCATGATCTAAATTAAGGTCAGTGAATAGTCAAAAAGAGCAGAACTCTCCATTATGACAGACAGCATGCATTTATTGGATAGGAAGGACTGACATCATAGTTTAAGAGCAGCAAAAGAGAGACAGTCCACTGGTTAAGCAGCTATCAAGTGAGGACCGTTTAAGAGCAGTTCAAACTTCAAATGAATTGAGTCAAAGTAAAGAGGTGCAATCCATTTCAGAGGCAACGGTCCATAAAGATGAGCAGCCATATTGAGGGTTCATATTGAGGACAGTGACTGTGCATAAAGATTTTAAAAGAGAGCAAAAAATGGTCTTGAGGGCAGTCTTTCATGGCACCATCACCGGAAACAACATTCTTTCTTTCCAACCTTGCAAAGCAGCCACATCATGCTATGAGGAAGGGGTAGAAATCAAGTGAATAAGATAGTTTTGAAGTTTTGAAGAATATTTAGTTATTAGTATAACAGTCAAAGACATGGTAAGGATAGTAAAAAGCTTTTTAACTATACCTTACAAGTGATAACCTTACAACATTCCTAATGACTGTTCGTGAAGACTTTTGTATTGTGAATTATCCTAATGACTGTGAGGCCTGCAATGAACTCTTTATGACTTGGTATAATGACAGTGGGTTATGACAGTCAAGTCTGTAACAGTCAATGTCCTTGTAATTTATGATCAATATAGTTTGAAGACAGTGCTTTGTAAGTTGTGCTTAATGAGAGTTTTTTCACTTGACCTGACTGTGAACGCTTGAAGATGGCAGTGAGACAACAAGATTAGTTAATAACAGTCATATTATTGATGCAATGAAGGACAATCATTGAGTTAGCATGGGACAGTCATATGGAAAGGATATCTATCATGACCAAGGAGAATCATTCAACTTTCAATGACATGAAAAGAGTAGTCAAAGTTCATGAAGGGGAAGTTATTGACTCTCATGGCAGAGTTTGTGAATGAGAGACAACAAAGGAGCAAATTGCATGATGAATAACAGACTTGTGAGGAAGGGCAGATTGGTGATTACAAGGTAGCATTAACCTACAGCCAACCAAATGACTGTCACAAACAGTATTACCTATATCCTCAGGGCAGTTCACAGTCATGAGATGCATTCATAGTCCTCAAGACTCTGTGAAAAGCAAGATTAGCAATGGTAGTAAAGCATGGAAAATGACAAAGGCCTAGTCTATTAAGGGTAGCTTGTGATGATTCGTGACAGTAGGAGGTGACTGTGAGTGCCTACCACTAATGATAGGTCACCAAGCAGATGTTGCAATCCAACATGTAGAGGGCCAACTGGAAGTTGTGCATTACTCATCTACAATATTGCAAAATCAAGCAATTTAAGTAAGAGATCCATTTACCATCAAGTGATAAAGTACTTGGCAATTTTGATTATTTCTTCTATATACACTTCTAAAGACAAGGAGGTGGTCTTACAATGAGAGTTCAATGAGAACAGGGCATAATGGAAACCCTTGTTAATCAAATTATTCACACTATGGTAGGGGCTTCACCATACATCTCCCCTGAGAAAGCAAACATGTGCTTTCATTTAATACAAAAAACAATATCAACCACAATAAAATAAAAGATGAAGAAAGTACAATAACTTCCAAATGAAATTACACAAAGGCTAGAATCTTTTTTTACCAGGAATGGATGTATTTCTATACATGAATTAGTTTGACATAGTTTTTAAATATTAAAGTTAACTAACTGATTTGAATGTTTCTCATGATTTCAGAGTAATGTCAAACACTTTTGAATGGGGTTTAGCATCTAAATGCTCTCAATCTGTTGCCTAGTTTTATAATCTATTAGTTGAATGTCTAAAACTCAATGTTCTTTTTTATTAAATACAGAAACCAGAAGAACAATTTGCAAAATGGAGAGGAACAATAAAATTCCTTAACAGAAAATGGGTGAGCACACATACTCAAAGTGGGAAAAAATGAAATCATTTAGTAAGACAGGGAAAATTTTATTGGAGGCTCTATCATGGTAATCCAAGCCAAGCATTTATACAAATAGATGATAGATACAAGGTAATATTTGAATGGATGTAAAACTGGCTACAAACATCAGTTTAAAAAAATAGAAAACAAATCATAAGAAAGGTAGCCAAGATCAAACATGTATTTCTTACAACATTGGTTTTTAATAGATGACCAAGAAGCCATATAGGGTAGGCCTGCCAATATCTTGTTTAATAGATGATCGGGTAGGCTCCAGGTTGGGCCTTCTAATATCACTGCTAGGGTTCAAACTATAGACCTGTCTTGGAATTAGGAAGGTCTCTTTATCAGTCCTGCTACCAATAGTTTCACCTGAACATTAGAGCTTAAATATGATGGTAGATGAATTTATATATTCTCAACATTAGAGAATATTTTGAAGAGAATACCTCAAAACCACTTTACAAAATAAAGCTCATTTGAAATGACATCAGCCTCTGGAATGTAGCTCATTTTAATATTAGAAATCATGTTTTTTTTTTCTGGAAATATCAATCAAACCTACTGAAATGTGTAGAAAACACATAGAATTCAAATTTTGATGCAAGAGAATAAACAAACATCAAACTGAAAGTGGATCAAATATTCCTCAAGAATACTGCACCAGTAACTTCAATTTTTTTTAGTCACAATGTAGAAAAATTGGTTGTCAATCAACAATAAGTATGGATTATTAAAAATTATCACAAAAAATGCAGAAGTCATCAAAGAGGCATATTATGTGTAATCAAATAACTGACATTTAGCCAACATGACGCATCTTAAATAAAATAACCAAGTTCAGTATCTAAGCATTTTGATCTAAATGACTAATTGCACTTTCACAAACACTGCCAAATCTTGAATTGGGAAGTTTAAATAGGTTAAAGTTGCATTCATTGTGAACTGAACAGTAACAAACATCCAAACTTTTATGCACACTTAAAAATTTCATTGAAAGTGCTACATACAACTCTTCACAGATAATTGTCTACATAGAAATACCTTTTTCCCAAAGCTTTGCAAAATCAGATGATGATTGCCAGCTAAGCTACAGATAGGTGCAGAAATTGTTCTGTGAACCAAACAAAAAGGGAAGTCAGCTAGATGTCAAAAAAATTTGTTGATGAGCATAAACATAGTAACTCTTCCCTGAAAATTCAACATCGTAACAATTTAAGATGGATAATTTGAAAATTGAAAGTTAAAAAAATGAAGTCATTTTTAATCTTGCAGGAAACAAACTGAATGTTCTATTCCTGAATCATTTGGATCCATACAAGTTCTCAATTCTCTGAATCTCTCCAATAACCAACTCAGTGGTCAGATTCCAAATACCCTTTATGCATTGTAGCTAAGCTTACTATATTTTTCCAACAATCAATTGACAGGGCCAGTGCCAACAAAGCTGATTAGTCTTTCAGGCAAGAATAGCTTTTCTGGAAATAAGGGGCTTTGTGCAAATAAAGCCAATTCAATTTTTTTAAACCCATGTGTTGCAGCTACTTCTTCTTCTTCTAGAGCAGGATACCATGTCAGAATCCTAATTGCAAGCTTTATCTCTGTAGTTGCAGTCATCATTTTTGTAATAAGTTGGGTGTTATGCAAAAAAAGTTACAAAGCACCTAAATCCCTATCTTGGGATCTCAAGTACTTTCAGAGGGTTACATGCACCGAGGATGACATTCTTCATTGCCTAAAGGAAGAGAACATAATAGGCAGTAGCGGGTCTGGAAAGGTCTACAAAGGAGAATTAAGCAATGGGGAAAAAATTGGAGTGAAGTAGCTATGGAATACTAACACTACGAAACTCAATCATTCAAGAGAGGAAGCGTTGAGAAACCACCAATTTGAGATGGAGGTGGAAACATTGGGATGTATTAGGCACAAAAATATAGTTAAGTTGTATTGTTGCTTGTCCAACAGATACTCAAAGTTAATTGTATATGAACACATGGAAAATGGCAGTTTGTGGAACAGATTGCATAAGGAGAATATGGGTTCAACTTTAGATTGGAAAACACACTATAAGATATTGCTGGGAATAGCTTATGGGCTGGCCTACCTACATCATGACTGTGTTCCTGCTATTGTTCACAGAAACGTGAAATCCAACAACATATTGTTGGATGAAGACATGGAGCCATGTTTAGCTGATTTTGGTGTTGCCAAATGCCTTCAAGTCAGTGGAAAGAGGAATTCTATAGCTGTCATAGCAGGCACCCATAGCTACATTGCTCCAGATAAGCAATCAATATCATTAGGGAAATTTAATTGAACTTTTTTGTTCTTTAGGCATTAGAATGAAGTTTGTGTGTAATATTTGCAGAATATGCATACACATATAGAGTGAGCGAGAAGAGAAACATGTACAGCTTTGGGGTTGTGCTGATGGAGCTTGTGACTAGCAAATGGCCCATGGAGGATGAATTTGGAGAAAATAAGGGAACTGTTGATTGGGTCTCTCACAAATTTTTCTCCAGAGAAAGTGCATTTGAGGTGTTGGATGAGAAGGTTTCTAAATTTTGCGAGGAAGGGATGATGAAGGTGCTTAAAATTTCAGTCTTGTGCACCAGAAGTCTTCCTGCACAAAGGCCTTATATGAGAGAGGTGGTACAAATGTTGTTGGAAGTAGGCTACGAATCTACTCTTGACGCCTCATTAATACATCACTCCTCTCTTAGATGGAGTATAATTTTATATGCCAACCAAATTGAATTGTTTATTAGGAATGCTGCAAACCTCAGACTCAAACTACATGCAATCAAGGTCTGGGATTTTGCTAATGGCTTAATGGGTTAAGCGTGGAAAATCAAGTGAGATGTGGCCTCCTCTGGATGAATTGTGACCTTTTCTGAAGTTGCAGCAGGCTGTACAGGTATGTAAGGGAGAAGTCATCATAATATTCAAATTTATACGATACTTTTCAATATTTCTATCAACTATGAAACCCAATTTATTATTTAAAGGTCATAATATTATATGTATATTTCAGATTTCTAGTTATAAGTGTTTGTGGAGCTGCTGATTTTAGTAAATTGTATCAGAATTTTAGATACTATAATGTCTGATTTATTTTTATATAGAACAGATATGGCTTTTCCATATGATCTGGTAAATGCAATATCAGTTAGTGCATTGTTATCTCTATTGTCATTTTGTCAAATAATTGCAAAAATATACAAAATAGTTTGAATTTTGCAGTGATTGGTCGGTTGGCATTTTATCAAACATTTGTAAAAAAAAAAAATTAAATAATATTTCAGTGGAAATTTCCGGGAATTTTAGAAAAAGGATATTTCAAGCCCTCTTTTGTGCCATAAAATGAGGCATTTGGCTAGTAGAAGTCCTTGCTCTTTTGCTATTATAATTTTTGGAAGTAGAGGATGAAACCCCTTTGGCTCCCTTCTACAGTCTCATCCAGGGGCTGCAACTGTGCTGAAGGTATTTTCTTCCTTCATTTTTGACAAGTATTTGGTGATTTGTCACAGCTATATACAGTACACAGTAAATCAATTTTGGAGAATTGTTTGCAGATCATTACATATGTTGCAGATTTGGTACGGTAGCATGCTGAAATCTATCTGTGTAATCCAGTTTTATGTTGTCAATAGAATATGCTATGCTGAAATTTTTCAAGCCCTCTTTTGTGCCATAGAATGAAGCATTTGGCTGGTACCATCCTACTATCCCAAGAAGCATATGCCTGCTAAACAACATCATTACAATAGAGTTGAAATGACCCAAATAGATGCTTATCACTAAAGGGTTTTCTTAGGATTTGCAAAAACCTTGACCTTAGAATTACCATCAACAATTCCAAACAGCAATTTGCTACAACATCAAAAAGCACAAAACCAAGCCAAGACTAAACATAGGATTCATATCAACATACAAATATGTTATTCAAGGCCAGATGGCAGGTAGAGTTTGACACACAAAACATAGAAAAAATCACCTCATTAAAGTAGGTAATGCTTTGAAGAAAGATAATTAAAGACAGAGAATAGAAGCAAAAGCTAATTTGACTTCATTATATTTTTGGCTGTGGGAAACACCAGCGGCTCAGGATTGTTGAGCATCTGCACCATCCATGATAGACATTGCATGTCTGAATGGCTAGACATTGTGTCCTGCATTTTCTGTAGTTGCAACAACTCTTGTGAGGCCACTACAGCAAAAGAAAATTCCTAAAACATCACACATGAGCCAGTAGAATAAAATTATATAAATCACACTTTAAGAGAAGTATAAGTTCCTAAATACAATTAATTTCTCTAGCACATTTAAAACCCTAGAAGATGCCTAAAAACAATTATTAAAACAGCACAACAATGCAGTAGTTGCAATGACTAAAAGCGCATAATATGGCACATACAAGCAAAAAATTAAAAATAACGCAAGCTTTCTTTAAAAAATAAAGAAAGTGAATAATTTTATCAAAATTAAAAGCTCCTAAATATTAAGAACCCTATAAGTACCTAAAAAAAAATTGTCAAACCTAATTTGAAGTCCACTTGCTAAGTAATATATAGGAAACACACTTTACTTCACACTTCATTGTATTTGAGCAAATTACAAAAAATGAAGCAATCACTCACAGAGATGTGGCATCAATATGCTGGAAAAAGATGGATTCGTCCAAGCAGTCTTATCTCTGCATTTAATGAAACAGCCAATTTGATATGGCATTGCTTTAAGTTTGCTTCTACAACAAAAAAATGATCTTCAACAATTTGCTATCCTATTTTTTAAGCTCATTCATTTATTTTATAGTGACTATCATACTTGGGAGGTGTTTCCAAGAACCTTGACCAAATGAGGGAGAGGCTAGATGCCTTGACAAGGGATGGGTGTCCCTCATTTGATGGAATGACAAAAGACTCGGTTTGAACATGTAGTGATAAGTGGTGGAGGATGCTCCATAGTCCTTTTCATGTCATTACATTGATGCTTAATCCAAGGTTGTTTCATAAGAAACCATTGGCAAGCACACATTGACAGGTACTATCAATCTAGAGAGGATTCTGCTAGAATCAAGGAGCGCACACTGTATGGGACAAGCAAGTCATACCTACAAATGCTGCCACATGTTTCCTATCTCACCAGCAGTAGAAACGACCCTAACCAAGCTCCCAGCGGCAGATATCTTCGTAGCTTGTCTCATCAGCTGCAACAGTTAATATGAAAACAACACAAAAGAAAAAGAAAAAAACCCTAAGCCATACACAAAAAATATAACCTAAAAGAAGCCAAACCCTAACAAGTTAAAACAGCTGAGGGCCATAGAAAGGATCTGATTGGACAAAATCCTCCACGTCAGCTTCGGTCCATTTGGGAAGGGGTTTGTCTCTGGCGTAAATCTTCTTAACATGCAAACCCCTGTCTCATCGAATAATTGAATGAATCCAGGCAGGAAGACATAGCGCACCAAATTTTGCTCATCAGCTGCAAACATGGAATGAAAAGGCGATAAAAGATTCACAACGCACTGGCCGAGTGATCACATGCCTGAGCAATCCATCCACCACCGACAAACTGCTGACAAAGAATCTTCAAATCCGAAGATTTTCCCAAGCAAGACAGGTTTACGAAACCCTACCACGGCAGAATGTTTTTAAAATGTGACAAATAGAAACTTATTTGCTTTGAGTTATTGCTTCAATCTATTCACAATAAATGAAAGTAGATCTGAAAATATCCGAGTTTGAGGAATATGGAGGTTTGCTTTATTTGGAGATCAGTGAGATTTTCCGGCAATGAAGAGATTTTTCAGCATGGGGAGATTTACCAAGAGATTTTACAGCATGGCGAGATTTACCGACGTGAAACAATTCCATTGATTCCGGCAAGCAAATTCCGGTGCCGTGAGAATTTCTCTCAGGCGTGAGACTTTTCGGCTGGGCAAGCCCACAATAAAGAGCCTATCGGCTAAAAATATTTTAACAAAAATGTCCAAGAAAATTGGTTTACAGATAATAAACCATTTATATATTCTCACATAAGAACAAAGTCCAAATGTTTCCTAAAAGATGGGAGTAAAATTTCTAAAGAACTCTAAAAACATCTCTTTATAAACTGAAATGCTAGACTAATTTCTTATGTTCCCTCCCTCAGTTCCTAAATTGTCAATCACTACTTCCATCTCCTATTTTATGTGGCCCTTGGAATTACTATTATAAGCCACAATTTCAACCAAAAGTGGTTGATGAATTGATAATAATTTTTTTAAAATCTAATATTAAATTATTTTATGATTATTGTGACAATTATTATTTTTTAAATTTATTATAGATTTTTAAATTGGAATAGATTTTTTATATATTTTTATTTAAAATGAGAATTATTTTAATAAAATAATGAGCTTTAATTATTTATGATTTGAGAATTACATATCTTATATTTTTATCTTTTCATTTTGAAAATATAAGTTCTAAAATTTAATTTGATTTATTATTATATAAAACAACTTTTTGCTTAATATCTTTTAGTCCATTATTATCTTAGTTCTCATCAATGTTCATTTCATGACTTTCCTTATAGTAGACTAATTGATGTTGCACACAATAGTCTAAGATAAATCAACATGATGCAATTAGTCCACCAACTTTAATTCAAGAAACATAAATGGATAATATTGAAACAATTGCCTTAATGCTAAATTGGAAATGATGAAGAGGGCCTTTTGTGCAAGCCGTTGGATCTTCGGATTGGCTTGGCATGGTCTTGAACCCAAACATGATGGAAGTGGAAACCATTTAGGAAAGACAATCTTGGCAAGCAAGCAAATTGAAACATTTCATATCAAATTTTAGTTTTTTTCTAATTGATATCAATGGGTCTATGGGTCATATACAAAAGAAGGGAAGATGGGAACATATAACAACATTTTTGTAAACAATAGATAAAAAATAAATAACTGGCAAGGATTTCAATGCTATCCTGGATTCTTTAGAAAAGGCGGGGGGGATTGCAAAGATAACACAAGCACTACTAGATTTGATCAAGTTGAACCTATAATATTTGAATAAGCATGTAATGAAAAAGATTACACAAAATGGATGAAAGCTATGAAAGAAGAAATGGGATGATTGATGGCAAATCATATTTGGGAACTTGATGAAGGGTATGCTCTGATACCACTTGATGAAGGGTAGGCTTTGATACCACTTGATGAAGGGTAGGCTTTGATACCAATTGATGAAGGGTACTTCCCTTACAATCTAAAACTCACAAAAACAACAGATAATGGCACAAACAAAATGCAAGAAGGAAAGAAAATATTTTCTATTATCATTGAAATGAAAATGAAATTACAACATTATATTTTCCATCACATGGGTTTTCTAATTACATAAATTTGCAAGTATGCAAATCGGAGCCACCATCTACGTTGCTCTCGCTCCCTTCTGTAGTCCCTCTTTATATCATTTATTTGGAAGGTGTAACCACCCTAGAATCTTCTAGAAAGTGCAACCACCCTAGAGTATTCTAGAAAGTGTAACTTTCTCAAGAAGATATTTTGAAATTTTATTAATTTTGGTATTACAACTTCGTGAGATCATAACTTTTGATCTGACTGTCAGATTTTCTATTATAATACCTTTTCGGAAAGCTCTCAGGAATTCTTCCCTAAAAGTAGGGCCTTATGGCCAACTACTTTTGTTTTCTACCAATTTTCAGGCCCATTCGGAGTCTCTAAGTGCCTCAAAATTGACTCTAAAGATTTTACTAGGATTTTTAAATATTAAAATTCCAATATATCTCAAATGACAAATGGTATTGAAGTGATTTCTTTGCCATTGGCTTCAATTTACCATTCTAAAGGTCTATGTAAGATTTCATGTCCAACTATGTATAAATGCAAACTTACAAAAATAGTAACCCTACCAAAAATTAGCCCTTATTGAAAAGAAACAACATTACTTTTTGGGTGATGCAAGATTGTTGTTACACCCTAGATGCTCCTGCATCAAACACCCAAGGTAATTTGAAAAGTGACCCTGTCACTTCTCAGGAGTTAGAGGGAAATCAAGACGGGTAACCTCTAACTTAGCTAACCATGATGAATCTTCAACAAGCCTTCCTCTCCATTTCACCAAGTACTCTGCATATTTCCTATTTCTTGTGCTTCTTCCCACACGGCTATCCAAAATGTCTTCTATCTCCTCCTTTTTTTGAAGTAGGTGTTGGAATATTCCATTGTGCCTCTATTATTTCTTCATCAATTCCTCCCTCATGATATTATGTTAAATCTGAGATGTTAAACATAGGTGAAATATGAATTCCATCAAGCAACTCTACCTCATATGCATTTCCTGAATCATGCTTCTTCAAGATCTTGCATGGTCCAAACTTCTTCATCTTCAACTTGTTGTATGTGCCAACTAGAAACCTTTCCTTTCACAAATGAACAATGATGTCATCTCCTACCTAGAACTCCTTATACCTCCTTTTCTGATCTACCTTAGCCTTATGCTCAGATTTCATCTTATTGATATGCTTCTTCACCTCATCATGCAAATTCTTCAGGTGCTCAACAAAATCTTCATCCTTAGCACTACTCTTCTCTCCTTTATCCATCTTTCTCATTTCAGAAGCATTCCTCAGACTACTTCCATATACAATCTGGAATGGTGATTTACTAGTGCTCCTATTAGCAGAATTGTTAAAAGAAAATTCAACCTATGGCAAAATCAAATCCATCCCTTTGGTTTATCTCCTACTAAGCATCTTAGCAGGTTACCCAAACTCCTATTGACCACATCCATTTGTCCATTAGTCTATGGATGGTGAGAAAAATTGAACTTCAAATTTGTCTTCAACTTCTTCCATAATGTTCTCCAAAAATAACCAACAAATTTGGTATCTCTGTCTGAAACTATACTCTTTAGTAGACCATGTAGTCTCACCACCTTTCTTAAAAACAACTCTGCAATATGAACATCATCACTAATTTTATGACATGGAATGAAATGTGCCATCTTTGAAAATCTATCCACCACCACAAATATGGAATCACGCCCTCTCTGTGTCCTTGGAAATCCAAGGACAAAATCCATACTAATGTCCTCCCATGGCCTCTCAGGTATAGGTATAGGTAATGGCTGATACAATCCAGTATTCTAAATTGTTCCTTTCACCACCTGACATACTCTGCAACTTCAAGTACAAACTAAACTTCACATCCTATTGTAACTGTGGCTAGTAATAATTCTCACTAACAAGAGCAATGGTCTTGTCTCGACCAAAATTCCCTACCAATCCTCCACTATGCTTCTCCTTGATTAAATCCTCTCTCATAGAACTCCTTCGAATGCACAATTGACTTCCTCTAAACAACATCCCATCTTGGATTAAGAAATCCAACCATCTTGTCCTATCCAATGTAATAGGTTCCAAACAAGCCTTCCAAGCTTTTTCAAAGTCTAGATCTTCTAGATACAAACTCTTGAGTTCATTGAACCCAACAACCTCTATATTCATCTCTATCAACAATTTTTTCCTTCTACTTAAGGCGACTGCAACTTTTTTGACCTTCCACTCCTATGCTTAAAAAAAAAAGTATAACGCTGCAAAAACTCTACCCATTTTAAGACTCTTTGATTTAACTTTCCTTGACTATTGAGATACTGCAAAGTTTGATGATCAGTATATATATATATATATAAAAAAATTGGCAACAAATAGTGTCTCCATTTCTTCAAAGCTTGAACTTTGCATAAAACTCCTGATCATAGACAAAATATTTCTTCTTAGCATCATTCAACTTCTCACTAAAATAGGCAACATGCTTACCTTCTTGACTCAAAACAACTCCAATGGCAGTGTCACTAGCATCACAATCTAGCTGAAAGACCTTATTGAAATTTGGAAGTGCCAAAATAGGTTGCTCTATAACTTTCTTCTTCAACATATCAAAACTTTTGGCTACTCCTGTAGTCCACTTAAACTCTTTTCTATTTCCTCTCATTGCTTCAATTAGAAGTGCACAAATACTAATGAAATTCTTAATAAAATTTCTGTAAAAACTTGCTAGACCATGAAATGATCTTACCTTTGTAACACTCCTCGGGGTAGGCCATTCAATGATAGCTCTCACCTTCTTTGGGTCCATTTTAAGACCCTCTATTGAGACAAAAAATCTCAGATACACCAATTCTCTCTTCACAAAGCTACATTTCTTCAAATTAATCAGCAACTTCTCCTCCCTTAGCTTCTCAAAATCCTTTCTAATATGCATCAAACGCTCCTCCAATGTCTTGCTAAAAATTAAAATTTCATCCAAATGAACAATGACAAATTTACCCAAAACTCTTTCAATACCTCATTCATGAGTTGCATGAAAGTTCTCAGTGCATTGGTTAGCACAAAAGGCATGACTAACCACTCGTACAAGCCCTCTTTGGTCTTGAATTTTGTCTTCCATTCATCTCCTTCGCTAATCTTAATCTACTAATAACCACTCTTGAGATCTATCTTCATGAAGTACTCAGCTCCACCCAAACAATCCATGATGTCATCCACCTTTGGCAAGGGAAATCTATACTTTATGGTGATCTTATTGATGGCTCTTGAATTTTTACACATCTTCCATTCCCCATCCTTCTTTGGTACTAGTACTGCAAGTACTACACATGGACTCAAACTATCTCTGATCAATCCCTTCTGCAACAACTCTTGCACTTGTCTGGTCAACTCTTCGCTCTTTGTTAGAGTCATACAATGAGTTGCCTTATTTGGAAAACTAGCTCTAGGAATTAGGTCCATCTGATGATTAATCTTTCTTATTGGAGGAAAACCTTCAAGTATGTTATCAAAAATAATAGCTTGAAACTCATTCAACAAATTTGAAACCTCTATAGGTACCTCATTAGTATCTTCTTTATCAACTCTAGGGATTAATGCAAAACACATATGCTCATGCCTCATACCTTCTAGAAACTTTCTTCCATCAACAAAACAAATTCTTGCATTATTGCATACCTTTTCCTTTGCCTCTTTCAAAGGCTTCAACTTATGACGAACTCCTTCCTTTGTCAAAGAATAGGTGTTGGCATGTCCATCATGTACTACTCGCCAATCAAACCGCCATGGTCTACCTAACAACATATGACAAACATCTATAAGGAATAATAGCACACAATACCTCATCATGGCAATTTCCAATCTTGAACTTTACTAGACATTGTTCATTTACCAAAGCTTTATGGTCCTTCTTCAACCAAGCATCTAGTATGGATTTGGATGCCTTCTTCTCTCCAAATGAAACTTACTAACCATCTCTTCTGAAATAAGATTATCAATACTACCTCCATCAATAATAACATTGCAAACTTTACCTTCACACTTACATCTAGTGCAAAACAAATTCTTCCTTTGGGTTGGATCTTTCTCCTCATTCAGCAAGGCTCTACTAGTAACAAAAACCTCTCCTCTTTTTGCATCCTCAAAATGTGAAGACTCGGCATCTTCATCTACATGTTCAACTTGTGCATTACCCTCAGGTCTCTTGTTTGTCCTTCCTTGATGTTGAGGACACTCATATGCCCCATGCCCTTCTTCTCCACACTGGAAATATGTTCCATGAAAGCCTCCTCTCCTTGGTCCTCATCCAAATCTTCCTCTTCCTCTTTGTTCTCCATTTTTTTGGTCACGAGAGTGATAGGTATTATCTCCTTTCTAGTTCTGGCTGCTATTGGATCCTTTGCCTTTCTTTTGATCTTCATTTCAACCTCCATATGACCATCCACTAGTCCTTCCACCTCGACCCTCCACCTATTTGCTTACTTTCAAACCTTCTATTCAACTTCTCTTCTACCTTCAAAGAAAACTGATATGCATCTTCAATGGTAGAAATTCTTACCAGACTTAACTCTTCTTGAATGCTCAATTTCAACCCATTTATATAACGGGAAACTTTCTCCTTGTTGGCCTCAAAATGACCTATTTTGATCAGGACTCAGTAGAATTCTTCTATATACTCCTTAACAAATTTTCCTACTTGTTTCAACCCATGCATCTTCTTCAACAAATCCAACTCATAGTCTCCAAGAATGAACTATCTTTTCAAATTTTCCACCATCGGATCCTATCTTGTTATTTTCTCTTTTCCTCTTCTATTTCTTTCCAAGTAGACTTCTTTCCACCATATGCTAGCATGGCCTTTCAATTTGGCCTTTGCAAATTTGACCCTATCTAGGTCTTCTATTTCTTCATACTCAAAATACTCTTCCATGTCATTGATCCAATTGATTAGCTCCTCTAGATTTAGGTTTCCAAAAAAATTAGAAACTTCTATCTTTGGTCTCTTTCCAATCTTGGAAATGGCCCTAATGTAAACACGTAAAATATAGCGATTGACATTGTGCATATGATCCCAACCTACTAACATCGTTTCATCCCAAATCATCCCTCAGTCTAACCATTTAATCAAATCTCCTTATCTGATTAAATTCATCAATATTCCTCTCTTAATTAAATAAACCAATTATCTAATTAAGTCTCTCTCTTTGTTAATTAAATCAATCAATCTGATCTAATTATCCCTATTTAATTAAATAATCAATTTTATTTGATTAAATCTCTAAAGTCTATCTATTAAATTAAATAAACTAAAACCTTATTTAATTTGATCTAACATCATCTCTTTTAATTAAATAAATCAAAATCCTTATTTAATTATTGTCTTCTCGTATTCCTCGCTTATTAAATCCCTATTTTCCTCACAAGGCATCTTTTGGAATATTCTCTAAGTTTGAATTCAAAAATTCCAAGTGGACATGTACATCCAAGAAGGCAATAACTCCATCTTACATGTCCTTTGCCTTGAGCCAAGTGGCATTTATTGCATTTTCCCTTCCCTCTTACAAGTCATTTCAACAAATTTGAAATTCAAAAATAAGCATTTATTGGCACAATCCTCAAAACTTGCACATCCTCCATCCACTCATAGTTTGACAAGTGACATCATGCCATTAGATGAATGTTAGTCCCACATTGCTCAAATTTGGACATTCATCCATCTTGACATTCTATAAATAAAGAGTTCATATCCTCATTTGATCATCCACAAATTATGCAAATTATTATGCTAAAATATTTAGCCATTTCCATCCATCACCATTGAGTTCTTAGCTAGGTTTTTGTAGATTTTTGGCTTGGAGCTGTCATCCTTCATCAACAAAGTGGATCAATCATCATCAACATATCAAGCTTGCATCTTAAGAATTGGGAAGAGGCCAATTTTCACATCAAATTGGCACCAATTCCCCCATGGGATCATATGTTTGCTATTCTAATTAGGATTGAATCTATATTTTCTTGTTTCATTGTGTTCTTCATTGTTTTCTTTCTTAATTTGAGTTTTGTAAATGGATTTCATGGGGAATCCTCGTTCATGCTTGCAATCTCTAACTTAATGTGTTTATTCATTGTGTTTTGCAAGTATTAGGATTGGGGTTCACACACCTAATAACTCTGACTTCTCCAAGATCCATTACATCATGTGCTTCCTCTTTGAATGACTCCTCATCGTCAACCTCATCCACACTATCATCTCTTCTTCTGACATTAGCTCCCCTACGTAGCTCCTCTTCTAATGCTTGAACTTGTCTCTGGAGGGCTCTAAAACCTTCTTCTATTACCCCAATATTTCTTCCACCATGGTTTCTTCGTGAAGGCATCTTTTCTCACAAACCCACAACCACAAGTCCTAGTGCAAACTACCTCATCTTTGACGATTTCTTTACACACTCAAGAAAACCTAGCTCTGATACCACTTGATAAAGGGTATGCTCTTATACCACTTGATGAAGGGTACTCCCCTTACAATCTAAAACTCACAAAAACAAAAAATAATGGAACAAAAGAAATGCAAGAAGGAAAGAAAATATTTTCTATTATCACTAAAATGAAAATGAAATTACAACATTATATTTGCCATCACATGGGATTTCTGATTACATAAATTTGCAAGTATACAAATCAGAGCCACCATCTACACTGCTCTGGCCCCCTTATGTAGTCCCTCTTTATATCCTTTATTTGGAAGGTGTAACCACCCTAGAATCTTCTGGAAAGTGTAACTTCCTTAAGAAGATATTTTGAAATTTTATTAATTTTGGTATTACAACTTTGTGAGGTCATAACTTTTGATCCAACCATCGGATTTTCTATTATAATACCTTTTCGGAAAGCTCTAAAGAATTCCTTCCCCTAAATGTAAGGATTTAGGGCCAACTACTTTTGTTCTCCACTAAATTTCAAGCCCATCCAGAGCCTCTAAGTGCCTCAAAATTGACTCTGAAGATTTTACTAGGATTTTCAAAAATTAAAATTCCAATATATCTCAAATGACAAATGGTATTGAAGTGATTTCTTTTCCATTGGCTTCAATTTACCATTCTGGAGGTCTATGTAAGATTTCGTGTCCAACTATGCATAAATGCAAACTTACAAAAATAGTAACCCTGCCAAAAATTAGCCCTTATTGAAAAGAAACAACATTTTTTTTTGTGTGATGCAAGATTGCTCTTACACGTTGGATGCTCCTACATCAAAATTGGTCCCTCTTCCATCAAAATAGAAAGCATACAAAAATAGTTGGATGTACAAATTGAAAGAAGAAGAGGACAAGAAGTGATACAAAGAAAAATTAGTGGTGAAAGGATTTGATCAACAATAGGGTGTTGATTTCATCAAAAAAATCACCTATAGTAGTACTATTCGGGTAGTGTTGGGATTAATTTTTGTTTACGATCTTGAATGGGAGCAACTTGATGTAAAGACCACATTTCTACATGGTGATTTGGAAGACGAGTTATATATGCAACAATCAAAAGGTTTTGAGAAAGAAGGACATGAGAATATAATTTGCAAATTTGAAATGAAATTTGTATGGGCTAAAACAAGCTTTGTGACAATGGTACCTAAAGATCGATTCTTTCATGGCTGAAAAATAATTATCTAGGCGTGAATCTGATATGTATGTTTATTACAAGGTTTTAGAGAATGAGGAACTTGTGTTGTTTCTATATGTTGATGATATGCTAGTGACCAGAACTAGCATGAATATTGCTAGCAAGCTGAAACAACAATTAGCTAACAAGTTTTCGAAGAAGATCTAGGGGCTGCTAAGAAAATTCTTGGAATGACAATCATAAGAGATTGATAGAAAACATAATTAAAATTTTCACAAAAAAAGTATATTGAAAAGGTTTTGGATAAGTTTCACATGAAGAATGCCAAGGCTGTCAGCACTCCTTTAGCTAATCATTTCAGTTTATCCTCCAAGTTGTTTCCTAAGAAACAAGAAGAAAAAGAATATGAAAGGAGAGTCTTATTCCTCTGTTGTTGGGAGCCTTATGTACTCAACAATCTGCACAAGACTTAACATTTCTCATGCAATGGGAGTGGTCAACAAGTATATGAGTAATCCTAGTGTTGTCACGGATGTGTACACCCTTGCTAAGTTGATAAAAATAATTCAGCCACTTCATGAAACATGGGATTATCTGCTTGAGTGTGGGCTCAAATGATGGAGATCAACCTCCAGAAAGGGTTGCTTCCCTTGGAACTTCACCTAATCTAACCTATGCTATTGCTTATAGAGAAAAGAGAGAAGAAAAACATAGAATGAAACCTAAACTATAATAAGGTGATGCTCCAAAATGATTTCAAACCTATACTGCAATTTGGACTCACAATATGATCAAATGAAACAAGTTGTTTCATGAACAACTCAAGTTTCTACATACTTATGCATAAGTGTTTTTTAAGAAGGTTGGAACTCAATAGACTTAGAAAGAAAGACAAATATTTCACAATAAAAGGGTTGTTTGATTTATTACACAACTTATAACCTACATAGAATATGTATACTTCTATATGAACGTATTAGAGAATGAGATGAAATTCAAGGATTGAGTATAGTATCACAAAATCCATATCCATCATTCTTTATTGCACACAAGATACAAATTAGAGAAGGGAAAATGCTTGTCTTTTATTGATAAAAGAAGTGTTATATAGCTGTATAAGTCTGAAAATGAGTTACATCTACTGCTCCAGCTTCAAAGAACTTTGAGAAAAGTTACAATACATTCCAAGAGAGAAAAAAACTAGCTGAAAACTGCCCTTAGGCTTCCCTTTTATGCTTCTCAAGCTTGCAAGAGATTAGGAACACGTGTTGCTTTAATTGGCTGGGTCAAACCTCCTTAGGCGTCCAAAACAGATATCCCTACTTTGTAGCCTCTAAAAGTGCTCCAAAAAAAGTACTCGAGTAAAGAAAAAGTTTTTCCTTGACCTTGTCTATAACCAAGTCCCATAAAAGACTCATAAATGCTTGTAAATGCTCCAAAACTGGGTCAAACTGCCTCCTACATTCCCTCCATTTATTTTGCGACTCCTCAAAACTGCCTCTAGATGCTTGGAAGAAAGTATAACTGACTCCACCTTTGCAACTGCTCATAAACTGCCTCCTGCATGATGATAGGGCATGTGGGAAAGGTTGGATATTCTTAAGGGGTCAAAAACTGTCATAGATTACTTGTAGTCATCTTTGTCAGCTCATATGATCCTTTAAACTGCCTTATCATTGTTTAGACTCATGTAGCATTGTGAGAGCAAATCTTCTCAAATTGTGATGACTGTCCACTTGTGAGACTACTGCCCACTTGTTTCTTTTACATGCACCTTCCATCAATTTTTTCTTGATTTTCCTTGCTTCAGAGACAACACCCTCCCAAGGAATCAGTGTCAACAATCTGAAAGGAGATGGAATTACAAGAAAGTGCACTACTTTGGGCACTCCTAAATGAATCTCTAGTATCCAACTCCATGTAACTGTGTTATGGCAATGTCTACTTAATGGCACTGTCCTTATGACTTTTAGCCTGTATATTGTAGGGGTGTCCTTATAAGCTCCCCATTTCTCACAGCAGTAGTACTTGCAACCTCAGAAAACACATAAGTATCAAGAGAATCACCTTTTCTGTTATGGTATACATCAACCTACATGCATGATTACTAATTGAGTACCAAAATTGGTGCATATGCAACCGTCTGGAGGAAGATCACATTGAAAGCACACCGAGTGCATGAAAATAGAGGCTTAACTACTGACACATGGACGACAAGACATTTTGTCCTCAGACAGCCACTTTCCATCCTTTAGAAGTGTCTTTAGAAGTTTTGATGGAAAACTTCATACCTTTACTCTGCAGTTTGGAGCAAACAACAACATGGAAATGAATTTTTTGTGTGGTACAGCTTTCAAGGCATGCATAATATTGCCAACCTTATCTTCTATACCTCTGTGATTGTCCCAACCACTGTCATCAGGTTATTTCTGGAACCTTGCTATTGTTCTTAAAGCTTTGTAGTGTTTTGATACTCTTGCCTCCTTATGTACTCTGTGACTGTCCCTGGTACTCATGCTGTTGCCTTAAGCTTAATCAAATTTGCATGGGGCTTTTTTTTTTACTTCCTGTACTTCTTCAATAATGATTGTCCTCTCATTATCCTATCCTTGATTCATTATAACCCTCATTATAGCTTCTACATTTTCCTAACATGTATTGCTTCATAAACAGGGAAACTTTTAATGACAACAATCTGAGATGAAAACCTAGATTCTGTCTCCCAGAACCACCGACCCCACCAAATTCAACATTATAACCATGCTGTGAAGCTAGATTAAGTGCCCAATCACTAAACTGTTTTCCAATGACAATACCGGAACTTTGTGATTTCAACACACTCCGAAGATAGAATCTTGTACAACCATACAATTGAACAGCTACAGGGATGATTTAATTGAAACAAACCTGTCATGCTTTGGACTCTCAATCCTTTCATTATAACTGCATTCAGGTTCTATGCTCTTCATACTTCATAACAAGGACAGGGGATTGGCAGGTTTTGGACGTCTTCCATTTCTGATTATCATGGAGTCTACAACTTATGCCAAGTCACTGTACCCTTTTTATATGGAACGTTATGCTTACTGTCCCTTGGTCTCTCCTCCTCAGATAGCTATTGCTGCTTCTGAAGCCTTGTTGATGGCTGTTATACAAATTATAAAGGCAGGCTCTTAAGGTAAAGATAATACTTTGGCTTCCATTCACTAGAAAGCATGCTCTTGAAACTCAGATTATTGCATTCTTCTATTGGTTGATCTCTTTCAAACTTTTTATACTCCTATTGAGGCCTCTCTTTAAATTCTATTGAACTATCATTCTTTAGCCATGCTTGGAAAATGGCATCTTTCCATCTATCACTTAAATATCAACTGAATTCTCCGAGATAGTTGTAGTTCCAATGTCCAAACTATCACTTGATAGTTTGAGGAAAACTAAATTCTCAGAGAACAGTAACATAGACTGCAGAGACAGCCTTACCTTGCATGCCAACTCTGTGCAACAAACCTCTGCAAGGTCACTGCTTTTTGCTTCATGACCACCACACATGATCATGTCAAACTGTCCACTGCTCTTGTTAAAACTGCCATTTGTAGCCCATGGAAGGATAATAGTGCATACTGCCATCATCAAGAAATTCTGCACCCTGTCCACTGTTCATGCAAAGGTTCCTTTAAGCACTGTCAGAGACCCTTCTTCACTTGAGTTGGAGGAAAGGTGACTATCATAAGAGTCTTTGCAACTTGAACATGAAAGATTGTTATCTTATTTTTGAACTTGGTGACTGTCATAATCTATGTCACTGCCATGGCCATGCAAACCACTCTAAATGATTGGTAGGGCCTGCATTGCCATGATATGTTGTCACCACAAACCACTGTAGAAAAAAGGACTACTGTAAATGTAATCAAATCTTCTATCAAAATGAGAGACTAAGGGTTCTAAAGAGATTCTAAGTTTCCAGAATTCTACTAAAATTCTAAGACAAATTTTCGATTTCCAGATTTATACTGAATGTGCTGATTGCAGAACATTAATAATCTCAATGTCTGCATATCAATGAAAGAACAAAGTTAAATATCTTTTGGAGACTCACATCTAAGGGATGCGTCTCATGAGAGGACGTGTCCCTTTGAGCGCGTGAGTTTCAAAGAAAACCGACTAACACTCGGTTAACAAGATTAATATAAATAAGCCTTCAAACATGACAGATATTTATATGAGTCTAGTCAATGCAGAATTTGAACACCATTTGTTATATCGAATTTAAGCATGCATATAAATTCGATTTTATTCATTTTCCAAAAATACATATTAGTGTACATACCATAATGAAGATGTGTTATGAAGAATGTCATGTGACTTGACAACTTTGAGAAAACATATCATATCTTCGATATCATGTGTAAAGGTGATATCTCCACTTATTTGATTTGAAATATCTTCCCTAGCTAAGAGGGAGTGTTAATGGGATATAGCTTCGATCACATATAAATGATGATGATGCTAAATAGCATCATCATCATTTATATGTGATCGAAGCTATATCCCATTAACACTCCCTCTTAGCTAGGGAAGATATTTCAAATCAAATAAGTGGAGATATCACCTTTACACATGATATCGAAGATATGATATGTTTTCTCAAATTTGTCAAGTCACATGACATTCTTCATAACACATCTTCATTATGGTATGTACACTGACATCAAGTCACATGATGTCTACCATAATTCATGGCATATCCACAGATATAAATATCCACCATGATTATCTCTTAAGGATCACAATGATCTTCAGATGATATCAAGTCCCATGATATCCATCAAGGTGTCCAAGAGATAGTTTCATGACATGTCCACAGATATCAAGTCGCATGATATCTATCATGATAGTTTGTCATTGTAGAGTCGTCACTTTACAATGTCAAATACAAGTGTTCATTATTAGAAAGATCGTCACCTTTCAATAATGTACAAAGGAGGAGTAGGCCCATAAAGTCATGGAGTCACGCACATGACAAAAGAGTTTACACATTAAAAATCTTAATATATTAGTACAATTTTATAAACAATTTGTATTTCAAACATAAATAACAAATTACATTTCAACCATACCAAGTTTCTTCCTGAAGTGCTCTACCTTGATTCGGGAGAGAGGCTTGGTGAGAATGTTTGCAGTTTGATCATTTGTACTAATATACTCCAACTGAATCACTTTCCTTTCCACCATATCTCTTACATAATGATAGGGGATCTCAATGTGCTTAGATCTATCATGAAAGACAAGATTTACAGAGAGTTTGATGCAACTCTGATTGTCACAATGAATAATTGTAGGATTCAAGGGCTCACCAAAGAGTCCCACAAGCAATTTACAAGCCAAACTGCTTCTCTTGCTCCCATTGAGGTTGCAATGTATTCAAATTTCTTTGAGCTCTGTGCAACTAAGATTGTGTTTTTGCAAATCCAGGAGATCATAGCTGATCCTAAACTGAAGCAACATCCTGATGTGCTTTTCCTATCGGTTACATTTCTAGCCCAATCTAAATCAGAGTACCCATGTAGATCTAGTTGATCATTCTTGTAAAGAAGACCATATCCAATAGTGCCTTGAAGATATCTAAAAATATGTTTCACAGCCATTAAGTGAATTTCTTTTCACACATGAACTAGCTGAGAACATTCACTGATAGCAAATATCGTCTGGTGTTAACCAGACATCAAGGATCCAATCATTTGTCGTAAGGGTTGATCTGCACTCTTGATTCCTCTGCTTCTTTCAATTTGTGAAGTTTGGTTTCCATAGGTGTAGACATCGGTCTACAGTCCAACATTCCAAATCTCTTCAGAATATCAATAGTATACTTCCCTTGGTTTAGTATAATGCCCTCTGATTTCTGCCATACTTCTAAACCTAGGAAGTAGTGAAGAATGCCCAAGTCTTTCATGTCAAATTCAGAAATTAGATCCTGCTTCCCTTGAGCAATGAGGTGATCTTCTCCTATTATCAGCAGATCATCAACATATAATAATTAGCATATCACCTTTGATCACCTTGAAGTAGAGATTGGAGTTGTTATCATGGAATCTAGCAAACATTGCTCCACCTGACAACCCCCTACTCTAAACTTCCCGCTTCCTAGGATCTGCAGGTTCAAGTACGCATAACGGAGTGATTTTCTGCCACCGAAATGCTCCTAAGTCCTCATTAGTCAATTCGAGTATCCCCCTTGTTCATTTCTCGGCAGACCTTCTAAAACCAGATCTTCATGACGCTTCACTGCTCATACTTTGCAACTGCGTAAAGATGCAAAGAGTACCCAAAAAGTGCGCTTCTGCAGGAAATTCCAAAACTTGACTAAGTCTCTGGAAATGTAAGGGCGCTAAAATTTAGTGCCCCTGCATGCAGTGAAATTCCAAAAAATGTAAGGGCGCTAAAATTTAGCGCCATTACATTTTTCCTCACACTTAAACGTTTTTTGACTTCTGGCACGTTTCTTCATGTTTTCTCGTTTTTCGTCAATCGTGCCACTTTTCGTGCCTAAATTTATTGCACGACTTGAGTTAGGTTTTCAATTTTCATTTTCATCTAAGTGGATGAATTCGCCACTTTGGTTGTTTTTATTTTATTTCATTTTTTCCTCTCCTCTTGCTGTGCGTTTGCTCTTCAACTACAAATTCGCGTTTTGAGGATTTTCGCCATTCGCTTCTTCAGCAAGATTCGCGTTTTTCCTTGGTAAGGTTTTCCATTTAGCTTTGTCTTTTCATTTGTATATGTTCATTATTAGCATACGCGTTTTGGTTTCTTACTTTCACGTTTCTCATTACACTCATTTTTGTTGTTCTCCATTCGCGTTTTTCTTCTCTTTAAGCAATGGGATCCTCCTTCATTGTTTTGGATGCGTCCTTCTTTTCCTTCGCGTTTGCCTTTCATTGTTTGCTTTCATTGCAAGAACATTGGTGAGCCTTTGCTAACCCTACGCATTCCTTTCTTTGTTTTCTCCAAACGCGTATTGTTCTGCATTCGCGTTTCTTTGTTTCCCTACGCGTCCCATTCTTATTCTCCATACACGTTTCTTTCTACCTTTCTCCTCTGTACGCAATTTCCCTTGGGAACTTCTATCTACCCGATGTGATTGTGTTGAGATATCTATCTCAGAAGTTCTTCATTCATTTTGGTAAAACTTGAAAAGATTCGCCATTGTGAAAAAGAATTCCTAACACCTTTGAATGCGAATGTGATAGTATGGAGATGATTTTGAAAGCTTTCATTCTACAAACATTGCATCTGTCAAAGCGCCTTCGCCGTTCCTTCCTGCATTTACATCTTCAAGAATTGCCAGAATTGCAAAAGCGCTAAATTTCCGCGCTATGACATTTTGAAGATACCTCAAAACTGCCTAACACTGGAAAGTGTAAGGGTGCTAAAATTTAGCGCCCTTACACCAAAAGCAATTTTCTCAGAATGTAAGGGCGCTGAATTTTAGCGCCCTTACACTTTTTTCTGACTTTTTCCAATCTCTTCCAAACGAACTTCAATTTTGACCAGTGCATTCCTGAGCCTCGTTTTTCCACATTTGTGCATCGTTTTGCGTGCCTCGCCATCCGCTTCATGAATGTTCACCCTTGTGCTCATTTCGTGCTTACCCATGTTTCCTAACAATTGGTGTTTGTTCTGGCTAAAAGGATTACAATCTACTTTCAGATCGTCAAATCAAGAGTACTCAGTGTTCCAGCATCTTTTGATGACTGCTACAAAGCCTCCTTCTTCTTCGAAAGCAAGAAGCAAGATGAAGTACAAATATCAAGGCGTCTATCTGCCAACTATGGTGCTTTCGAAAGTTGAAGAAATAAAGGATACAGAAGTTGGCCATCAAGACTTGGTTGACTTCACAAAGTTGACAGAGACGAAGCCTCTCCCTGATTCAATGAGAGCAATCGTACACAGCAATCTCCACTTGGTGGCGATGTTCCCCACAGCTGCGCACAATACTGAGTTTGTTCTTCAAATTGCGTCTCATTACATCTGAGAAAGCAGAAGTGTGATCGACTCTTCCGGGCACGAGATTCTGAGACTCGACCCTGATTTCTTTGACATTGTCTTCAAGGTTCCTCACATAGACAAATATATTGACATTTCTATGTCGAAGGCACAGCAGATCTTTGATGCGGATCCCAATAAAGCCAAACAGTTGATAAATACTCAATGGCTCAAGAAGCCTAGATCGTCTGTTTCTAGATGGCCGAAAGGACTCCTGAGAAGTGACTTCAAAGATGACGTCAAGGATATGATCACGTTTCTGAGCAGAGTGAAGGGTTTTCCGGAATCATCCACCTTTCACGATTGGATGTATGAGTACATCAGATCATAAGGAGGCAGAAGTATATTGATCGGGTAAACAAACTGCTGATGATGCAATGGTAGTTGATTGTCGTCTTTCCATTCTTGAATTCAAGCACTTCACTGTGTACGCAGCGAGCCTATGATGAGACAATTCCTGTGTCTATCTGCTACAATCAATGATGGTGCTCGTGTACAGATATTTCTATCACGGAGTTTGGGGCAGAAATATCATTTCGCACGGGTCATCATGCGTCAGATTTGTTTCATTTTCAACTTTGATCCAAACTTTGGAAAGAAGAAGTATGTCCATGATAGCGAGGCGGCGGCAAGTAAAGTTGGATGGCTCAAATTCCAACGCTATCATCAAGAGTAGGTTGTTAGCAACGCCAAACCTTACACGCCACTAATGCTATCCCAGACAAGGGTTCTCATGGAAAATGCACAAACTGGCGTCGTACAAGGTAAAGAACGAAGAAGCAACCACAAGCGTGATTCAAGTTCCCACCCAATTACTCCAGATATACTATCCAAACCGCATAAAAAGCTAAGTCTATTTTGTTATGCCGAGATGCAGATCATGACCATCAAAAACCTGGCTAAAAGGGTTTGATTTGATCATCGTAGATGTCGAAAGAAGTTAAAAAGCACGAATATTAAAATGTATTTTGAAGACATCCGCATTGCGTAGATGAAGAAGTTTATCTTGAAAATGGATCTATTGCAGATTGATAAACAACAAATCAGACTGTATCGCCACCCATCGTGAGGACTTTGAGGATCCAGGTGATATCATGAACGCTGTCTATGATGAGCAAGGCATTGCTAAGAGGCCGTTGCCTGCAATACAGTGGTCTAGAAAAGAGGTCACCAGCATGAGAGAAAGGCTGAGACCAATCCTAGCCAACATAGAAGAATGGTTACACAAACATGGTCATACAATGAAAAGTTTCAGGACAGACTCAGAAGGAGAAGAGTCTGAGGCAGAAGCACGC
Source organism: Sequoia sempervirens (assembly GCA_007258455.2). Classification (NCBI taxonomy): domain Eukaryota; kingdom Viridiplantae; phylum Streptophyta; class Pinopsida; order Cupressales; family Cupressaceae; genus Sequoia; species Sequoia sempervirens. The sequence goes on from VDFB02270651.1 coordinate 795,588,764, forward strand.
CAACAGCAAGAACTCCGCGACAAAAACAAATCAGCGGCCGTTCCCACTTCTTCATGGAGAGGCCCTAGGATCAAGTTCACTGTTGGTAAGAAAGATACCCAGGCTGTCCAAGAGACAAAAATAACAGAATCTCATCCATCTCGCTCTAAGGGTAAAAAGCCCATTCTAGAGGAGGTAGATTCTGATGAAGATACCATGCACCAACTACCGGGCATGAAGATTCGCAGGCGTAATCCGGCGTCAAGAGGTTTCTCGGAAGCGGGCAAGAGTCTCGATGAAGACTCAAGAAGGATCCGGGTGACTTTGAAGGTGGGAGCCGTAATCGGAGAGAGACAAGAGGGTACTGCAATGTGAACCGAGTATTATGAAGAAATAATTACTTCCTCCTCCCTTAGAACGTAATTGGTGAAATCCATGTAACATCATCATCGCCCGTGACTTCAAACATTCCTCATACCCCTCTTGAGTCAAGAACTCCTCCACCTCCTGTTCCCTCGTCACCTATTCCTACCACAAGCATTCCTGCAGCCGAGATATCCCCTATCCCTGCAGCATCAACCCAGCTTGATACTCCTTCAGTAATAAGCATCCATACGGTTGATATAGTATTGTCGCTTCCACCATCATTCATCTCCTAGCTTGTCTTCGCCCAACGATGATATCACTCTCGAGAACGAATTCCATCTGCTTCATGAATGAGCCAGCACGCGTGATCAGCTCAACGTGCCAACTATGTGAGCGATGATGATAAACACTTCTCCAATTGTCACGATACCAATGGTGAGTTCATGTGACAATAACTTCGTGAGGTGGCACGGCGATCGACCATAAGAATCCAGAAAGTTCACACTTCTTTTCTTCCTCCTTGGGCTAACATTCAAGTGCTCATGTAGTGCTAAATGATTTCTCCGCAGGAGCCTGACCTGAAGAGATAGTTCTCCAAAGGCCAAAGGAAGAAGAAGAAGGAAAAGTATAATTGAGGTCGAACAAGTTGATAAGTCCGCCATGCATGCTGGAAATTGGCATACCAATCGAACTCAAGTACAGGATACATGGGAGGACTACACATGACAAAGGTCCAATGGCAAGGTTACCAACGAAGTGCAAGTGTCATGCAGTCACTTTGGATATTCTAAGTGTGAATAATGATAAAGTTGGAGCAATCTCAGAATATGTACAAACAAAGAGGGCGAGCATTATGCCACTATTGTAAGAGACTGCTGGCCTTCCAAGTAGTACAATCAAGCAGTAAGTATTGGGCATCTACCTGTCAAGAAAGCTGAGAAATTCGCCTCCAAAGGCAGGGTGTTATATGACTTTGTTGAAAAGATCATCAAACACAGATCTCAGATAATTTTGGCTGCAGATGAGAAAACCACCATGTTGGCCAAGCTCACCACAGAGCTTGATAAAGAAAAGATCGTACTTTCCCAGGAGCGCAGAGACATGGAAAAATGCCTATTGTCATGGTCGGAAATGAAACAGGTAAAGCTCAGCAAATTGGTGGAGGTTGGGGTAATTCCCGACAAAGAAAAGTTTGTAGAGGTAAGAGAATCACTGAAACACAGGATTCAAGTGGTTCAATCTCTCATTGAAGATCTTCACCAAGTACAGGAAGATGTCGACGAGCATCGCAACATTCTTGACAAAAGTATCAGAGAGTTGCCTGGTCAACTTCTTGAGGACAATCGTATCTTCCTACCGGCCGCAGAAATATCCCTGATCTTCAAGGAAGCCATCACGAATTTGATCGACAGTTCAGACTTCTCAGAAGCTTCGCTGAACATCATTTGTGATACAAGGCTCACATTGGACAACCTGAAGACGCATCTTGATAGGTGCAAAAAGGTTCACTCATCTGCCATGAGATCGATCACGAGAATTCACACCATTATGGATTACACCGTTGGTCCAGATGAGAAGTTCGTGCAGGAGACTAGGAGGAAATTTGAAGACTTCCGCGCCCAATGCAAAGAGACGTGAAGCGGCCCCCTATTCTCCAAGCAGTAGATGTTACTTCCTAAGGCATCCCTTTATGCATGGTAAATATTTCCTTGATATTTTCAATGCCGCCTGTAACTGTAATTACACCAAGCCGTGATGGGCTATTTTCTGAACAAATTACACTTGACTTTGGTCAGGTTAGGTGAGATTTCCTAAAATCTCTCACCTAACTCTCCCTGATTTTCTCAATCTCTTTCCTTCTTTTGCTCATCCCTCTTTCTATATAATGTGAGGGATTTTCATTGTAATATTATCTTTAGCTCGTGAACGATGTGCTGCCTTTGTAAGCAAATTTTGTGAAAAACTTTTTGCTGTTCATGCTTTGTGGAAGAGATTCAATCAATAAAGAAAAGGATTGCAAGCCAGACTTTGCGTTGGATTCAATACTTTTGTAAGTTGATTTGATTTGGTAGTGATTAGTTCGAGGAATCTGAAAGACTCTAAGTGGTTGATATAAACTTTGCGTTACATCTATTATTTAGATTGCATTGTTATTTTGTTTATCATTGGTTGAGTGATCTATAAGACTTTGCGCTTATAATCATTTATACTTTTGAATGTTCTTGTTGGATAATCAGATTTCTGTGCTTATAATTATTCATTCTGATACTTTGCTCCAAGGATCTTACAAGACTTTGTGCTTGTAATCGTCGTATATCGGAGACTTGTTGAAATGATCTACAAGCACTTTGTGCTTGTAATCATCTGCGCTGCTTGAAGAATCATATGCCTAAGACTTTGTACTTCTAACGTAGCAAACGGTACGTTTATGCAGATCCAACATTGATAAAGCTACGGAACGACTTTGTGCCTTCGTGAGCTTTCCCTTTTTTAATTTATTTGTTTGTTGTTAATTACTTCTGGTATCTCTACGCTTCGCTTTGACGAGATAGAGATATTGGCATTACTGCTAGTTGTTCGTTTCAGTTATCAAGAATTCAGAACTTCCAACACGTGAAGCATTGTAAACATCTTCTCTGAAAAAAGAGAGAAGGATGAATGTAACACACCCCCCCCTCTCCGTGAATTACGTGTACATTGTGTAATTACTTTTGTGATTTACTATTGTTTCTTTTAGCAGTAAGAAGGGCGCCTCCCCTTTCCGAGAGGAGAGATTCACATCTCACATAGCTGTGGCTGAAGTCCAAGTTGTGTAATCTGTCGAAAGTTGATTACATAATTTTCACCCAACAGTTTTTTGGCGACTCCGCTGGGGAACCTACATACGCAATCTGAGCCTCACGCTTCGGATTGAAGTAGATAAGTTTCCTTTTTCTTGCTGTTCTTTTGTATATTGTTAACTCTGTAAGACCCTTTGTATTCAGATCTACATTCTGGCGGACCGAATATATACAAGAGGATTGAGGGCTCAAGGAATAACAGATCCACTCTTTGAAGAGTTATTGCAACGTGACTTTCCATTTACTCTTCCACGAGCAAAGTCACCATTGCAGCGGGCTATAAGCTTCCCTCCACGTAGCCAAAGATCTCCAATCCCAAGTGTTTGGTCAGTTTATCGCAGACGTCCTGTTCAAGCGTCCGTTGTGCAACCAGTCATGGCCGCACCACCTGCAGGACCGTGGGGAAATGCTTTTGGTCCCCTCCGTTTGACTCCACCTTTACACGAACTTCCTCGTGTATCCAGGAAGCATCTTCCAAAATTTCAAGGTGATGGCAAACAACACCCCGATGAGCACATATCCGCATTCTACATAGTATGCGGCGTTCTTGGCATTGAGCACGAAGATGTTTCTGTAAGATTATTCATCGAATCCCTTCAAGGGATTGCAGCTGAATGGTTCTTTACTCTTCCCAATGCTTCCGTCACCAATTGGGCCACTCTTCGCACTAAATTTGAAGAAAGGTTTAAGCCTGCTGAAGATTCACATGCTCTATTGGCGCAACTCACCACCATGCGTAAAGAAGCTCACGAGCCTATGCGCGAGTTTGTGGCAAAGTTCAATAAGTTGGTGACACGGATCCCCAATGATGCAAAGCCAACGGATCACAACCTGAAATGCTTCTTCATCAACACCCAATTACCTAAGGTAAGTTTCTACTTGCGTAGGGAAAATCTTGCTAACGTTGCAGCAGCCCAGCAATTGGCTACCAGTCTGGAGGACGACATGATCCTTGCTGGAGAAATCAGGATGGGAACTAACGGAAATAAAAGGATGCAAGCCTCAGGATCTTCAGCATCAAATGCTTGCCCCACTGCCAGCTCAAATTTCACAGATCCCATGGTCCAAAGGTTGGAAAATGAAGTTCTGTCTCTTAAGAAGCAAGTGTCAAGCAACAACAATGGTAACAACTACAAAGACGTCCCTAGGAGGACTTTTCCTAACTATGCTGGCAACAAAAATCAGAATCGTCTCCCAGCACCTCCAGGACGACTTGCTCTTGAAGCCCCGCCTGCTAACAATGCCGCTGGGTACTATGAGACTGAACAAGATGATTATGCTCAGCCCGAATATCCTGAAGAAGAAAATGCCGATCTCTTCCAAGAAGAAGAAACTGAATCGGCTGGCGACTCCAAGATCAGCTATTTGCAAATGATGGAAGAAGAAGAAGAAGAAGATGACTTGGTGACTGACACTTACGCTGTTTTTACGCGGCATCAACAAAGTGAACTTGACAAAGCTCAAGCTGCTGCTGTCCAGAAAAAGAAAAGCCGCCCATAACGATTGCCAAAAGAGGATCTCCCCTCCCTTGGCAGCCTAAGAAAGCAGCAAATCCGCAAGTAAGTGCACCCCGTTCTTCTTCATCAACTCCCATTGTTCCTAAAGCTAATCCTCCCGTTCCAAAGACCAGTGTGCCTTTTGTGAAACCAATCAGCGAAGTTACGGCTTCCAACCTACAAAGTTCTTTCCAGGCTTTCGACATCATTGACCATGCCAAGAAAACCAAGGTTCAAATGTCTGAGGTTGAATACCTCAAAGCCAACCCCGACCAATTTGACAGGCTTGTCAAGTTCGTAAATGATAAAAAGATCTCCCCAAGTCAAGATACTCCTCCTGACGTCCCAGTTACTCCTAAACCCAAAGAATCACAGAGTAACCTCGTATCTAACCCTCCAACTGCTTCTGGATGCATTGATCCATTTTTCATCTCCCTACTTGTAAATGGTTTCAAGCTGAGTAACTGTGTCATAGACTCTGGTGCGTCTGACAATGTAATGCCCGCCAAGGTAGCTACTGCGTTAGGACTTGAGATGACCAAAACCTTCAGCCGTTGCTTTTCCATGGAAAATAAGCAAGTGCCATTGATCGATCAGATCAAAGATGCCCAATATGCATTCGCCGCATACCCGGATAAGAAGATAAAAATGACGGTCCTTGTGGCCGATGTACCAACTTCCTACGGTATACTCCTCGGACGCAATTTCTGCAAAGATGTTGGAGGAGAACTAAGTATGGATATGTCTAAAGCAAGAATACCAGTAAAAGGTGTGATGCAAAAGCTGATTCCTGAAAAGGAATCAAAGTTTTCAGTTGTTGAGTCCAATGATCCCAGAGCTCAGATTTTGTTTGAATCATCAGGTGTGGGAACTTACTACCTACAAACAGATGAGGTAGGAGAATCCTCAACTCAAAATGAGTTAGAAAGGGATGATACTTCGTCAACTTTAGATGAAACGTCATCAGGAGATTTGTCCATCTCCGACCATGAATCTTCGTCAGAGGATGAAGTTTTGGACTTCGACACTGTTCCAGTTGGTGATTCCAACGGTGTCTGGCTGCTCGAGTTCGATGGTAGCTACTCTTCGACTGGTTCCGGAGCAGGAATGGTTTTCATCTCACCATCAGGAAAGTTTTTCCCTTTTTCCTTCAAGTTGTAGTTTGATAACACCAATAACACCGCCGAGTATGAAGCCCTGTTACTAGGAATGCAAGTTGCATTGAAGAAGGGTATAAAAAATCTTCATGCGCAAGGTGATGCCGAGTTGATAGTATGTCAAGTGAGAAATCTCTATCAAACAAAGAACGAGAGACTCAGGCATTACCGTAATCTAGTATGGGATTCCATTGAGGAATTCGAGGCTTTTGATATCTCCGTTGTTCCCAGAGAATATAATACTAGAGCTGATTCCCTTGCAATCTCTGCCACGCTCCTGGTACCACACAAATACTTTCAAGGTTCTACCTACACCATAGAGTTGGTTTTCCGCCCAAGTGTACCTGACAATTCAGAAAACTGGCAGATTTTCAACGACGACCATCAAATTATCGCCTTTCTTGAGAAACCAGAGAATTTCGATGAGTTGTACTTTGAGGGCAGCGATTCTCCACTTTGAGAATCCGTTTCTGATCTAGATCCTGTTACAGGCGAGGAATATCTGCAACTCAAAGGGAATAAGATCCCTAAAGGATTGGTATCCTTGGAGAAACTTTTTGATAAGCATGATCGCCACGTAAAGAAACAACTCTCAAATTCTGACTCATCTAATGAGGTTGAACAGATAAATTTGGGAACTGAGGCTGATCCTAAGATGGTCAACATTGGCAAATGTTGCACGGCCGAAGAAAGAAGATAGTTTGCTCAGCTACTGTAGGAGTACATTGATGTCTTGGCGTATTCATATGACGATCTAAAGTCATTTCAGCCCAAGGAAGTGCAACATGACATTCCTCTCAAGGTTGGTGCTTTACCTTATAAACAAAAGTAGAGGCAGTACAATCCCAAGATTTCTGGAACGATTTTGGCTGAAGTTCAAAAGATGTTGAATGTGCGGATAATTTTCCCTATCCATCATTCAACATGGATAGCCAATATCGTCCCCGTTCGTAAGAAGAATGGTGAGATCCGCATTTGTGTAGATTTCAGAAATCTAAATCAATTGTCTCTCAAAGACAATTACCCACTCCCAGTGATGGATCAAGTTCTACAAAATGTAACTGGATCCGAGATGCTCTCTATGCTAGACGGATTTTCCGGTTACAATCAAATTGAAGTGAATTCAAGCGATCAACACAAAACCGCTTTCACAATGCCTTGGGGAACCTTTGCGTATCGTAGGATGCCGTTTGGTTTGATCAATGCCAGTGCCACATTCCAACGTGCCATGGATCTTGCTTTCCGTGACGTAATGGGTAAGTTCATTGTGGTGTACCTTGACGATCTTACGGTGTTCTCCAAGCAACGCCATGAGCATTTCTATCATTTGAGACAAACTCTGGAGAGGTGTCGTCAGCACGGCATTTCCCTCAATCCCAAAAAGTCAACTTTTGGGGTGACAGAAGGTAAACTTCTTGGTCACGTAGTATCTACTGAAGGAATTAAGATTGACTCAGAAAGAGTCAATGGAGTCAAGTCCCTCGCTTTGCCGTCAAGCAAGAAAGTCGTTCATTCCTTTTTCGGCAAGGTGAACTTCTTGAGAAGATTTCTTCCAGACTTTGCTGAAAAGACCCGTCACATTGTGAACATGATGAAGGGTAATGCCACGTTTCATTGGACGGCAGAAGGCAAAGCAGCGTTCGATGACATCAAGGAGGCCATTGCTCATGCGCCTGTATTGGTTTGCCCTAACTACACCAAATATTTTGTGATGTACAATTATGCTTCCGAGCATACGCTATCAACAATCTTGGTGAAGGAAAATGATGAGGGCTTTGAATCCCCTATTGCATTCATGAGTTGCCCTCTAAAGAATTACGAGTTGAAATATTCTCAAATGGAAAAGCACGCTTTTGCAGTTGTAAAAGCTGTCAAGCATTTCCGGTTCTACATTCTAGGCAGTCATGTCAAAGTCCTTGTTCCAGATTCGACTGTCAAGTCTATCCTCACACAACAGGAATTTGGAACGAAAAGAGGAAACTGGATTGCCAAGATTCAGGAATATGATCTAGAGATAAAGCCTACTAAGCTGATACGTGGATGTGGCCTTTGTCAGCTCATTGTAGAAAACAATCCAGGCCAGGAAATTTCAGAAGATGAGGAGGTCTCAGATGAAGAGGTTGATCCCAGTACACTTCCTATGGTACTATTCATTAGCACCACTGATGAATGGTTTTCCAACATAGCTCACTTCCTGACATACGGAGAATGTCCTAACCACTTAACTCCGAAAGAAAAGAGGACCGTCAAGCTAAAGTCAGCTAATTTCATCTTGTGGGATAGCGGCTTGTATAAGCGTGCGATGGATGGAACATTTCTCAGGTGTGTTGATAAAGAGCAGCAGCAAAAGTTGCTGAAATCTTACCATGATTTGGCATGTGGTGGGCATTTCTCAGCGCCAATAACTGCTCACAAAATCCTGAGAGCAAAGTATTACTGGCCTACACTCTTTCAGGATGCGTACTCTTGGGTGTGTAAGTGTGAATTGTGCCAATAGTTTGTTGGCCGTCCAAAATTGGCATCTTTGTCGTTAAAACCTGTCGTGATTGATGAACCTTTCCAACAATGGGGTATTCATTTCATAGGTGCAGTAAATCCATCGTCAAGTGCTGGACATGTCTATGTTTTGATGGCTACAGACTATTTCACCAAATGGGTGGAAGCGATACCTACCAAGCGTGCTACTTCAGAAGTAGTGTGCAATTTCTTAAAAGAAAATATTATTTCCAGGTTCGGTGTGCCGAACAAAATTGTTGCAGACAACGCTTTTGCTTTCTCATCAAATGAGATCACGGAGTTTTGTTTCGAGCATGGTATCATTTTGTCACATTCTTCCGACTATTATCCACAGGGAAATGGTCAAGCGGAATCTAGTAACAAGAATCTGGTAACTATAATCCGCAAGCTGGTGGACGAGAATCAACGTTTGTGGCACAAGGCTTTGTTTGACGCTTTGTGGGCAGACAGAATAACTCCGAAGCGAGCTATAGGCATGTCTCCTTTTCAGCTCTTGTACGGATTGAATGCTGAGATTCCTATAACTTTGGAACTACCAGCCCTCAAGTTGGCTAAGGCCATTGAGGATGAGATGTTTGACAATTCTGTCGACAAGTGCATCATGTATCTCTCTGAATTGGAAGAGAATCGAGTTCAGGTGGCTAACCGCATTGCGGAACACCAGGATCAAGTGAAGAAGTTGTTCGACAAGAAGGCCAAGTCTCGAGAATTTCAAGTTGGTGACCTCGTCCTCCTATAGGACAAACGAAGAGAGCCAAAAGGTATGCACGGGAAATTTGATTCACTATGGACTGGACCTTTCCAAATACATCAGTTGCATGCTAAAAATAGTTTCTTGTTAGCATACGGAGATGGGACGCCATTTTCCCTTCCTCACAGTGGGAAACATCTCAAGCACTTTACGCAGTAAAGAAGTCGGCATTGGTATGTAAATACTTTTTATTTTTAAGTCCTTTTGAGTCTTTGCTTTTGTTTTGTCGTCGCCGTCGCCAGACTCCAAGCCCAATGGATGGATAAAGGCACTTGAATTCTGGATTTCTTCTCCCTTCGTTCTTTTCTAAAGAACAACCGAAGGAAGATCCCAAGCAGGAGCCAGCTGTTATCACGGAATCTAGTAGCGCTCGTTCCACGGATAACCCCCCTACGAAACTTGTCTGTTTCCTAGGATTCGTGAAGTTCAAGTATGCATAACGGAGTGATTTTCAAGCCACCTCGAAATGTGTTCCTAAGTCTCGAATAGTCAATTCGAGCATTCCCCCTTGTTCGCCTCGCAAAGAC
>VDFB02270651.1:795598496-795752941 GCA_007258455.2 Sequoia sempervirens
CATCAAGGTGGATAGGACTTATAGAAATTGTTTCTATTTTGTTCTAAGAGTTGTTAGGAAACCTTTTCCCCAAAGTGAAAATAAAGTTATGAAAACATTAAAAGGAGATGAAAAAATAAAATAATACTATCCTTTGGTTAGAAAACCAACTCCTAAGGTTTATATAAAAAATTAATGTGACACTTGGAGATATCATGGAGATCACTCAAGGAAGAATAAAGTGATTTAGTGGGACTATGGACATTGGAGAAGGGGCACAGAGTTTGTATAATTTGGAGTACATTGTACACTCAGATTGTCATTGTTAGAGTTTTGTGAGTAGACCACATCCTTTTTGTGCAAGCAGACATAGACTGCTTCTTACACAAGTCCTCCAAAACTAATACCATTAACATCTTCTTAAGATGAAAATGATTTTTTCAAGTGCTATTATTGAAAACCATTGATGGTACAATATATTGAGAATACCTTTATGAAAGTAGTTTCTGCCCTCCTGCTCTCCACAATAATCTCTTCAGTGCCCGCAGACAGAAAGACAGAAGCAAACTATTAATGGCGAATTACTTCCCACTGCGATTAGAAATTGTACCGTATTTAGGTTTAATTGATGGTTTCTGCACCAATCAACATCATATCCAGCAAACTTTAGCAGCATTTAGCTCTCTCTCACGGAAAAGTTGTCAGAATTGATTCTACTTCTGTTTTGACCGTCAGAAAAGATTTCTGAGAGTAATTATATTGCCGACTGTTTCATCGGCATTCAGTGAAAGGGTTCAAACTTGTAAGGTAGAGATTCATTCCAGGGAGTTTGGAGTGCATTGAGCTTAAGATGCATGTACACTGTCCCGCACAAAAGAACTGACTGGATATTTTAGCCACTGTACTCGATTCTGAAGATAGTTGTATTCATACCCAGCACTTCAAAAATTGAATTTGTGGGTAAGTGGTCTTTAATGTTGGATATGAAACCCAACGGTTCACATTCTTCTTCTGGATAATGTAATCCGCTTATGGATAATGTAATCATGAAAACATCAATATGAGAGTATTAGCTGTATTGTACAAAAACAGAGATAATAATAAGAGTGTTCTCCTGCTTTAAATTGGATGTAGTCAATTGATGAACCGCTATAAATTCTGTGTTCTATGTCTTTATGTTGCTGTATGTTTATTCTTAAATTTTTTCTGTACATTAGTTTTGTTCGTTCTTTCTTTTTTTCAACAATTGATATCAGAGCTTGGTGAAGACGCTGATTTGGGAAATTGTGATAATTTCTAGAGAAAATGGAGGAAGCAGAGAAATGAAGATTTGAGAAATTCTCAGTGCAGAATTTTGGATTATGGAAGGTGCAATGGAATCATTACTGATTAAAGGAGATCTCTCACTTGCGTTGGAAGGTAAGGCCAAGAAGCCAAGTACGATGGCTGATGAGGAATGGGAGAAATTGGATAGGAAAGCGAGAGCAACCATTATCCTGTCAGTATCCAACAACATTTTTTATAATGTTACAATGGAAAAGACTTCAAAGCAATTGTGGGACAAACTCTTTGATATGTACGAGATGGCTTTAGCTTCGAACAAAGTTTTCCTTATGAAGAAGTTGTATAATCCAAAGATGAAGGAGGGAGGTATTGTGTCCAATCATTTGAACGAATTCAATACTCTAATTAGCCAATTGATTTTGATAAATATAAATTTGGATGATGAAATCAAATCTATTTTATTATTGTGCTCTATTTTGAATCGCTGGGAAGGAGTAGTGATGGAAACCAACACTGCGATATCCAACAAAAACAAACTCAAATTCGACAATGTTGTTGGAACTCTTCTTAGTGAAGATATGAGAAGGAAAAATCAAGGAACCTCATTCGGTGATGCCTTGATTTTTGGAAATAAAGGTAGACATCAAGAAAGGGGCAAAAATAACAATCGAAGGAGATTAGAATCTGTAAGAAGATCAATGTCTAGAGGGAGAATGGAGGTAGCTGGTTTTGTGGCAAAGAAGGGCATGCCAAAAAGAATTGTTGGTCTTATAAGAAAGTGTAAAATCAATCAAAGGATAGCAAAGTTAAGGCCACATACGAAAAAGATAAAGGTGTTCTAATCTTTTCAACAAGTGATGTTACCACTAATTCATGGGTGTTGGACTCTAGTGCTTCCTTCCACACAACCTCATGCCAAGAAGCCTTTCAAAACTATCAAGAAGGAAAATTTGGCAAAGTCTACTTTGGTGATAATGAGTCATGTGATATCACTGGCAAAAGTGACATGATGTTGGTATTGAAGAATGGAAAAAAAATGGCTTTTACAAGATGTGAGACATGTTCCCAAGCTAAAAAAGAAATTTGATTTCTGCAGGTCAGCTTGATGCTCAAGGATGTAGCATCATCTTTTGTCCAAGAACATGGAAGATGACCAAAGGAGCATTGGTGATTGCAAAGGGTTGTAAAGTGGGTACTTTATATGTGATAGATAGTCACACTGAAGTGGGAGCTGCGATGGTAGTTGTGGACAATGGGACAAAACTTTAGCATAAGAGGCTTGGGCATATGAACAAAAATGGGCTTGAAATATTGCTCAAAAGGGATCAACTTCTTGGTTTGAAATCTATTGATTTCGAGTTATCTGAGCATTGCATCTATGACAAACAAAAGTGAATCAATTTTTCGAAGACTGGTCATGACTTGAAGACAAAGCCCTTGGAGCTAGTGCACTCGTATGTGTTTGGTCTTGATGGAACCCTAAAAACATTTTATGTTCCATTGCCTTGAAACTATGTTCGGATGTCTCATAGGCCTTGTTCTTGCCCACTAGTTAAGGTTTATGTCATAAGGGTTAGGATTTATCAAGCTTTAATATTTGAAAGAGAAAACCTTAGTCCCTTTGCCTTTTGTTATATTGTCTCATTGACTTGCTGTGGTCAGTTTTCGGTCATTTAAAAATAACTTGAGTCTTTTATATCCATGTGTTGATCGGTTCCTTGTGTCTAGGGTTACCGTCTCACCGATCGCATTGAAATATTTCCCTCATGATGTTATTTTCCTATGGTTGAGGTTGCCAATTATTTATTATGTCGTTGGCATTTCCTTTCCCTAGTGTGTTCCCCTTTTTAGAACAACTTAAGTCCTTGCTTACCGCGTTGTTCATCGCCCATCACGCTTAGCTCATTAACCTCTTGCTTCACATTAGCAATGAGCGATGACTTATATTTTATTGCATAGTTGCCTCGCTTCACATCGCGGGTTGCACTAACAATCCCAGGTTCACATTAGTGATGAGCGATATAACTAAAATCCTTTGTATCGCCCACTCATCACCCATCACTAGTTGCTAGGTGCCTTTCATTTTTTAATTAGCGATCAGTGATATGGGTTTTCCTCCCTGAGTTGGCCTAATGGTGGAGAACTTGTACTCTTGAAAGAGAGGTCACAAGTTCAAATCCTGCAGGGGGTAAGGTATGTACACCTCGTATTGTGGAGCACGAGTTAGGTGCCTCCCTCATATTGGGAGTACAAGGAGTCCCATATACTGTAAGCCGTCTGTAGACCCAAAAACAGATCGCCTAGTATCGTGGACTATAAAAGGACCTTTCCTTTTTCCTTTTCCTCATCACTTATGACCTTTACATCACTGATTCATCCTCGCTTACTTGCTACCGAGTAGCGATGTCCGCTATGACCATTGATCTTAACTCCAAGAAGATGTGACGGTGTCTTATGTCATCGCTAAACTTTTCACATCGCTGTTGTGTTTCAACCGTCGGAGGGTAAATTAGCGATGAGCAATGTGAAGGTTGTGATAACCTTTCATCGCTGCGACTCAAGGCATTGCAGATTCAATTGCAAAAGGGATACATCAAATAGCGATGAGCGATGAGTCTTCAGGAAAAACAAAAGGAGGTATATTCCAGGCGGATATTCTAATCCAAAGGTTGAAAGTGCGTCGCATGTATGGAATACATCACGGGTAACATCTTTATGAGAAGGAAGTAATTAGCGATGAGTGATTGAAGACTTAGTCTTATCTTCCATCGCTGGGTCCTAATACATCGCGGATTCACTCATATGGGTTGAACATCATACAACGATGAGTGATAAAGAGAGCAAAAACAATTTTAAAGTGGTAACGTGGCAATTTCTAAGGGAATCACCAAGTAGGGCTCCATCGCTGATTAATGTGAGCCGCCAAAAGCGAGAATTAAAGCACAAGGATCACAGAAAACCGTCGATGTTGTTTTAAATCAAATTCAATCAACGATTGAATTCAAACGACAACGGTTGATTGTTAACAGCTCTTCACTTCGCTCGTGCGAGCAGTCTTTCACCATTTATGGTGAATTTGATCATTGCTGAACCATAAAGGAGGAAATTGATTCATATTTTCACCATTTGTGCAAGAGTTTGAAGTAGAAAGAGAAGAAAGGAGTCTGGGCGAGCAAAATCCAGAAGGCAGAAGTTGAGAAGAGTTTCTCGGGTAAGTAATAAATCACACCCTTATGTAAGAATTTCATTAGAAAATGACTAATCAAGGAATTGGTGATTTGAGTAAGACTAAATTGTGAGCTTATGGTTATATTTTAGTATTTCTCGATCATGTGAAGGAATTCTTTAGGGCTTGGTCTTATTCGATAGTGTAGAAAAGGATTTTCATCTACTTGTCGTAGTTAAAATTTCCTATAATTCTATGATCCAAAGCTCTAGCTTTATCCTGAGTTGCAAACCCTAGCCTTCTAAAAACAATTTTCCAAAATTAGCCAACCTAGTGAATCTTCAAATTCAGAAGCTAAGCCAAAACAAAAAAGGGCTAAGGTTGCAAAACCAAAGCCAAAGGCTTTTGAAAAAGGCAAAGAAAGAAAAGGGGGAGAAGAGAGATTTTGCTTGGTTCGTGGAGGGAAGTGCTCAAGAAACATCCGCATCGGGGAAACAAATTGGAAAGAGACCTATCGGAGAAGGGGTCATGACTAGCCGGTTGATTGATTTAGCAGCTGGGATTGGTGAAGTTGCATCGCCATAGTCTGGATGGGAACTATTTTTGTATGATTTTAATAGGAGATTTACAAAACATCCAACTAGACACCTATGGGAGTTTGATCTTCATAAAATTGTGGTTCCTAATGTGTTTGTGGAGGTTGATTCGATGCTAGAGATTGCTCGAAATTATCACCCATATGACAAGATTATTAAAAGCATAAATGGAGTCCCACTGCTAGACATTTCCAAAAGTTGAATAGTGGAGATATTTAAATTGAATCCTGTTGCCATCATTAATATTGATTTTTTTGAATTGTTCCGGGAATATGAACAAAATAAGTATGCATATAGGAGACATGTGTTGCCTAGGCATAGGAGGCAAGATCAGGGGATGAAGGGCACATGGTTTGGGCCAAAAGATGTTGAGCCCTTTGAATGTGATGAATTCGAAGACTACTTCAGGAACACCTACTTTATCTATGCTAGGTCTTGGGCAAAAAATTTGATCTGAGGATGAATGTTGCCATGATGGTAATGATCATTAATATACAAAACATAAATTCAAATAAGGGGTTTGATTATGCAACCTACCTTGCAAATGAGATGCACAAGGAGCTGATGGAATTGAAGGAGGGGAAGTTCCCTCTAGGTTTCAAACACTATTCTCTGCTAATGCACATGATCTTGTGGATGGGCCGTGAGGCATGGAAAAAGTTTATATGAGATTGATAGAGGTTGATGAAGAAGGAAATTAATTTCCTATACAAATGTGGATGCACATATGGGATTAGAATTTCCTTGATTCCAATTATTTGGCATTTTGTAATGGTTTTAAATACAGTGTCATGGAAAGTTTAGGCATGAAGCTTGCATATAGGATTTCTATAGTTATCAAGGAGATCTTGAGGCCTGTGGAATTCAGTGAAAACACCAAAGAGGATCACAATTGGGGTGACTGGTTTTTGCATTCTAATTACATTTCTATTAGAGTTTATGGTGCAAGGGTTCCACCTCATTGTCTGCCCCTATATGTTTCTGACCGATTGGCATTCATGGAAATAATATGGCAACTGGATGCTATGGACAAAGAACACTTTAGAGATGCTAGGAAAGCATCTGTTATAGCCCCACAATGTTCTTTTAGTTATTTTATTGCTACTGCTAAAGAAAGGTATGACAAGTTTGGTATCATGTTGAATAACAACTTAGGATTCCAGTGGATGACTTGAGATGTTTTGACCCAGAGGGGTTTGTGGATAAGGCGAGGAAGAATAAAGGTAGATTTGGATTTTCACATCATTTCATTTATGCAGATGATGTGATTAGAAACTTGCCTTCTAATGCTGCATTAGTGACAAGGAAGAAGAAATGCAAAACATTTGTAGCCTTGAGGAGAAAATCATGAAGAAGAATCCATTCTATGTAAGCCCTTATGATGAGATCAAGGATCTCTATAAGAAGGAGATGCTTAAGATAGAAGAGTATCAAAATGGTGACTTCCAAGAGAAGGTCAAGAAAGCAGAAAGGCAAGCAATGGTGATTATGGAGCAGCAAGAAGAACACATGAGGAGTCTCCCAACTCAGTCAGAAGCTCAAGATACTCAAGAATAGCCTTTGGAAGTTGGTGAAGGGCTGGTGACCAGCCCATTAGTTGAGTATTTAGTGACAAATCAAGTTGGAGAGGAATGATCTATTGAGCATATGCCTAGTGAACAGGAGGTGAAACAAAGATTCCCCTCCCCTAAAATAAGAGATTATTTTGACCCTTATATTTTGAAGAGTAGAATTGTTAAATGGGAATATGATGAGGATGCAGATGATGACGTGAGGGTGAAGGCATGCATAGAATTCACTTTAGATGACTTTTTTATTACAACCAAAGAATTTAAGGAATTTTTCATTTAGCTCAAGAGTCAAGATATAAATAAAATAATTGAGGATGTAAAAGCTAGTGTGGACCCCTCATTGCAAGAGGAGGCAGATAAAAAAGAAGAAGAAAAGATCATGGATGAGATTGTGGAAATCACCCCAATTGAATCCAGAAAACTTGTCAAAGACAGTGGCATAATGTTGTTGCCAGGATGGGATCTCACATCTGCTATTGCACTAGATGCAATTAGAAATGATCCAAGGGCTCACCTATCAGAGGGACATTTTGACAATAAGGTGTTTGGATTAGGCTTTAGTCCCAAGTTGCACACCCTTGCAATTTGGTCAATGACACCTAATACAGGGAAACTTAAAGTGGTCAAGTCAATAGAAGAGGTTATTGGTGCTGTCATGATAAAGAGAGCTACAAAATCACCCCCACCCAAGCTGCACAATTAATAGTCCATGCTACAATGTTGAGTGCAAATACTACACAAATATCTCAGGAGAGACATAAAAAAATTGTTGGATAGGTATAATACTCTCCTTGATGAATACAATAAGATGAAGGCCACTACTACACAAGTAGGCCCATTACAAAGGGCTTTGCCATCTCCATCTTCTTCTGAGCTGTCATCACAAGACAGGGAGACCCTATCATTGAAAATTAGTAGGTTGAAGGAGGAATTGAGGATGGAAAAGGAGAATGTGAAGAAGGCCAAAGAGGAGACATCAAAGGTTGCAGAGGACATATTCGAGAGTGTATTAGGGCATAAAGTGTCCAATCTTGTGCACAAATTAGAAAATGTTTAGTAGGTGTATAAGAGTATTCATGAAGCTCACAAAAGGTACACCCAAGTACAAAGTGCTTTTCAAAATGATTGGAGCAAGTGGAGTGCAAGAGTTGGTGCCCTCAAGGAGATGACGCCAAATATGAGAGATGATCCTGAGGCTCCTACAAATGTACTAGAATTGATAAAAGCGGTTAATTTGTTGGGGGAGATTTCAATATTTCATGGTAAGTTAGGTGTGCAGCTCCAAGCTAAATTGAAAATGTTCAAGGATATGTAGGAGTGGGGAATTCCTAAGGTGTTGAATGAAGGAGAGTAGAAAGAGTTTGATAAATGGAAGGGAGAGATAGTAAGTATGCTCCCTACTACTAAAGAAGCTATAAGTCTCAATGACTATACAATGTTGAACACTTTTCTGGATGATCTGACAAGAGTTGAGGTAAACATGGATGTGTTTGTTAAAGAGGCTTGGATATTAATAGATGCTAGGTATAATTTGCACAACTCTAAAGTGCATAAATTACTAGACACTCAATGGACCACTGAGGAGGAGTATAATACATGGCTTGGAAAATTTATAGATTAAGCCTTGGATAAAGTTTTTATAAAATTATCTCCTCTCGGTTTGAAAGTGATGACATTGGGTGCTAATGTGGAAAGTGTGGCGACCTTTCCTCTTTTTATGATTTTATGCTTTGTGTCCTAAAATTTTGGAGCACATTTAGGTGGAATGTTACAACGACCAATTGATGCCTTTTGGAAGGTGAGACAAATCTTCATCGAAAAATGCAAGCAGTTTTTGTCCCACATGAATTTTCCCTCCGAATTGTAAATGTAACTGCATTTGGGAATGTTTTGTAGCAATCAAATGAATACTTGACATGTGTACATTCTAGCTTGAAGCTTGTTTTGCTCCTTCATTTCTATAAGAAGGAATTCAAGGCCAAATGTACGAGTTGTTGATTAATCATTTGAGAACACTTTTTGTAAAGGAAAATACAAAGAACAGTCTAGAGTTTTTTCTTAGGTTTTGAGTCTTTTTGTTATGTAATTGTAATTTTCGATAGCAATACTAGCATTTGAATATAGAAGATGGTGCAAATTCAAATCCATTTCTCTCTTGGTGTATTCGATATATGAGCTATTAATAAGATAATCAAGGGTTATTCTGTTGATCTTCATTGTGTTCCAATGAATGTGTGGCCTTATCTTTGTTTTAATTCAAAGAATTAATTAAATTGCTTGGATGAAGCTATAGGTTTATGTAATTTGAGTATCATGATCTGATAAGAAGTTTTGGTTTAGGACATTATGGTATAACACTGTAATGCAGTATAGTAGAAGCATTATGATGCTAAGTATTAAGCTATTATCCAATTATATTTGTGTTGAGATTGACTCCATTCCCTAGGTTAAGGCACTAGTCTTGGTTTTCTGTTTGTGATGCATTTTTCTCAATAATTCATCAACAATATAAATTCATAACTAAACTTTCTATTGAGTTGTAATTGTTAACGTTTCATGTTGAGATAATCATTCTCTGCTCTAGATGTTCACTATGTAAAAAAATTACCAATTCTTGAAGGATTTCATCTATTGAGCTTAAGTTGTGAGAATGTATCTATTATTTGCAACGTACTTGGTTACTAGGTGCATGAATTCATAAGTACATTGTGAGATCACCCTCCTAGGTTTTGCAGAGCCCGAAGTGCAGGAAGAAAGCATTATTGCTTCCACTCGTTCGTTGGCGAATCCCTCCAATTAGCTAACCATTGGAAGATGGAAATTCCATAGGCTATATTGTGAGATCAACTTGGTTCTTGAAAAATAACCAACAGGTCCCATGAAGGTAATCTATTTTGGAGGAGTTAATTATTTTGTTACTTTTCTTGATGATTGTACTTGCAAAGTGTGGGTTTATATGCTCAATAGGAAATAATTTTTTTTTTCAAAATTTAAAACTTTCAAAGCCATAGTTGAAAATTAGACTGACAACAAGATTAAATTTATTTAAATATGGATAATGGAGGAGAGTTTTGCTCTTTGAACTTTGATAATTTCTATGCAGATAATGTCATTCAACACATTAAAATTGTTCCATTCACACCTCAAGAAAATGGTTCAGCTGAGAGGATGAATCAAATGATTTTAGAGAGAGCTCAAAGTATGCTCTCTAATGCAGGTTTAAGCAAGGAATTTTGGGCAGAGGCGATCAATACATTAGTATATTTGATCAATCACAGTCCTTCATCTCAACTAGACTTTGACATTCTAAAGGAGAGATGGTTGGGAAGATGAATTTCATACAGTCACCTACGGGTATTTGGATACGAAACTTTTGCTCATGTTCCCAAGGAGAAGAGGACTAAATTGGATCCCAACTCCAAATGGTGCATCTTTACTAGCTATGGAGACAAACAATATGGTTTCAGATTATGGCATCTAGTTGCCAAGTGATTTGTTTGCAATAGAGATGTCATCTTTAATGAAAAAGTGTTTCTTGGTATGCAAAAATAGGGGATACCAACAAAATAATATGCATTTTTTGATGATATTAGTAGTGGAAGTGATATTTTTGGCACAAATTTAACTTCCAATTTAATGCCTATGTCAAATTCCTATGCACCATAGGGTACCTCTTCAGACTCTACTAGTTTGATGCCTTATTCACAAGGTGGATTACAATTAAATGTGATAAATTTGGAACGATCCATGCAAATATTTCTTGTGGTACTTGAGATTTCTAGAAGTGCACGCCCAAACATGTTAGATTCCAATGTTGGCATGAATATTGGCAATTACCATGATGAGAAGCTAGGACATGATGTAATTGTTGAGCGGTCAAATTTTCCACTTGGTTCATGTGAGCGGCCTCCTTTGTTTTCAACACCCACCACATCACACATGAACTATGGTGAACGCTTAGGCTCCAACATGCCACCTCACATGTTTTCATAGCCTTATGTGGGAAACTTATATCACACACAACCTCTTGAAGCTTCAACGTAGGTACTTGAAGTGTCAATGCAACCTTTTCTGCATTCTTCACAATCAGTGTATTCACTTTTCCCATGTTCCACACAAGGATTTTCAAGTAATTTGTAGCCTTTGGGTACAATACCCACACTACCTATATAGGGTAATTTATAATAGAGAAATTTACAGGAATAGGGTAACTTTGAAGAGTCAGTTCCTCAATTGAGGGGGTCCACCCGAGAGCATCGACCTCTAGCCAAATTAGATGATTATTAGTTGTTGATATTTGATCAATCAAAGAAAACTACCTTCAAATAAGATTGCAACGATGTTAATCATGAGAAATGGTTGGAAAAAATGAAGGAGGAAACAAATTCACTCATGGCCAATCATACATGGGATTTGGTCAAGCTTCCACCCAGTCAAAGAGACTTGAAGAATCAATGGGTGTATAGATTGAAAGAGGAAGGAGGTAGGAAACATTATTGGGACAGATTGGTGGTGAAGGGGTATGACCAACTAAAGGGGATAGACTTCAATGAAATTTTCTCACTGGTTGTGAAGATGACCACCATTCGAGTAGTTTTGTGCTTGGCAATAGTATATGACCTTGAGTTGGAACAACTTGATGTGAAGACTACATTTCTCCATGGTGACATAAAAGAGGAATTATATATGCATCAACCAGAAGGTTTTGAGAAACAAGGGTAGGAAGATTTGTTTTACAGATTGAAGAGTAGTTTGTGTGGGCTCAAACAAGCCTCGAGGTAGAGGTACCTCAACTTTGAATCCCTCATGATTGAGACACATTTTACACTCTACGAATTTGATCCGTGTGTGTACTACAAGGTGTTGGACAATGGTAAGTTTGTTTTATTGCTGCTTTATGTCAATGATATGCTAGTAACCAACACTAGCATGATAGTTATTCGTGATTTGAAGCAACTCTTAGCTCACAATTTTGTAATGAAGGACTTAGGAGCAGCAAAGAGGATACTTGGTATGACCATAATTCGAGACAGATGGAAAAGAGAAATCATATTGTCATAAGAGAAGTATATTGACAAATTTTTGGACAGATTTAACATGAAAGGTGCTAAGCCTGTAATCACTCCACTTTCTGATCACTTTCATTTGTCCTCTACAATGTGTCCAAAAACATAATAAGACCTAGACTACATGAAAAATATTTCATATTCATCAATTGTTGGGAGTTTTATGTATGCTATGGTGTGTACTCATCCCAACATTTCCCATGCAGTGGGAGTAGTGAGCAGATTCATGAGTAATTTGAATAAAACTCATTGGGCTATGGTTAAGTGGATCTTGAGGTATTTAAAAGGAACTTCAAATTATGCTTTGTGTTTTGGAGGAAGAGAAGCACAACTGCGAGGTTACGTTGATTCTGATATGGTTGGTGACTTGGACAAATGAAGGTCAATGAAAGGTTATATTTTCACATTTGTCGAGACAACAATTAGCTAGGTCTCTAGCTTGCAACAAGTGGTTTCCCTTTCTACTACTAAGGATGAATACATTTCTCACACTGAAGGTGTGAAGGAGCTGATTTGGTTGCATCAATTGTTGGGTTAGTTGCCCAAGATTCAAACAACAGGGTTTCACTCTCTTTTTGGATAGCAAAAATTCTATTCACTTGACTAAGATGTGGCATTTCATAATTGAACCAAGCATATTGAGCTACAGTATCACTTTATCTGAAGTGTGATTGAAGAGGGAAAGATGCAAATTGAAAAGATTGATAATCCGGTTGATGTATTGATGAAGATAGTACCAAGGAGAAGTTTTTGTAGGACTTCTCTCGACATTATCAAATTCAGACAATAGGTCTGAAGTGGGGGAATGTCTTTGAAGGTTTGCAATAGTGGTTGGGTTTCAAGTGGGAGATTGTTGGATATGAAACCCAATGATCACATTCCTTTTTCCTCCAATTTGGTGATTCTTCACATTCTTCTTCGAAGGCATATCTTCTTATGGATAATGTAACCATGAAAACATTAATATCAATTTGAGATTATTAGCTATTGATAAATGTATTGTACAAAAACAAAGATAATAATAAGTGTTCCCCTACTTTAAAGTGGATGTAGCCAATTGGTGAACCACTATAAATAAATTGTATTTTGTGTCTTTATGTTGTTGTATGTTTATTCTTTAATTTTTTCTGCACATTAGTTTTGTTCACTCTTTCTTTTTTTCAACATTGAATCTATATTTAGTAATTAATTAAAAATCAGAATACAATCTATTTTTTTCAATTAATTAATAAATATGATCAAATATGCATCTTGATGTCACGTCAATGTCTTAATGACGATGATAAAAAATATATATTAACCTATTTATCGACTTGATCAAATTGATGGCTTTCACAAAAGGCTTTCAAATACAATTGATATCACTATTGTCAATTGGTTGTCTTGTTGGTGTTGATTATTGAGCATTGAAGGGTTAACTCTTTATTTGACCATATCCTTCTTAAGTTGTTTATCTAAGTGATTTTTAGGATTTTAACAAGCCCACATTGCGAATTGTCCATTCAACAACTTGGATACACATTTGACTATATTTATTAATTAGAAATTCAAAAATTTATGTGATTTGGGATTTCAATTAATTAATAAATATGGTCATATATGCATCTTGAATGTTGGACAAACATTGTTTGATATCAAAGTACTATTTACAATTATTTTATATCTCAATGAAAATATTTAGATGTATTGTAAGTGTAAGTAGACAAAATCCTAGACTTCTAGTTTTAGAATTCTCTAAATTTAATTATTCATAAATATTTTATTTAAATATTATTTTCTTTGATGATTAAACAATCAATAACAATTCTACATCTCATTCATATCAAAAGTGATAA
The DNA here is from genome assembly GCA_007258455.2 of Sequoia sempervirens. NCBI lineage: Eukaryota > Viridiplantae > Streptophyta > Pinopsida > Cupressales > Cupressaceae > Sequoia > Sequoia sempervirens. Next base: position 795,611,994 of record VDFB02270651.1, read on the forward strand.
ATATTTTTCAACTAATCATTTATAAATTAAAAACTCAAATCTAAAACCAAAAGTGTGGTGAGAGGATTGAAGAATAGCATATTAATCACCATGGTGGAGATTGGAGCCTTGGAGCTTGGAGGTGAGCAATAACATCAAAAGAGAAGGAATTTGTATAGGATGTATGTTGTAGTTATTAAAGTTTAGAGCGAGGAAAAAGTCATCAATAGTGTGGAGCTTAAGAGAAGGCATTTGCAAAAGATGTATGTTGTCGCTATTAGAGTTCAAAGCAAGGAATTTAAAGTCACAAACAATGCAGAAGCACCATGGGTAGGTGAATCAATAGAATTTAGATTTGTTGTTTCTTTATGTGCTTTCCTTTGTGTAGCATGAGTACCATGCTTATTTCTTTCGGGATAAGAAAATATTTTATGTTTGTATTTTTCATACTTGTTACTTGTTCACTTTCTTCTTTTATATTGGAAGAAAATTATATTTCTATAGTCCAGTGGGTACCCTAAATACTAATGCACAAAAGTCATAATTTTTAGAATATTTGACAGCTAATATCATCATATAGTATTTTTATATCATACCTTTTTTATTCGTGTTTTGGAGTTGAACAATTGTATAAATATATAGATATATTTTTTGAATATCTATTTTTTTAGAAGTTTTTTCACATAATCATCACTAAAATTTTAATAAGCTAGTAAGTAGGGAGTAGTGTCAAATCTTTTTTAATTCTTATAAACCATTTCATTTTTTGTAAAAATCATTTCAAAGTTCTATTGTTTATGAATATTTGCTTCTATTAAGATAGTTGAGAGGTTGAGTAATAACATTTTACTAATTAAGGTGAATAAGACTCACAAAAGTTGCTTTTATTTTGTTCTAAAATCAATGCCAAATATTTTTCAGCTCCTATAGACCTTTCCAATTTTTATAGAAGTCTATCAAACTTTTACTACTTATGAAACTCTATTCCATTAAGATAATCAAGAAATTAAACAATAATATTTTTCTCACCAAACTAAATAGAATCCCTAAGAATCACTACTATTTTATTTATTAAAATAAGTGAAAATTTTGAATTCTATTGAGTGCTATAATAAAAGGTGACATATAAAATTATTATCTAATTACCATAGAAGTTGTATATAATCTTTAAATTGTTTGCTATCATGATGTAAGGCTTTGCAATTTCATTTTCGCAAGGATTGTTTATAGTTTGTGATCTTATTATACTTATTCTAAAATCAATATATAACTATGTACTAATGTGTAGATCTAACTCACTGAAAAGACTATTTCTTTTATTTCTCATCCATGTTAACTATTTCATTTACTTTCCACATCTTAAGGATTGTTTAAATTTAAATAGGGGTGGCATTGGATCAATATTTTAGAAATTCTCAATTATTTTTATAATTAAATTATAGAGTGAAAGGAGTGAGCAGTTGTAATAAAGGTTTATTGTGTATTAGAATAATGGTAGCACAAAATTTGTAAGATCTTTTTCTTTCTATTTTATAATTTATTTAGTTGATTTTGTTTATATAAAATATTTTTTAACTTTTGAAAATAAATATTTTTTAGAATTTTGTTTAATTTAATTTTATAATAAAAATAAATTTAATTGTAATTGTTGTAAGAGTTGGCTATGAAGATAGCCATCCAAGATCTAGAGGCCAAATGGAATGCACAATGAAAAGAGAAGATCAATACGACAAGAATAAATTATATTCCTATCAAAGAATGCAAAATAGAATGAATGTAGAATTTGTGCGAGACCCTTGGTTATATAGCCAAGGCGAGAAATATGATTAAACAAGATCATGACAAGTTTCTTAATCCTATATTATGAGACAATTAATAGTAAATGACCTAGAACAAAAATATTAAATGACAAAAGATAAGATAAGATCTAATGCCAACTAACACTTCTAGAAAGATTCCTCGAACCTAAGTAAACTTAACATGTGAATAAGACCTACTAGGTGAAATAGTTAGGTAAAATACCTTATTCACACCAACAATTATGAGTTTCAAAATTTATAAAATTAAAAAAATGAAAATCTTTAACTTATATGTTTTTTTAATTTTATATGTATTTTTAAAATATAATTTAATAATTTAATAATTTAATATTAATTTCTTTATCATCATTTTATGTATTGATATTTTATGTTTTAATTCTAATATTTTGTGTAATTGGTTGATTTAATGTATATAAGTTAAGTTGTTTCATTTATAGTTTAATTTCTATAAATTTGGTTGAATTTGAATAAATAAATTTTAAGATGAGTGTCTCTATTACTAATTATAAAATAGTATTTACACATTCACAAAAAAGGTGAGTGGAAAAAGTCACACCCCTAAAGTCTATATGGAGAAAAACTCAAAAGATAACTAACAAACATGTTGTTATGTGTCAAGAGCAATAGATGAAGTCAAAGGAGGCATTGATGGTGGCTTTAACACATCCAACTCTAAGTAAATGAGATCACTTATTCCTTTTGAAAATCAAGGGATTATGCTCCAAGGTCCTTTTTAAGGCAAGTCTTGATTGTTGAACACCCAGAATATGGAGAGGGGGGTGAATCAATATTCTCTTAAACCATTGAAACATTAAATATCCAATCACTAATGCATATTCAACTACAATAAGGAAATAAAGCATGAAACATCCATAATATCACATAACACATGAACACTAATATTTTTATGTGGAAAACCAAAAATGGGAAAAAACACAGTGAGGGTTAGCTCACAATATATTATAACCGGTTATAGTATATTACAAAAATGCTCACTGCAAATGGACTCACTGTCCATAGAGAAAAAGATAGAACAAAGAAGGTGGCTCATAACCTTTTTTGAACTATTACAATTGCATCTACAATATGTAGGAATATAGTTCTAGTGAAGCACAATAACAATCTTCACATTGATTTTGATTCAACTCTCTTCAATGCTCCTCATTCGCACAACTTAAATCCTCTACAACATAATTCACACTACTTTGCTCAAATTTGCATCACACACAATACATGTCTCATATTCTCCATTAAAACACCAAAAAAAATTCAACATATATGTCAACATCAAGTGTAACATCAATCAGGTCAGCCTAATTAGATGTTTAACACCAAAAATATAACTTGTCGGCTCAAAAATTATCATCCATAACACACACCACAATCCAAATATGAAAACATCTTAAGATAGGCCGACATGGACCTATAGTAGATCCCACATAAGATAAAAATACTTATCCATCCTTTGCACAACATCAAATGTGTTAGGTCAGCTCCAAATAAAACCTAAATACAAAAACCTACATCTATATATCCACATCTTGACACATGAACCTCAAAACACAATACCATATGGAATTCATACTCAAATAACATATGGAAACTTATCTTTAAAAGCAAAAGGATAAAAAATTATTCATGGAGAAGCGTGAAATATCCCACACAAACACACTGTACAAAAAATGACTGTAACATGCCATACCAAAATTTGTTACTCTTATCTCTCAACTTGTATGTCCAATAAAGATGAAATATTGGATTTAGATGCATCTAACATCCACCATATTAATGTTAGAAGCACAAAGGAAAATGTTCTTATGCAGAGTGGCACAGACCCAAAAACTGATGCACTATAACACTAAGCTAGCAGTTCTAACACTTAGTTCAATTTTCACATAACCAAGCTTTCGGACCAAAACAACTTGCACAAATGACTTCCTTAACATCTCAAAACCTATTAGGATTAATCAAGGTGATACACAACAATGTTGACATCAATGAAAACACTATATCATGTCATTATGTATATTCCATGCTCATGTTGCCAAAAAAAAATCATCAATGACAATCTCCTCAAACTTCCAAGAATCTCCCCCTTTGTCATTGATGGCAACATGCCAAAAGTCTCCAAAAAATACTCTCCAATACTCTCCCCCTTTGACATCAAGGGAAAAGGGAACCTATACAACATGTGATTCTTACTGGAACACCCCCTGAATGATGTAGCCATATGGACAAATGGAAAAATAATGAATTGACTCCTCCTAAGTCATATACCGAAGCAAAACTCAAAATTGTACTGAAAGTATTCTATATTGTCCGCATATTTACAAGGAATTTGAACATAAATTCATAAAAAAGGATAAAGAAATGGGTCAATCAGAGGTGGTGGATGCCTGCAACTTTTTCAAATGGTCTTCCCAGGCTTGCCTTCCTTGCTCCCATTCTTGCTTAGCCTCCACAAGGAACTTGATTTTCATTTCAAACTCTAATAGAAGTTCTTCTCCTTCTTCCAGTGTAGTAGGTACCAAATTCATCTTCTTAGCCTTGTCAAAACTGAGAAGAGCTCTAGAAAAAATTGTAGGTCTGGGATTGACTAGATCCCTTACCTCTCCAAACTATAAAATGATGTGCTCTTTTTGTGCCCGCCATTGGAAGAAATTCTTGTGAAGATCCTCTATGATATTCCTTGTCACACAAGTGAGGTCAGCTGTTGGGTCATATGCATTGGAGGTTGCATTGATTTGAGACTCAATAGAGTCCATTTCCTTCCTTATACTTTGTGTGGCTTCGGGTCACTTCATGCCATACTGTAATAATGCCTTAACCTCACCTATGCATGCTTTTGCATCCTTCAACAATTCTAAAAATTTCTTAAGTGCAATACCACATTTTTCTATGATCTCCAACATCCTTTTTTAACTTAACCTCTTCTCAATCTCTTTCTCTGCCTCTACCTTCAATCTAGATGCATATGTTTTGAAGGAATCTGTGTGCAAGTGAAATTCCCTATTCTAAGAATGCAAAACGAAAGGAATGCAAAACAAGGAAATACACTACAACACCTCAAGATTGCCTAGTTGAATTCAAACAAAAATACAAGAAATGAGACCTTTTAACTTGTTTGAATTGTTGAGTTGGTTGGACCTTTTGATGCTTGATTTGTGTACTCCTTGCTTAGCAAAACGGCTCAAATCCTTGTGTAAAATGAAGCTAAGATGATGGAGAATGCAATGGTGAATGTGGGTAGTTGATTAGATGCAAGATGATGGCTCTAAGTGGCTGCGACAATGGAGGTATGCTTGGATGTATGTGAGAGCTTGAAATTAGCTAAGTGTTTTTCTTAATTGTGTTTTTTCCAAATGAGGGAAAATCCACTACTTTTAGGGGAAGTGCCTCCAAATGAATGGATGGCTGAGATGCATCCAAGGTGGAGAGGATCAATGGCTAGGGTGAGTTAAGAACTCACAAGACATCTCATAATGACATGTGTTAGATGAGGTGGACAAAAGGAGATGAAGTGGAGGTGAGGTGGAGGTACTGGGAAGTAAGGTCTTGGGAATGGGAAATATCTCCTCATAAAGGAGGTATTTGTCCACATGTACCTTGAGAGGACAAGTGAGGAATTAAAAATTCCTCACAAATCCTTGTGGGGATGAGAGAAGGAATTTAAAATTCCTTATGATGCATGCAGGGAATAAATACAAATTTTAAATTCACATGGGGAAGAGGATGGCTTCTCCAAAAGGAGAAATCATTTAATAATAGTTGAATAAGGACATATGCCATAAATGGCATGAGGATTAGGCTAGATTCAATTAATGATTAAGGTTGTGTAAATGCAGGATTAGATGGGCTAATGGGAGATTAGAAGCAAGTGGAAAATTATGGAGGATGTGACCCTAATGATGATTAGGAATGTGCACACCCTAATCATAGATTAATTAGGTTAATCTGGATTAGAAGGGGATTATGGAGGATGTTGACATGAGGAGAGAGAAGAAGGTGAATTAAAAATTAATTTAATTCATTTAGATGGAATGACTAAATTAAATAAATTAACCCTTTATTTAATTTAGAGAGGAATAAGGTAGGGTATTTGATTGATTAATTAAATACCTTAGGGGACATTAGGCTAAGATGAAATATTAATCAAATAATAAATTATTTAATTAATATGGCTTAGGGATGCGGGATAGACGAATGCAAGGGTGAATTTGACCATATGGGAGTGGTCAAATTCAAGTGTCTACATTTTTCCCCTTTTTGAAATATTGTTAAAATAACAGTGTTTCGAAGAAAAAGGAAGTGCAGGCGACTCGATAGAAGAAAAAAATATTAGATGATGCCCCGGTATAGTAGAAAAATGGATAGGAAGAAAGAATGCAAGAATCCAGTAGGGTATGCCCCCTTGAGAGGGTAGATGGGAAATAAAAGGGGCCCCAGACGACTTCTCGATAGGAAGAAATGGAGGGTACTACATGGTAGAGCACGAAAAACCATGAGGAATGGATTTTGAATAAAGGAAAATGGACATACAGGGTGCAAATGGCAGCTCTTAGAAGAAAAAGGGGGAAATGAATTAAAAAAGGTTAATTAAAAGGTAAAAATTACCCAAAAATTAAAAGGCTAAATAGGGTCAAAAAATTAAAATTATAAATAGTAAATTTGAAAATTTACTATTCACTTTATTTTCATTTGCACACTTATTATCACACAATTGAACGAGAGAGAGAGAGTGACAACGACTGTTGATGAGATGAGTGACGTGGAGGGTGACAATGAGCTGATCCACCGGGGAGATGAGGTGCGCGCATACTACTACGAGCGAGCCGTACCCCGCTAGGTAGGCCTCAAATCTCTACCTTGTGATTGTGTTTGAATTTTTAGCACATGTTTTAATTTTCGGGTGGGTAGCTAGGTCAAATAGTTTCACCACGAAAGGGCGGATTTTCCCTTCCAATGCAATGCATTCGCCCGTCCGTTGAATTGGCAAGGGAAGGGGAAAATGCGTATATCGTAGGGGTGAATACACTAGGAGAGGGGCGATTGCAAAACTGCCTCTCTCCAAAAAGGGTGATCCTGCACACGCAGTGGTAGATGGAAAAGTGGATAGGTGATTGCATAATCGCCAAAGGGTAAAAAGGGTAGACATGTGATTAGAAAGGGGCGAACATGCACCAGATATGCAATTGTGAAATCGCCATTTGAGAGACATGGCAGAAAATTTTATGCCCAACAAGGAAACAGGAAAATGCGAATCCGCCCCTTGAGAAGAAAGGTGAATCCAAATTCGCCACTTCAAGAAGAAAAGGTATAGGGGTGAGTACACACTTTCCCATGGGGGAAAATGAGTGAACGTGAGTTCGCCTTTGGCATAAAAATGGTGAATTTGTGCCCAGATAGGAAGGGGGCGAGTGCGCTTGTTGAGCATGCCAACTTGTGAAAGGGAACCATAGGGGAGAATGTGTGAACCCAATAGGAAAACGTGCTAGAAAAGGGAATAGGAAAACCCACCTCACATAGAGGTGAGCTCACCAAATCGGGGCAGGGATGAAAAATAAAGAAGATAGCAATGAAATGTTAGGAAGTCTAAAAGAATGGTTGGCATGGATGCAAAGTTTTGAGACTCTAAGGAAGCGGGTGAGACACTTGGCCATACTTGAGTTGAATCAGGAGGTGATGACCTAGGATGACCATGCAGTGCTAGATCAAGTGGGACTATTGCATATGTTGGGATATCCCAACATTAGGGTGCACAGAACCTTTGCTGACAACATTGATGGAGCGCTGGAGCTCCGAGACTTCGACATTCCATCTCCCGACAAGGGAGATGATAGTGACATTGGAGGATGTATGGTAGATCTTGAGGCTGCTGATTCAAGGACACATTATTACGATGCCTACTCATCCAGTGGAGAGGAGCCTACGGGTGGTATTTGGAGACATAGAGCTTCTCGTCCAAGGGAAGGAGCTGTACATTGATGCCTGCCTAGGAGTAGTGAGGGAACCACTACCTATGTATCTTTGTGGAATCATTAGCAAGATCCTCCTTCCTGACAGGAGTAATCATTTCTTTGGCCTCAAGATGATTGAGGTTTTCAAGCATATTGTAGAGAGGCGAGATGGAATATTTGCATGGGGGTTGTTTGTATTGGCCTAGCTATATCGAGACATGCACCTGGTGTGCTATAGGTGGGTGCTCAACATGACCCACATCACGTTGCTCCAGGTATAGGCCTGGGAGCATATCAAAATTGCATGACCATACATTTTGATTGTTGGAGCTAGGGATGAGACGCTACCAGTGGCTTATTGGTGGGGCTCAAAGTACGAATGGAGGCTGCATTACCAGGAGGTAGGGATCCTAGAGTTTAGGCAGTGGTAGATTGATGGATTGGTGGATGGAGACATCATTTGGAGGGCCTATATGGGGCGACATTTTCAAGAATGGCGAGAGGATAACAGGCTAGAGAGGGGCTATCTATTTTCTCGATGTTATTTGATAGGAAAAGATCCGTTCATAGTAGAGTTGCATAGGCCAGACAGGGTCACTCGTCAGTATGGGGTATAGTAGGACATTCCTCCAGGGCCTCAGATGTTCTAGAGGATCAACAGGGAGTTTGGGTTGATTTGGGGATAGAGACTGATAACAGAGTATGTGAGGCAGATGTGGGAGGCAATCCCTATTATTGTATGGCCATGGAGAGGAGCCCACAATGATGCAGGCATGACAGTGTAGTATGCAGTGTGGTGGACCCAACAGAGGCCTGGGAGGATTACTATTGTTCACCCAATTGTACCAATAGTTGGGTTTGGGGATGAGGAGGAGGAGCAGTCAAGGCCGCAAAGGAGGAGGAGGGAGGGGAGACAGAGGGGTGAGGTAGAGACGACAGTGCCTGATGTGGAGATGGAGGAGGAGGGGAGAGGGGAGTAGGCGATGTAGGTAGATACCCCTGTAGTGGATGTGATGGCCATAGTGCCATATGAGGCACATGCACCAAAGGACCCAAAAATTCTATTAATAGGATCCTTGGTCAGGTTACAGATTACAGAGCATAGATTGAGAGAGTTGGAGGTCGATAGGGATCGACTCCAAATGGAGGTGGAGAGACTACAAGGGGAGGCACAATGGTTATAGGAGGAGAGGGATGACCTATGGAGGTAGTTGGAGGAGGCACGAGGGGTGATGGAGGGGTCCATGGAGATGGTAGAGGGGCCAGTGGGCGAGATAGATACCCTAGGGAGGGAGAGGGATGAGGCCGTTAGGAGAGTGGAGATAGTAGACGCCTGAGCGTAGAGCCTACAGAGTGAGAGGGATGTTGCTCTACGGAGGATGGAGCAAATGGAGTCCTAGCAAGAGTCCATGAGGCTGGCACAGGAGGCCTGGGAGTTAGAGAGTAGGATACTATAGGGATAGGGAGATAGATACCACATGGAGAGGGAGCAGTATAGGGCAGGGGTAGTAGGAGAGGTAGATGCGCAAATAGAGGCAGGGTATTACATGTTTGCATACTTTTTGACTGCCCCAGATCTATCACAAAGGGTGCCACCCTATGTTAGAGCAGTGACCCAGGCACCAGTAGGTCCATCACACTTAGGGGGGACACACACTTGCGGCTATACAAATTACAAAGAAATCCCCCCATGGCAGAGGACCTGGTTTAGCTCTCCACAATGGTTTGATGTAGGGAGCAGTGGATAGATGGATAGGGGTGTGGATACAGGATTCCCACTTTTGATAGGTGCAGGGTAGATATTTTATATAGATAGGTATAGATTATATAGGTGCAGGGCAGATAGATGCACAGATTGAGGAGATTGATTCATTCTTTATTCTTTATTGATTCAGGACATCATGGCATGTCAGATGTGGTCATCTTTATTTCATTAGTTCCCTGCACTCGTACCTTTATTTGGTGGACTTAATAGACTATGGACATGGACTTTTTATTATGGACTATCAACGAACTTTATGATCTTTTTATGTGGACTATGATGGACTTGTGATGGACACTGTATTTTTGATATATATTATGAGATGGACATCAACTATGCTATGTGGTTATTATGTGATGTTGTGGATATTTATTATGCTCACGTGTATGATTATAATTATGATGTATGAATTTGATTATGATGGTGTATTTCTATATCTGTATGGATGAGATGGATGAGGTGCATTATGTCTAACACCTTTTGATGTAGGATGTGATGTGACATGCTTTATGATCTTACGATATATGCTATGGACATGATACTAATGGTGTGTGATGCAAGTGGCAATGTGATTGTAATTTTTGATGTATGTATATGAAATATGATATGATGAATGATGTATGGATTATTGATTGCATTTAATGGTTAATTATGTATGTATGATGTGACATGAAAACAATGTAGTGGATGCAATATGCATATGCGATCATGTTATGGATAGATGTGATGAATGTAATGTAATGCAATGTATGTAGTGAAATGAACTAAGATGTTTAGAATAATAACTCTAAACAACTTAAAATGATAATAAAAATGGACTTAATATGCTTAGAATAAAAAATCTATATTAATCTAAAAAACTGAAGATGATAATGAAAATGATAATGCAATGAAATGAAATGAACTTAAGATGCTTAGACTAACAAATCTATATTAACAACTTAAGATGATAATGAAAATGAGAATGCAATGAAATGAAATGAACTTAAGATGCTTAGACTAACGGATATATATTAATCTAAACAACTTAAGATGATAATGAAAATGATAATGCAATGAGATGAGATGATTCTAAATGAATAATGATAGGTATGATAAAGTGATGCATAGTGAGACAAAAAATGGTGGACATGATAGTGCACATGTTAAAACCATAGGAACCCTGATAGGAAGAATAGGTGGGGGGAAAAAAATTGCACAACCAAAAATAACTAACCTTAGACTAGAGGACAAATGGATGGGGATAAATGCAATGCAATGGGAGGGTAAATGAAATGAAAATCTAATGCCATTTTTCCATATTAGGAGCACTAAATTTTTCTATAGCATAGGACATGATACGCCAGGGTATGAAGAACCAAGGCTGATTAGTGTCAAATGCATAAGACAAACACAAAAAACAAGAAGGCTATCCCAACACCTCAAAGCTGCAAAGGATTTGGTTAGGCCAGATGTTGGAATAACCACAAGCACAAAAGGATTCCCCAACATAGCACAATACCACAAGGATCTTGGTGGGTACAACGTGGGACAACCACGAAGACAAGAACACACCAAAAATGAAGATATGCCCCTATGTTTACCATTCAAAGTGAACCGTGATATGATAGATCGTGGTGACCCCAACGAGGTATAATAGGAAGCTCAAATGATAAACAAAATGCAAGAGCACCAAAAGATCAATACAATTTTCAAATATCCTTTGCCATAGGACCAATAGGTGGATGGGATTGATGCGGTCTGATTTAAGGAAGGATACATCCTATTAAGACCAAAGATGGAAGGTAGATTAGGTGATCGACATGACTTGGGATACTCAAGGCAGATTGAGCCTCATGGTACTAATGGATTTTGTTATTAGGAACCAACTAGATAGGGACACACTTGATGACACGACACCAAAACCAAGACACACCCTAAGGACGAACCTAGGGTCTCGGGGGATCATCGATTGATGGCCTTGCCTACGTGAAAGCACAGAGACCTCGTAGTTTGATAAAATACTGATGATTGACCATGGATAAAAGCGGAAAGAGGAAAATGGAGACTCTGATGGATGACGAAGGCTGAAATGATAGGATAGAAAAAATCCTCGGCGGCTGATCAAATGATTAGCCTTGCCTACGTGAAAGAACAGAGGCACCGTAGTTCAAAAAAAGGGATGGATGACATGAAACCTAATGATGATTGAAGTGATGGAAGACCCTAGATGAGGACGCAAGACCAACAAATGACACCAATATATAGGCAATGAAAAGCTTAGATTTAGGATGGAAGCTAAAGATTTAGGATAGCAAGTTGAAATCATCTAATGCTCAATCAAAATATACCAAGCGGTAGATAATAGGATGTCTATGGGGGATCGGTACGATATGATGCGAGGATAGGATGTGCTGATAGGACAAATGGAAGCATAAAGGAAAATAGGACATAAGGTAGATAATGGTTAAGCCCTCTACGAATGGTTCCTGTTAGTAGGTTTTCACCAAACGTACTTATCCAAGGTGCTACCAAGGGTGGTTTTTACCATAAGACACATTACTTCTCTTTACTAGTTTTGGATTTTTTTTGAATTTTTTGATTATTTTTTTTGGTATTTTTCTAGGTAGGATAATCCAACTGCCCTAGGTGTAAAACCTTTTTAGGTGCATGATGTTAATAGGATCCTCCAAGGGTTCCCCCTCAGGTGTTGCAAGCTGATATGCTCTAGAACCATATTTTGCGGTGACAACATATGGACCCAACCAATTTTCTTCAAAATTGCTTTTCTTTTCTTAATCATATTTGGTACGTTGATTCGATTTTAGGACTAGATCACTAATGTTGAATTGGTGGGGACATACCATATTGTAAATTCTCCTAAGAAGGTGCTTATATGCTTGGAGATGATTATATGCCTTGATGCATTTCTCATCCAGGAGTTTGAGTTGACTTAACCGTGCGACATGAGCATCTTCATCACTGATTAAATTCTTTAGAGAGATATGGAGTGATGGGATCTCAACTTCAATCGGTAGGATGACGTCTACACCATAAACGAGGGAATATGTGGTGGCACTAGTGGGGGTGCAGATGGATGTGTGGTATGCCCAAAGGGTAGGATTAAGGTGAAGGTTCCAATCTTAACCAGTATTATTGACAAACTTTTTAAGGATTTTGATAAGGGTCTTGTTGTTTGCCTCATCTTGTCCATTACCTTGGGGGTAATAGGGGTTGACCAATGATGCTAGATATGATGTCTCGCAAAGATGTTTCATCTACTGGTTTTTGAAAGGATTTCCATTGTTGGTAATGATAGTGGAGGGGATACCATATCTGTAGAGAATATGGTAGATGATGAACTTGGAAATTTGGATACCAGTGATTTGGGAGAGTGAAATTTCTTCCACCCACTTGGTGAACTATTTAGTGGTAGTGATGATGAAGGTGTGACCATCGGATGAGGGAGGGTAAATATTTATGATTCCACGATTGAATGATGGGTTTTAAATATTGTGCAGGAGCATGAATTAGATTTGCATGCTATTAACATGGTACACATTTCTTGATGAACTCATAATCGTCATGTTCCATAGTGGGCCAGTAATATCCTGCTTTGAGAATTTTCTTCGCTAAAGCCATCCCATTAGAATGAGACCCACAGACACCACTATGCATTTTGTTTAATGCAACATGAGATTTTGATTCATTTAGACATCGAAGGAGAGTACCATCATAACCTCTATGATAAAGAGTATCTCCCACAATTATGTATTGGGAAGTGCATTGGAAGAAAGATTTACGTTGGTTACGAGTGAGGTCAGGTGGTAGGATGTTGTTGTGTAGATAGGTATAAATGTTGTGATACCAAGGTGATTGGGGACCCATGATATCGCACACCATTTCATTGTTAGAAATATTGTACACTGGGATTAATAGTCGCTCCACGAGGAACTCACAATCCGTTCAGTCTTTAGGCATGTCAATGAGAGAACCAATTGTAGCCATAGCATCAGCTACCTTGTTTTCTACTCTATGAATTTGCTCAAATTGGATATGGGTGAAGTATTTCTTGAAATCATCCACCATGCATTTATAAGGAAGAAGCTTATCATCCTTAGTTTGAAACTCATTGTTGAACTGTTTGACTATAAGTTGAGAATCGCCAAAGACACAAAGATGAGTGATATTCCATTGGACTATGATTCTAAGGCCTGTGATTAAAGCTTCATATTCAACAATGTTGCTTGTGCATGGAAATGCTAGCCTAAATGACTTCAAGATGTAGTCACCTTGAGGGGTGATAAAAAGATTACTTGCACCCACTCCATTGTGAGTGTATAACCCATCAAAATATAATATCCATGTATCTGATTATAAGACTATGAGGACTCCTTCATCAGGAAACTCTGCTACTAGTGGATATGCATGTACCAAGGGAGCATTAGCCAATTGATCTGCTATTACCTGCCCTTTTATTTCTTTATATTCCACATATTCTATATCAAACTCACTTAGTAACATAACCCACTTGGCCATGCGACCAGTTAATGACATTCTTCATAACAAATATTTGAGTGGGTCAACTTTTGATATGAGCTTGATGGGATGATTGAGCATATAGTGACGCTACTTCTGTGAACTGAAACAACTACTAAGCAAGATTTTTCCATGGGTGAATGATTAAGCTTGTAGCCCACAAGTGTACAAATGATATAGTAGATGGAACATTATTTGGAAAACTCATCATGTTGAGCCAGCAATGCCCCCAGTGCAATTGAAGTAGTTGAGATATATAGCAATAGTGGCTTACCTGGAATAGGAGGCATTAAAATTGGTGCATTGGCTAGGTATTCCTTGATTTTGTCAAACCTTGCTGACACTCTTGATCTCATTTGAAAGTTATGTCCTTACACAAGAGGTGTGTAAATGATTGGCATTTATCAGTAAGTTGGGCAATGAAACACCTGATAGACTGTAACTTTCCTTGCAGACTTCTTAACTGTTTTAGATTGCGTGGTGGGGGAATTTCCAATATAGCCTTGAATTTTTTTGGATCCACTTCAATGCCCCTTCTAGATACAATGAAGCCTAACAATTTTCCAGATGTGACACCAAAAACACATTTCTTTGGATTCAAGTGTAGCTTATAATGCTCTAACCACTCAAAGATTTGCCTCAAGATCTTGGGATGATCTTCTCTTGTTTTTTACTTACCTAGTAAATCATCAACATAATATTCCATTATAATATGGATGAGGTCATGGAAGATGACTATCATTGCATGTTGATAAGTTTCCCCTCTGTTCTTGAGGCCAAAGGGCATGAGATTATCACAAAAAGTGCCCCCAGGGGTGGTGAAAGTAGTTTTTTGCTGATCTTCAAGTGCAATTATAATATGATTATAGCCAAAAAAATCCATCCATGAGGGATAGCATGGCATGTCCTACTGTGAGATCTACCAAAATGTCCATGTTAGGAAGTGGGATTTCATCTTTTAGGAAATATTTATTAAGATCCTGGAAGTCTGTACAGATTCTAATGCTCCCATTAGGTTTATCCATGGGTACGATATTAGATATCCAATCATTAATCAATAGGTCTGATGAATCCAACCTCTAGCAGTTTTTCTAGCTCTTTCTTAACAAGTAGGGCCACTTAAGGATGCATTTTTCTAAGCTTCTATTTAACTAGTTTTGCATCTGGGTGGATATCAAGATGGTGTACAACCAATTCGGGATCCAATCCTGGCATATCTGAATAGGACCAAGCAAAGTTAATAATCCCTTCCTTTATTAGGTTGACAATAATGAGATACTCTTCTTCGGACAATGATTTGGCCACATAAGTGATCTTAGGGTTTTCCTCCATTCCCAGATTAACTTCTCGCGTCTCTTCAATAAAACTAAATACCATTCAGATAAATTAGCTCCAACAAGGGGAAGATGAACATCCCCATCCTCTAGCGCCTCATTGAGGTTTTCACCATCAGATACACCCTTTGTTTTTACTTTTGACGAGTCAAGAAGTTCCTCAGGGAGGTTTTCACTAGATGACTCTTTTTTGTTTTGTTTCTTTTTGCTTTTGCGGTTAGGATGTTCATCTTCCCTTAATCCCATGAGATGTACATAGGTTTATTCTGAAGGGAAAATATCAATTGGTGCACACCCTCATAGGTCCCAATCAACAAGTTCAAGGTGATGTAGTGAGAGGCTAATGGAAAAGATTGAGGTGGAATCAAAGAGGGAAGGGAGATCTACATCATCATATGAGAGTAGATTTCTTCTTCTTCAAGTATGTCTTCAATGAAGTTGCTATCCAAGTTGAAATTATTCGAGGTGCTAGTGGATGATGCAGGACTCTTTTTCTTTTTTTCATAGCCTAAGCCCAAATGTTTAGGTCACACTGGTGTCTCAATGGGCTACAATATTCCATGTTCCTCTACACCAAGCCCTCCCCCTTGATAGTTGTATTTATCTACTAACTTTGAAGCACAGGGATAAACCTCTTGGAAGTATTCAATGAGGGGAGGTGAAGGCTCAGATTCTTCTCTATAAACCCATTGACTGATGTCTTCATTTTCCTAGTGTTGCAGTGTTCTTGGAGATTGGAAGGTGGTAGAACCCACATTCTTAGAGCTGATAGTTTTGATCTTTGTTTCTTCCTTTGGTGTTGAATGAGAAGGTTGGCCATATGTGTGGGGAAGAGGCATGGTGGCTACATTAAGAGCTATACATATTTAATATTCTCTGCAACCTTTGTCAATGAACTAGACCTTGGTGATGGTGGATTCAAACGTAGTGGATGGAGTGGATGATGTGTTGGATGATGAATTGGAGGATGGATTGGATGGTGATGCCTTAGATGCCCCCACTTCCACTCCTGGACAATATCGGGAATGTGGGAAAGAAGCCTCTAGAGCATGGCAGTACTCAAAGGGCTGAGGATTTGCATGGATAGTTACTTTGATCCCATTGTATGGAAATTTTAGGCATTGGTGATAGGTAGATGTAACGACCTTCATGGCATGAATCCATGGTCGATCGAGGAGAAGTTTGTATGGAAAATCTAGATCAAGGACATGGCAGGTAGTGTATTGCACCACAAGGCCAACATGTATAGGAAGACAAATAATACCCTCTGAGTCCCTTTTCACATTATTGTAGGCATTAATTGTAATGGTCTGGTTATCTAGTTTAACATGAGTATACCCTACCTATTTTATGAACTTTAACGTACATAGATTGAGGGAAGAGCCATTATCTACCAAGAGCCATTTTACCTTATGGAAAATGACCAAGACCTCAATGTGTAAGGCACGGTTATGGGATGAATCGATCAGCGACATATCATTTTGGTTGAATCCCAACTAATAGGTGGATGGAAAATGTCCTACTAAATCTTGGAATTGGGTAGGATCAATGTTGTTTGGCACATGATTATCCTGAAGAGATTTTGTAAGGTTTTCTTGGTGGATTGGGGAAGACCTTAACAAGTCCAGAATGGATATTTGAGTAGGTGTCCTACCTAGGTGATCAAGGATATTGTATTGTGAGCTCACAGGAGTTGATTGAGATGAAGTGGAAGGCTTAGGAACTGATATGCAGGTACGACATGTGTTAACAACACATTGAGGGTCTTTTCCTTTTACACAAATCATATATACGTACGTATCCCCTGGAGTGATACACATAATAATGTTCTCATACTTATAAGGCACATTTTTTATAGCTAACATTATTAGTGTTGTTATTTTTGTTGTTATTATTAGATCCATCATTTGTGTTGGAGGTGCTTAGACCTTGGTTGTGTTTAGGGAAGGCATTTTGATATATCTGTAATTGAGCATTGGACAAAGTGGCCTATTTTGCATCCACTATGATGTCTCCTCTATCTATGAGATCTTGGATATAAACTTTAAGTCCTTGACATTTGTTAGTGAAGTGACCTCTGATCTTGTGATAATCACAATACTCATTCTCTCTATACCAGGCGGGTTTAGGCTTTGACTCATCAAAAGGATTCATCATAGGGTAAGTAACCACATAATTTGATTGAAGCAGCCTCTTGAAAATGACATTCAAGGATTCTCCCAAAGGAGTGAATATATTCTTACTATTCCCTTGACTGTATTGATTGGACTGTGGAGGAGGACGAGGTGCACCCTGTGGTACATATATGACATTGGAAACCAATTGTGGATTGGGCACATACTGTGATCTTTTTGAAGTGCTAGCTACTTGGATGTGTTTAGTGTCAATGACATGATCACTGAAAATATTTTTGTTCTTGTTCCAGTAGTAGGATTTATTCCTAGACAATTTATCTTTATCTTGGTTAAAGATTTTGATTTGGCCTTTAGCAATAAGGGCCCTCTCAATGGTAGTACCCTTTTCGATGACCTCTGCAAAGGTGGTAACATAATGGAGGTGTAAGTTATGGGCCAATTCAGGGTGGGAATTTGCAACAAAGATGGTTACCAAATCCTTCTCATGAAGATTGGATTTAAGTTGACTAGCCAGGGCTTGCCACCTTTGCAAGTAGCTTGCAAATGTTTCTCCATCACGTTGCTTATCTTTCAAGAGGTCTAAAGTGTCTATGCCCTTCTCTAGATTGAAGAAGTGTGCAAATTTTTTTTCTGAAAAGTCCGCAAAGGAAGAAATTGACCTCTTCAAAAGACCCATGAACCAGTCTAGAGCTTGCCCTGTCAGGCTCCTAGGGAACAATCATAGGAGATAGTTGTCATTATGTAGGACTTCTTGGCAATGCATGTAAAATTCTTGCAAGTGGTTTCTTCGATCACCCCTTCCCTTGTATCTATCAAATTTTGGTATTTCAAAATGCTTAGAGAAGGGGACAAGTGAGATGGAGGGATCAAACAGATAAGGAGAAAAATCCTCAAATTTGAAGGAATTCTTTGACTTCCCCGCTTGCAAGAATTTTAGTGCAACTTTCATCTCTTCCCACTCCTTATTAATTGGTATTGATGAGGAAGGGCCTGCTAGGTTGGACTGATCATATGGGATATATTACTGATGAGATAACAATGGAGGTGGAATGGACTGATCATATGATGGCAGAGGTGAATATGAAGAGATTTTTTGGTATTGATCGGGGTACGCGAGTTGAGGATTGGCATAAGTTTGTTGATATGATGGCAAGGCTTGGTAGTGTGATGAAGACCCTGTTGATATGATGGTAGGTGCTGGGAGTAAAATGGATTGGATGGCACCCTACTGATATGATGGTAGGTGCTGGGAGTAAAATGGATTGGATAGATAGTTGCATGTAGCTTGTTGTTGGGAAGCATATGGAGGCTATTGTGGATTTGCTTGTTGATAGTAGGTGTTTTGCTATGATTTTTGGGGATTGGTGTATGACGACGGTTGTTGGGATTGTTGCGGATTATAGTAATAATAATTGGTATTAGGATTGGATGTAGGGGGTTGCTGATAATAAGTGCTTTGAGGATGGTATAAGTATTGGGAAGCATGGTTTCCTGGAATTAGCTGAGAGGATTGCTACAATTGTGACATAATTTGAGTATGAGATGGAGGTTGCGAAGGGATTTGGGAATGATGAGGAGGTTGAGATAGGATTTGGGATTGGTGAGGTGGTGGTTGTGATGGGATTTGAGATTGTTGTGGTGGTGGTTGATAAGATAGTTGTTGTTGAGGGGGGACTTGCGATTGATGAGGAGGCTGTGGTGGATTAGCTTGAGATTGGGGTGGATTAGTCAGAGGTTGATGCAGGGGTGGTTGTTGATGCTGTGGCGGGATTTGGGTGTGATGCGGGGGTTGTGAAGGGATTGGATTCTACTGTGGAGGTTGTGATGGGGGTTGCTATAGTGGTTGTTGATGAGGCGGTTGCGGTGGTGGTGCCTATTGTGGGTTACGCTAAGGTTGATGCAAGGGTGGCAGGTGCCTTGAGGTTGCTTTTGAGATGCGAATGGAGGTGGGGGTAAGTTTGAGGTGTGTGTGTGGATAGGAGGTATGTTAGGAGGGGGAGTAGTAAAAGGATTATATGCATTGCCCCTAGTATTGTTGGGTGACTGATCTGATTGATTAGGTAGAAGAGGTGGTGTGGATGGTATGGGAGTTGGACCTTGTGCAATGTTCACACCTTGCAGATTAAAGGGATCAAGACCTTGAGAATTGATTGGATCTTGATGATTGATAAAGCCATGAGGATTGTTAGGACCAGGACCTTAAGGATTGTTGGGATCCAAAACTTCACCCATGATTGAAATATGAACTAGAGGGGGTGGCATCTAATAATAGAAATCGATGCCAAATCTAGGTTGGTACCATGTATCCTATGGATTAACTTGAGGAACTTGTGGGACTAGTGAACCTAGAATAGCCTGAGAAATCTACAGATTTTGTGATTGAGGGGGTGTGATGTTGACATACTGTGACATATCAAAACCAGGAGGTGGCTTGGTACTCCTCATAAGTAATTGGGAAAATATTTTGTCTCCTTACTCAACAAGAAGACAATCAGTCATTTGCAGGTTGGTGGGATTGATAAGGTATTTGTTGATGGTGAGATTAGGTTGGTTAACCATGCTTTCTTCTGGGGTAGATTGTATGGGGGTTTCCATGTTGGATTGCGAAGAACCATCATTGGTGGGGGGATTCGGAGGATATTGAGGCTGACCACTTTGGGATTATTGTTTTATGAGTTTCTTTTCCAGTGATCAGGTAATAGGCATGAAAATTCAAAGGACTAGGAGAATAAGATGACACTAAGTCCTAAGATGAACTTAAGTGGTGTCCTAAATGATGACTTAAAGGATTGCTAGGATGATAGATTGATTGATTTGGATGATTTCTCGGATAATGATGGATTGAAGATTGGATTTGATTGATTTGGATTGAATGATTAGATAGGATCGATAGGATTGAATCTGAACCAAGTCAAGGAGTGAGACTAGATGATGCAGGACGATGATGATTGGATCAAATAATGAGGATGATGATTACGACACAATCTATCTCAAGATGGAAATAGATTGATTAGGCCGTGAAGGATTACTGACTCACGACAAATGACAATCCTAAGTTAGTGTAAATGATAATGATTAGGGTTAGTTTTTGTGTGAACAAAGATCCTAGTACCTACAAGAGACAACGAATAAACACCTTAGAAGATTCAAATGCAAGCTAAGATCAAAATTCCCCATGAAATCCATTTAACATATGTTCAAAATAAGAATGAAAGCAAGAATACAATGAAAAAGCAATGCCATAGATCAACTCTTATTGAGAATATGCAAACTCTTGATCTTATGGGGGAGTTGGTGCCAATTTGATGTGGAAATTTTCCCTTTCCCAACTCCTATGCAAGCTCTTGATGGTTTGATGATGATTGATCCACTTAAGTTGAAGATTCAAGTGTGCTCAAAGATGAAAAAACTTGCATAACCTAGCTAAGATTTGATGAAATGGATGAGAATTGCTATGCTTGAGTATGGATTTGAGTATAGTATGTTTGCTCAAATTGTGGATGATGAAATGAGGAAAGAAGCCTCTTATTTATAGAATGACAAGTTGGAGAAATTCCCAAAATGAAACAATGTGGGACTAACTTTCAACCAATGGCAAGGTGCCACTTGTCAAGAGATGGATGGATGAAGGATGTGCACATTTTGACGAATGTGCCCATAAATGCATTTAGGTGGATTTTGAAAATAATGAAATGACATGTAAGAGGGAAAAAGGAATGTCTTAAATGCCACTTGGCTCAATGCAAAGATGAAATAAATTTCTTGTTGGAAGGACAAAGTCCACTTGAAAAAATTTCAGCTTTGGAAGAATATTCCTCTATTAATGCCATGTTGAGAGAAAATAGGGATTTAATAAATGAATTAAATCTATTTTCATGTGCAAATGGCAAAAGCTAGAGGATGGGACATGAATTAGGATTAAATTAATCAAGGGTTAATTAATTTAATAAGGGATTAGATGATGTGACAAATTTGACTTAGATTTATGGGTTGATTTAAATCAAAGATGAGAGGAATGTGATTTTAGAGATAGTTAAATAAGTATTTTGATTTATTCAGCTAGGGGGGATGATGGTTAGATTAAATCAAATAAAGGTTTAATTTATTTAATTTAATAGATAGACGTTAGAGATTAATTAAATAAAAATTGATTTATTTAATTAAATAAAGAAGCTAAGGTTAATTAGATCAGATTGATTTAATTAACAAGAGAGAATGACTTAATCAGATAAATGATTTATGTAATTAAGAGAGGAAAATTGATGAATTTAAACAAATAAGGGTATTCGATTAAATGGTTAGACTGAGGGATGATTAGGGATGAAATAGTGTTAGTAGTTAGGATCAAGCGTGTAATGCCAATTAGTACATTTTACGTGTCTACATTTTTCCCTTCTTTGAAGCAATGCACTTGTTGTGCTATTTCAAAGAATAAACTATCTCGATCAAAAGCCAAAAAATTTCCAATTTGAGAACTTTCCCTACTGCTACTGTAGCGAGGGGAACATGCCAATATACTGCCCCCTCGAGAGATTAGACAAAAATTCTGATTTTTGGGTGATTTTGCGAAAAAAAGAGGACAAGGTGCCCGATGCGTCCAAAAAGGCTCCAAGAGGTCAAAAAATGAAATAAAATGCAAAAAGTGATATAAAATAGCCCTCAAACAGAGAAAAATGGGATGAGGGGACCTAGACTCTTTGTGGACGGCCAAACAGGGTAAAAAAACCCTAATTTTTAGGCTTAAATAGGCCTTGAGGGGCCACTTCCAATTCATTTTCACATTCAACCTTTAGAATTTCTGCAATTTTGAGCTTTGACCCTTCAAATAAATGGCACAATGACAACTCCCCATGCACATTTTGAATAGGGTGTAGACACATCAGAAGCTTCTTGGCATTGGACCACTAATGAGTTGACTTGACCTAAGCTTGATTTTTGATTTACGCATGCATTTATTACATTTAAAAGCTAGGTCCTTAGGAGCAGCACTATATTGGCTCACTAAAATTTTAAACGACACTCAGTGTTTAAAGTACGTTGTTGTTGCAAGTTCCCATGCTGCGGTGCAGTTTGGAATTTAGGGTTAAATTCCAAACTCCACCACCTTTGCAGATTGCACCGCCGCGATGCTCTTTAGAGTTAGGGTTTTAGATCAAACTGCACCGCCTTTACAAATTGCACCATCGTGGTGTAGTTTGGGAGTTTGAGGGCTCCAACGTCACAATTTGAAAGTTGCAAACTGCACTGCCTTCATAGGCAGCAACACTAAAGTTAATTTCGGGATGTCGAGACAAGCCGGGGTCAGGATTTTTTTGATGAATTTTAACATGGTGACTTTCCTAATGCAGGAGGAGGCGAGGGAGATCTACTCATGTGAGCACAAGTCCTGAGAGATTTTTGACCTTTTAGGCAATTTGACTGATTGAGAGCAAGAGCACCTAGGAGAGATGGGACTTTGGTATATTGCCTATTCACCGCCCATGTAGACAGACTTGGGTATGATGACGACACTTGCCAAGAGATGGCACAGTGAGACCTCCTCATTCCACTTTCCTACGGGAGAGGCCACAGTCATGTTGGAGGACGTGTGGCGGATCCTGAGATTGCCTATCCATGGTGAGTGGGTCATTTACGATATGGATGTTGGGAGGGAGAATTTTTATGTCATCATGGATACTGACCAGATTGTATTATGCAAGGGCCAGATCAAGCTGGAGCACCACAGGCCTATCGTATCACCCTACCACTTAGTTATTACAGCCATTATATAAGGTTTTGTCACACCAGATCTGCAAGGCTGATATTTCAGTCTTAGATGGGGGCTCATTTGGGAGTGCATGGTCTGGCGGTCAACGACACTATTTGCATGGGGGCCAATTCTACTAGCCTCACTTGGGGCGAGGGTTACAGTCCTGCATATCTTGGCATGGGAGCACATCCCTATGCTTCATCCGAGAGTTGTTTAAGTTCCGATGGAGCCAGATGATCCGGTGGTCTGGTGATACAGAGGAGGTCTTTAGTTTACTCATAGAGGACAACACGAGATTCCTCATTAGAGGAGGGTCCTTGATGATATGCGAGTGTTTAGATGGCAGCCATACCTTGGAAAACTAGCTTGGTTTGATGATGCCCAACAACTCTTCTTCGCCCGCTAGGACAAACTTATGCAGGGGCGAGAGCACACGATGCTTGAGATGTACCTGCCAGGTAGGGTTCAAAGATAGTTTGGGGAGGCACATGATATGTTGGATGATCAGTATGTGGCTGTCTTCATGAGGACTATGAACCAGAGCTCCTGGGGGTGGTACATACCTGCCCACGAGGAAGTTTAGAGTTTCATGTAGCTGGTGGCCAAGCCATGGCCATATGACCAGGGACAGGTAGATCCAGGGACCACGTAGGCCTACAAAGACTGGTTCAGGCTGCCTCTTAGACTTACAATTCCAGGCACACCATCTGATTGGCAAAGAGCTAGAGTTAGGGGAGCAGGACGAGGCCGGAGGGTTGGGGATCAGGATTAGGGAGGCGGTGGGCCACCATCGGTTCATCAGGTTTAGGAACAGGATTAGGCCCAATAGGATCCACAAGTGGGAGAGCAGAGATAGGATCAGGAGTAGGGATGATAGGATAGGGTTCCAACACCACCTAGGGATGGGGATCAAGATCCAGGATGGCAGGATAGGATCCTAACGCCACGCAAAGATGGAGATCAGGAGCAGCCAACAGTACAACCACCTCTACAGCTAGATCCCAGAGACAGGAAAATTTTGCAGTTGCAGGCCCAGGTACATGCATTGATAGCTGAGAGAGATCAACTACGAGCAAAGCGAGACTAGGCGGTCCTACAGAGATAGGCAACAGAGCTACAGGAAACGGTCAAGATGGGCCGCTGGCAACAGTTAGAGAGCATGGTCACTTCTTCCTCCCAAAGCACAGTATCACTTTGAGCATATAGGGAGGCCATTTAGGAGGCTGATTATTATAGATTGTATTATTATCAGGTCGTACCACGGGCAGCTCAGGTGCCAAATTTTTCATAGAGGATAGGGTACAAACTAGCAAAGGACCATTGCAAGAGGGTAGGTGGCGAGGGCAGTAGCCAGCAGAGCTAGCCCTCATTTTGATCAGAGATAGGATTCTTTTTGCACCTGATGGGCTCATTTTTGATAGCCCCATGGGCCATTTTGTACTATTTGACATACACATGTACATTGATATGATTTTTTGTATCATTACACTATATATTTTGATGATATATGAGATGATGATTATTCGATACGATATGCTATGTCCTATTTTATTTATGCATTATGGATGATTCTACTTTCTATATGCTATGTGATGTAATGATGCAATGATGCTATGATGCACATTATGTTGAATGTGATGATACTATTGTGATGATATATTATCCTTTTGTGATATGATGATGTGAAATACAATGATTATGCAACTAAAAAATCTATATTATGCCCCTAATGGATGAAATGCAATATTTTTTCCTTATCTTTTCTCATGCATTATATAGTGATGTATTGATGTATGATGCTTTGTGATGATGTTACTTATGCATGTGGTCATGAATTCTATGGAAATATTGAAGATATTATATAATGGATGCAAATGATGTTTATGAATTTGATATATGATACGTGATGGTGTAATGGATACTAATATGTGATATAGGATGATTATGAATGAAAATGATGTTTTGATGATGCAGATGTTTATAATGCTATGGGATGATTGCTTTTATGTTTATGTGAAATGAATGCAATGTTATGATATGTTTTAATGTTTCTATATGATATGCAATTGTGGATGCTAAAAATCTGCAAATGGTTAGTTTAAAACAAAACAACATTTTAACATCCCTATGAAATAATGAAACATGTCAATCATGCAATAAAATGGAACAATAGAAACTAAAGAAAGCATATAAAAGACATGATCCAACTCCATCTCATAGTGGATTGGTGTCACATGTGCTAGTGACCCTTTCCCAATCCTTGGTTGATAAGCTAGTGATGAAATTTCTATGGATATGGAGATGATAAATGGACAAGATCAAATCTCAAAGAGAATGACCTTGCATCAAGTTGTGTAGATGATGGATATGATGAAGTGAAATGTACAAGATCAAATCTCAAATGAAGAGAGTGACCTTGCAAGAGATTGTGGAGGTTGTGAAGGATTTGATAAGAGATGAAGCCTCTATTTTATAGATTTTCAAAATGCTAAGTGTTGAAAATGGACCAATGTGGGACAAAGATCAAGCCAATAAGATAAGGCCACTTGTCAAGTGATGATAGGCCAATGGTTGTGCAAGATTTGGGAAGAGTTCCATGAGAGGGAAAATTTGAATTCAAATTTGAGAGTAAATCTTGAGTGGGGACAAGAAAATGAGCAATAAATGCAATGTTGGAGGAGCAAATCAACTTGCCTTTGAATTCAAAGTTGAGGGAATATTCCCCATAAATGCCATGTTGATGGAAAATCTTGGATTTAATAAATCAAAAAATTGATTTATATGTGCAAGTGGCTAAATCTAGAGAATGCAAGTGGGTGAGATTAGTATTTAATCAGGGTTAGATTAAATAGATGATGATTATGCTAATTTAATGCTGATTAGGTGAGTTGACTTTTAAGACTTTGTTGATATTTGATTTATTTAAATCAGAAAATGATGGAATATGATTTAGGATTTGATTTAAATGTATTTTTGATTTATTAAAAGGTTGATGATAATGTTTATTTGATTTTAAATAAATGATCCTAGGAGATGAAATTACCTAATGAATGGATGAAAGTGCACCTGATTAATTGATGAATGGTCCTAATGCGACATCTAGTTCGGTTGATGAATGAACCTGATCAAATGCAAAATGTTAATTTTGCATGTCTACATTTTTCCCCTCTTTGAAGCAATGTACTTGTTGCAATGGTTCAAAGAATAAACTTGCCACGATCGAAATAAAAAAAATTCTGATTTTTTGGATGCCCCAGTGGAAAGAAGTACACTGGTACATTGCCCCCTCAAGAGATTGGGTGAAAAGATTCGATTTGAGGGTCGATCTCGCGATAAAGAGGTTCAAAATGGATGGTTATGGATTATGATGCAAATGAGAGGATTTTAAGATGCTTAGAATAACAAATCTATATTATCCTAAACAGCTTAAATGATTATATGATATGAGATGGATGAGATGGATGATGTGATATGCTATGATTATGCAATGGATGATTTATGAGATGCTTAGACTAACAGATCGATATTATGATCATGATATGCATGTGAGATGATATGCAGAATACTAATGATTTATGGATGCAAGATGAATGCATGATGGATGCATTGGTGATGATGATGTTAGTGCAGAAATGAGATGATGACAAGAGGATTCCACAAGTCCATGATTGGTCAAGAATTTATTAGAGATGATGATGAGAAATGATGATGCTAGATGGATGATTTTTCTTTATCAAGGATTGAGATTTTCAAAGGGTCACTTACTTTATGTTTGATAACACACCTAAGCACGATGCATCAAGGTATGAAGGACCAGGATGGCGTTGTACTTAGTGTGATGGACTTTGACTCAACAAGCAGATAGGAGTATTCTTGTTCACACGACATACGAAAACCTTGCTAGGATGCACTTTAGAAGTTTCAAACATCTCATGCAAAACATGGAAAGGTATAACCAATCAATGCAATAGTCAACAAGCCATCCAAAACATCCTATACATATCTAACAAAGAAAGTATTCACCAAGTTATTTTTACAAGAACGTCCAACAAGCTGATGAGACAAAAGATAATGATCATTGCCCCATTCCTATCTCTCTAAATCCTTCGTTCGGATATCATCCGAGAGTCCTTGGAATGAGCGCAATAAGATAAATCAAAAGAAAAGATCAAGTATCAAATAAGCCAATGTTCTTCATACCTTCAGCCAAAGGGATTTGTTTTGATAGGATAAGAATCCAAGTGATATCCAAAATGATGCCCATTGTCGGAACGATATATCCTAGGACATGCATTGTATAGGATGAGGATGGTTTGATAATTGATTGATAGGCTGTTGATATAAGGTTGATTGACATGTTTGAAAATGATCAAGACTTTGATTTTGTTTTAAAGATTTGTTGTTTGATTTTGATTTTATGATTGAAGCTTGCTTTTGACTACTATGAGTTTCTGCTTGTTTTGCCAAAGGATGAAGGTGACGATCAATTTATTATGGATGATTGATTATTGTGGGTGAAAGTGAGATGAGATGGATGGATTTTTCAAATATTTGGATGTTTTGACATTTTTTAGAATGTTTGAGGCTATTTTGGTTTTTTGATGTTTTTTGGATGTTTTTGGATTTTGGTGTTTTTAGATGTTTTAGGATTTTGATGTGTTTTCGAATGTTTTGGATTTTGATGTCTCGGGGGTTGATCAAAGATTAGCCTTGCCTACTTTTAAGCTCAGAGACGACATAGTTCAGATGCCATGTTTTTGACGTTTTCTGATTTTTGAATGTTTTTGGATTTTTGCATGATTTTGACAATTTAGATATGGATATGTGTGATGATATTAGTGTTCAGTTTGGGATTTTGCTGAAAACCAAGCTAAGGTTGATTGATCGGGTCGATGGATTGATGATGATAATGATAACATTGTTGAGGATGCACAACAATGCAAGGATTGATTGATCGGGATTGATGATGATAACATTGTTGAGGATGCACAACAATGCAGGGATTGATGATGATAACATTGTCGAGGATACATGACAATGCAAAGATAGTGTTAAGCAACACAATGATTGGGAACAATATCCCGAGATGATGGATGGGTTGATTGGATTCGATTGATCAGAATTGATGAAGCTTGGTTTGGAACAAAAAAAATGTTTGGATGGTTAGATGTGACGTTTGAAGGGTGTGTTAGATGCAACTGATAGTTATTGTTTGGATTGATGTTCAATTGAAAATGAAGCTTGATAAGGACATGTTTTCATCAAAATATGCCATGGGCTAGTGATTTGGAATTTTTCTCGCAAGTGGTTTGACCAATTTAATTTCACATTTTCCAATGTTTAGATCGCCACATAAGTCGGAGGATACATATCAAGATTTATTCCTGAAGCAAGATGTAAATAGCTGCCCCCAATGTCTAGCAATGTATGGAATGCTATGGATGGATGCTTGGATGGATGTATGGATGGAGGGATATGGATAGTATGCAAAGGATGCCAAGGATTATCTTGCGATAAGATAAGGTGCTCGAATAACAAATGTTTATTGGATAATGCTTCATAGCTCAGATAATGCTGCATAGGATAGGATCAATGAAAATGATCCATGTCAAGATGTTTACCATAAGCAAGTGTAGAGTGTGCTTTAAATTTTCATCAAGATCAAGATAACTCGGATGATGGATAAAGATGTATGCGCATGGATTGGATAAATGGTTCATGGATGAATGGATTTATTATGGTTGCGATGGATGGAATGCTCGATCTATAACGGATGGGATGAGATGCTTTCTCCTGGAGTGGCTCACGTAGATGCTCGATTCTACACATGACACCTGTTTTCCAGGTTTTCATCATGGTCTTGCCCAAAGTTCCACCGTAGTGGTTTTCACTAGAGGATGATTTTTATCTTTACTGTTTTCAATCCTTTTTCTGATTTTTTTGGATTTTTTGCTTTTTTGATTTTTTTGATTTTTTCTAAAGATTTTAAGCTCATGCTGAACCATAAGGTGTTGCTAATGTAGATGCCCCTATCATAATGTGCCATCAATATCCTGCTTGAAGGAGCTGCTTTGCTAAGATACATGCACTTGAATGCAACTTTTGGGATTCTTGATCTGCTTCGTCGATACCAGAGTTGACTTTGTCTTTGTGCGCACATCACGATAAAGTGCCTTCAGAATCCTTATGATGAAGGGTCGTTGCCAATACATGGTCAATGTAAGAATTGGATATTATGCGTGGAGGCGTGGATGGAGTGTGTTTAGGGATAAGAGATGGATTGGTTGACAGCTTGGAATCTTTGACTCTCCAAACTTGGGAAGATGAGCAATGATGGGTGGATACAGAAGTGTGTGTGGAATTAGGACCAACTGCTTGATACACTTTGTACGTCACTTGAAAATCCTTATTTTGCTTTTGCGGACATTCTTGATGGATACTTTTCCCTCTTTTATTTTGCCCCATAGTTTCTTTGACTGATGGAGTTTGATAGGGATGATCTTTCTTTGTATTCTTTGGCATCCATTTGTATTTTATTTGTCCATTATGCTTCTTAGTTTCTTTTGATTTGATAATGTTCTTCATACTTTGATTTAACACTTTCCTTTGGTGTTGGTTCCAATTCATGGATGGGGTGATGGGTGGATGAAGATTCATGGCGTGACTGGTTGTAGTATTGGCACTAGTTTCATCATAAGGATTTTTTGTGCTCCCTATGTTGACGTTTGCTTGAGATGAAGTTGCCCCCAGTATGGTGATAGTATCACCTTTATTCCTTGATTCTGCTTGTTTTGAGATATCTTTTTCAGTAAACATGCTCTGACAAATGACCACCGTAGTTGACGTTCTTTCAATTTGCTGCTCCGCTAACTCTGGATGTTCTATTTGACTTGTTTTGTTGAGTGGATAATGATGGATATCTTTATTCATGATGTCCTCAATCTAAGTTTGGGACATATTTGATCCTGATGTTGACAACTCCGTTTGATTGTAGGAGTTAAGAATCTGCTCTTTTTGTGTAACAAAATCTTGTTCTAGATGAAGATCATCTACATTCCCATCTATAGAAAGCATCTCATGGGTAGATGGAGGAGTATGGATATGATCATCTTGCATGGATAAGAGAGTGTTTATTAGATTATTGTAGTATCTTGAAGATACAAATTCTTGATCTTGATTAATTTCAGAGTTGCTTTCGACATGCTTTCGATCAAGTTCTTGACATGGGGCAGCTTCAAAGGATGGATTTCTTACAAAGGACTTTTGGATGTCGACCTTAGGCATGGTCAAGTTCAAGGTTCCTTCAGCATCTGTAACCATGAGGTCAAAGGGGATCAACATGTTTTGAAAATGACCATTGCTAGACCTTAGTGAAAGATTTTGTTCTTGCGTTGGAATAACTTCTTGAGATATGTCCTCTAACTCATAAGGCAATGTAGAGACATTTTCAATATGATCATTGGTCAATGGATCATGCATTATGTCAATTGGATCAAATAGTCCTAACACTCCTTGAAAGAGATCACTAAAAAGTGGCTCTTGATATATGGTGAGTTGATTATCGGATTGTGTAGATACATCCTCAATGTGCTCCTCGATGGAGAAGTTTTGATCATTGTTTTCGACAATTGCGGTGGAGAGATTGTGAATGTCTTCGACCATAGAGTCAAGTGATGTTGATATTTCTTGAATTGGCTCATTGTTGAGTTTTGTTGGTGGATTTTGATTGTGATTCAAAGGTGACTCTTGACATATGTTGTTTTGATCTTCGAATGAGATAAAAACATCTCCAATGTGTTCTTTGATGGATAGATCTTGAACAATGCTTTCATCAATTGTGGTGGGGAGATTGTCAATGCTATCACCAATGGTTGAATGCCCATTGTTATCCCCAATCATTTTTCGTGTTTGTGCTTGTGTTTTTTGGGTAACTTGAGAGGTTTGTGGGACCACCTGATATTGTTGAAGCATTTTTTGGTAGGCTTGATGTGCTTTTAGTGCGATGCTATGATATTGACTTATTGCACTTGGTTTTGGTGGTAGTGGTGGTGTATTTGGAATCGTGTTGGATGCGATGACAAGTGATTGAGATACACTTGGAGCGACAGTGAGTGTTTGAGATGTGATGGGCATGATAATGGTGGTTGGAATGATTGAAGGGATAGTGATGGTTGGAATGACCAAGGTGATAGGTCCTTGGGAGACCATATTTTGATTGGTTGGGATCAACGTTGTTGTTTGATTAGATACCATCCATTGGTGTGATGTCGAAGGTATATTCAAAGGATTTGTTGTGATGGTTTGATTGATGTTAGGTGGATTGATTTGGATGGCGTGATTGGTGTTAGGTAAAGGGGGAAGCCCTAAACCAAGGAATGATGTAGGTAATGGTGGTGGAGATTTCCCTTGGCGCAATGCCTCAACTATTTTGGAAAGTTCCACAATTTGATCTAGCCAAATTTTTTCTTGATTTTGATCTTGACTCACTTGAGATAGTTGATTTGGCTTTTGTTTAAGTGGATTTGGGATGCCTACTTGCGGTTTTTGAATGGGATTATGGGAAAATTAACTTTGGATAATGTTCTGATTTGGGATGATGTTCAAATTTGGCATGATAGGATGAACATTGTTGGTATTGGGAATCATTTTTCCAAATTTTTTTGAGTTAGAATTCATGTTTCAAAAAATTGCACTTGGTACATCCACATTTGGTTTGTAGGGATTTGGTGGAATGACGTTCGTTTCAAGGCTCATGCATTGATTATTCGATTGGTGGATTTGTAGGTTTGGACTTAGATCTATCATTGGGAAATGTGTTCCAAACTTTGACTTGGGCATACTCACACTTGTTGTACCATTAACATTTGTCGAAGGCAATGATCCTATGCATGGACTTTGATAATTGATAGGCATTGCGAGGCTTTGAAGATTCAACTGATTTGGATTACCCAAGATGTATGGATCAAGTTTATATTCCATGTTCTTCTTGTGTTTTGACCTTGTCACAAAATTGACCTCTAGGGTTCTTAGGACCAATGACGAGATGAAGGATGAAAGGTGTAAATGATATGGATGATGAACGTTTAGGGACTTTGGATCAATGCTAGACTTAGGGCTTGATTTTGATTGGTTGATTTGGATGATGAACTTGTAAACCCTAAGATGTTGGATGTGATCTTAGGATGGACTTGTTCAAAGGATTTTTGATTCAATTAAATGCATGAAAAAGGATGCATTCCCATACATCTAACTAAACGAGGTGATTTTGATGATGATTTAAGGATGTACCCAAGTCTAGATAATGATGTTTCCAAAGATCTAAAGTTGTTTGTGGGATGGAGATGATAAATGTTGGAGATGGATGAGGTGTTTGATTTGATCCTAAAAGACTTAGAGAGACTTTGTTTACTAGGCCAAGGTATTGAAGAACACACTTTTCTCTAAGAGCAATCAAAAGACCAATATGACCAAAAGATATCAAGCATATGTGTGGGGTCCAATTTGTTATCTTTGCTTAATGAGTTCTTTTTACCACAAACACACTTCTTGATTAGGTTTCAAACTGAATGTCCAATTTCACAACTTCTTTTCATCCCACGAAGTGCTATGTGGAAATTCCAAGAAATTAGGACAAGGGTTGCCTAATGTTGACCTTTGTAAGAGCAAATTAAGATGTAAACCCAATTACTTAGAAACCTCTAAGGACATAATCCCAAGGGTAAGCAATAGTTCTTGGGTTGTTTCAAAGGTATTTTCTCTAACTAAGGGGTTTGAAATTCTGATGATGATGTTGAATGATGGTTTTGCAATGTTTTTGATAAACACACTGTGTTTTCAAACAAGCAATGTAACATCCTAGCTTAATGGTACGTTTTTCTTAGTGGGATTGCCTCATGCCCTTCATAGAAGAGATGATTTTACATGCAACCAAGGAAAAATATATAGGTATGATGAAATCCTAACCTCTATATTTCAACCAAGATCGGACATGGCAAGTAACTTCTTGGAATCAAAGTTCTAATGCACCACTTTGAAAAACTCGCTCAATGGATAAATAGGCCACTACAAAACAAGGGTTCTAGTTCAGACTTTCCATTCATGGAGATTGACCCATACGGCAAGAGTCCCCTTTCGGATCCATCTTGTCGGAGCCAACCGTGTGATAATGGCATTTAACCAATACCCACATTTATATCCTGGCTGGAAATACTCTTGGATTTAGAGTGTTACCAGTTGAGTCGTTCCCTTGGGTGAGTAATTTTTCCCCAAGGTAGGCCCTCTTAAGATAAAAAAAAGAGCAAGCAAAGACACAATCCGTAACTCGATCGATCTTTGATGGCACAAAGAAAGAGAATGTATGCGAAAATGCCCCTACTCACACTCGCACAAGATGTTGTTCAATTTTTAAGCCCAAATCAAAGTGTTTCAAAGCAATAAAATGTATTTTGAGTGTTTCTCTTGCACCCTAGATCGCACGAAGCACAAGGGGAGAGGATGCGCATTCAAAATGCACCCAAGACAAAATCACAATTCAAGCACTTATTCATTTTATAGCCTTCAAAGCAATTGTGTGATTCATTTTAAGCACCAAATGAAATATGAAGATTTCTTGTCCAATTTTTAACCCAAAACAAACTCTAGTAAGTGTCTAAGCTTGAATTTTAGCCTTTTGCGAATGGAGAAAATCAAATTGTTCTTTTCAGACCCAAAGGAAATTAGTGCCCTAGGAGCGAAAAGGTAACAATTTCATAAATAAGTGTTGAACAAACACTTAAAGCGTTAAAAAACACTTTGAGTTTTCAAAAAAAATCTCCCTCCTTTCATTTTCATTTGCTAGCCTTCTCCTTCGCTTTGTACCTTTTCCTTTCGCTTTTCCTTTGTACCTCAAGATTCAAAGCAGAAATCGCTTAAAAGCGAGACAAGCGAAAACTAATCTCCCTATAGCTGCTGCTTCAACCTATTCTCAATAAACAAAGAGTCGAGCGTATCTACGTGAAAATGATTTAGTGTTTGATTAGTTCCTAAGATATGTTAAGAAAAAAAAATCACTCAAAAGAACATATGTTAGGAAGTGATCATTCCCTGATTAAATAGTTCGCTAATTCTGCATTTTAAGACAACATCGATATTAGTGCAGAGAAATATCAAGATTAAGTTTAAACAACAATATGATATTGTTCAACAATGAATATAGAAAGAAATTTTAAAATATAACACACTAATGATTTCTCTCTAAAACATATTTCTCTCTAAAACATTTCCATTAAGTGTCATCAGAGGTTGTATGAAATTATGAGGACTTACTTCCACCTCAAACACTAGAACTTATTGATGTTACACTTAGTAATAAATGGAATATTTGGAAAATATCGCCACCTACCAATTAAATCAATCCATATAAAAAAAAAAACAAAAAAAGCTGGTAGGTGATGCATGAGTCAATGAAAGTAATGCCGCATACACCAGTGGTAAAAAAAAAAACTTTTAACCGTAGCATAGGTTACCATCAATTTCAAAATAAAGTAGGCGCCAAAATGCATCGACAACAGTTCAAATTCAAAATAAAGTTAACCATAGAATGCAGTCCCATCTTTACTACCTTCATTAACTTACTTGCACCGATAGGATGGCGTATCAGAGAATTGATTGCATATTTAATGCTGCCACCTGCCAAGGTATCTCTGGTGAATAAAAAATTGTAGGGTTCCAACATAATTACTGCCTACGACTCAACCATAATAGACACCGAAGAAGCCCGAGACTTGCACCTGATCGTGATTGCTATTAACGGTGGCATTAAATACCACCTTTACATAAAGAGATGTAGACAGGCCACTAGTTAGACATTAACATCCACATATGATAATTGACTGGTTTTAGCGCATAGGAGCTTGCCAAGTTAGTAGGCCCAAAAAGAAAGCTACAGAGTGGTTAGAAATCTTATTGTTTATGGATCAATAGTTTGGCGTGTAGATGAGAGGACAATATGCTGCTGTGTAAGAAGCAAAGGACCGAGCAGAATGAGAAATAAAGATATACGCTTTCTTGTGGAAGAAGAAAGAAACATCTAATCGATAATGTCAGTCTTATCAGTCAAATCATTCTCTCAGAAGCTAACATACCTAGCGACCAGTGGATTTGTAGGATGTTGCAGTTATACCTATTGTGTATTGGTGAACAAAGATCTGTAAGGTGACTGAGAACCCTTAAATTTTTGCACGACGTTGACCATCTTAGTGTTTGTGCCTGCTTTAGTTTCTTACCCCTTCACCAACGCTCTCACCGCCTTAATGTCTCCTAGCATGATAGAACATGTGTGAGGCCTTTTCTTCTTCAGATCTGTGCGGGTCTGTTTGAAAAGTGAAGTGCTCAAGTTGCATGGGCCGTAGGAAACCCCATGGACTCAAGTTCTGCTAGTAGCTCTTTATTAACCTTTGCAACTGCCATTTCTGTGCCTTCAGACATGGGAGTATCTTCTCCAACTGCAGCTACAGACGGGCTAGGAGAGGGATCCTTCTTCACCTCTAAATCAATGGGCTTAGCAGCCTATGCAGTTTTGTCAGTGAACTCTGTGTGGCCAGTCCTCTTCGTGTGTAAGTCACTCTCAGTCTTAGAGCGGCAAGGAGCGGCAAGGTTTTCCGCAAGCCGCGTAGATTAGATAAAGCATAGCTTCAGTCGCCTTAGAGAAATCGGCATGGCCTATGAGCTTGGCATGCTCTTGAGCTTCCTACGTGGTGCAGCTATGCCAAAATAGAAGCACAAAGAAATGTATGTGATTTGTTTGATAGGAAGCCTGAAGAAAATGTTATCTCATGGAGTACGCTGATTGCAGGATAGGCATTAAATGCATTTGTTAGAAAAGGCTTTAGAAACTATTAAGCCAACGCTATTAGCAAGTGGAAATCAAGAGCAGAGAGGCCCATGGAGATAAAAAGGCACTGCACAAAAGAAGATTCACATGCTTAGCTCTCTAATGACAGAACAATGAACTTATTCTACTGTGACACACAAAAATATGTGACACCCAAGCTATGAAAGGTGTGGCGATTGGATAGGTGCATGTAGAAGATCTATAAGGATAGCTCGTGGCAATCTAAAGACAGTTGTTATGGGTCCGCCCCACCCCCAAATGCGTGTTACAGAAACATAAACTTAGAAGGCGTGGCTATTATGATTTGAAGTGTCCTCCATTAATTGATAGTTGAGCGAGATTGGTAAACATGCAAAGACGCTAGGACTGAAAATGTAAGAGGCGTTGACTCCAAAATATACACTGATGTTGCAGACTCATCTGACAATATCAATATAACTTATCAGCAGAATCTACACAATTAGATATGTATGCATAAAATCTTCACATGAAGAAATAACACGACCAGATTTACAGGAAGAAATTATTGTATAGAACAAGCACAATAAAATCACATTTATATAGATCTGTATGTACACATGTATATATGAAACACATTCGTTTAGATCTGTATGTGCACTTGTATGTATGCAAGCAAATGATTAAATGCAATCTAAATGATGCAGACAAAAAAAACATGTTTTCTATTAGTTTGTCTGCTTTAAGTTTAGACAATAACAGGCCTAAATACAGAGATATTTAGAATCACAGCCTAGTGCATGAAACCTCAAATCAAAACAACCAAACAAAGCCTACAAAATTCATTATAAATATACTAGAAGCAACAAGAAGATTTTAATTCAGTCATTGAATCCAGATTGCTTCAATCACATTTATATCCCTCTCAGTATGCTATACTGTCTAGCTTGAAAGAAAGAATAACATCTATCAATCACAATATCATAAAATCACTCTCAAATGCATTTAAGAATAATATATAACAATTTGACATTTAGCAAGAAAACTCCCTCTGCCCTCCTTCTAGCGCCATTTTGTGGATGCTAAAAATCTACAAATGGTTAGTTTAAAACAAAACAACATTTTAACATCCCTATGAAATAATGAAACATGTCAATCATGGAATAAAATGGAACAATAGAAACTAAAGAAAGCATATAAAAGACATGATCCAACTCTATCTCATAGTGGATTGGTGTCACATGTGCTAGTGACCCTTTCCCAATCCTTGGTTGATAAGCTAGTGATGAAATTGCTATGGATATGGAGATGATAAATGGACAAGATCAAATCTCAAAGAGAATGACCTTGCATCAAGTTGTGTAGATGATGGATATGATGAAGTGAAATGTACAAGATCAAATCTCAAATGAAGAGAGTGACCTTGCAAGAGATTGTGGAGGTTGTGAAGGATTTGATAAGAGATGAAGCCTCTATTTTATAGATTTTCAAAATGCTAAGTGTTGAAAATGGACCAATGTGGGACAAAGATCAAGCCAATAAGATAAGGCTACTTGTCAAGTGATGATAGGCCAATGGTTGTGCAAGATTTGGGAAGAGTGCCCATGAGAGGGAAAATTTGAATTCAAATTTGAGAGTAAATGCTGAGTGGGGGACAAGAAAATGAGCAATAAATGCAATGTTGGAGGAGCAAATCAACTTGCCTTTGAATTCAAAGTTGAGGGAATATTCCCCATAAATGCCATGTTGATGGAAAATCTTGGATTTAATAAATCAATAAATTGATTTATATGTGCAAGTGGCTAAATCTAGAGAATGCAAGTGGGAGAGATTAGTATTTAATCAGGGTTAGATTAAATAGATGATGATTATGCTGATTTAATGCTGATTAGGTGAGTTGACTTTTAAGACTTTGATATTTGATTTATTTAAATCAGAAAATGATGGAATATGATTTAGGATTTGATTTAAATGGATTTTTGATTTATTAAAAGGTTGATGATAATGTTTATTTGATTTTAAATAAATGATCCTAGGAGATGAAATTACCTAATGAATGGATGAAAGTGCACCTGATTAATTGATGAATGGTCCTAATGCGACATCTAGTTCAGTTGATGAATGAACCTAATCAAATGCAGAATGTTAATTTTGCATGTCTACAGCAATATGCAATATGCAATGTGTAATGTGTTGATGGTTTGTGAATGCAGGGTGAATGCAATGATGATAATGATTTGATTAACTGTCATGGTACCATGTTAGCACAAAAAGCAAGAGATAGAAGAAAACAAGAGATTCCAACAAGACATGAGATGATGATAATGATGATTATTACTTGTTGAGGAGTTAGTATTTTCAAAGGGCCAATTACCTTATGTTTGATTACACACATAAGTATGATGCATCAAGGTATAAAGAACCATGATGGAATTGTACCTAGTGTGCTGGACTTTGACTCGACAATCAAATAGGAGTATCCTTATTCACACCTAGCATACAAAACCTTATTTAGAATGTAGTTCAAATATTCAAAACATCTCAGACAAAAACATATAAAGGAAAGCCTTCCTATGTGGTCAAAACGATACCTAAAACATCCACCCTGCACCTAAGCAAAGCATGCATGACCAAGGTTATATTACAAAAATATCCAACAAGCACAACAGATAAAAGATAATGATTGTTGCCCCATTCCTATCTCTCTAAATTCTTTTGTTTGGGATATCATCGAGAGGTCCTTGGAATGGGTGCAATGAGATACATCAAAAGACCAAGATAAAGTAAACAAACAAGCTAATGTTCTTCATTACTGCTAGCCAAGACTAAACTGCGATGATGCCTGATGTTGATGTCCATTGCAAGAAGGATGCATCCTAGGACATGATGATATCAGATGATTTGATATGGGACTAATTGG
Source organism: Sequoia sempervirens (assembly GCA_007258455.2). Classification (NCBI taxonomy): domain Eukaryota; kingdom Viridiplantae; phylum Streptophyta; class Pinopsida; order Cupressales; family Cupressaceae; genus Sequoia; species Sequoia sempervirens. Next base: position 795,650,997 of record VDFB02270651.1, read on the forward strand.
AGATAGGCTATTGATACAAAGAGTTGACTAACTTGTTTACGTGCTGACCTAGACTTAATATTTTGATGTTTAAGTTTTTACTTTTGAACTGCTAGAGTTGTTTCAGATTGTTTCACCAAAAGGTTGAGGGTGACGATGATTTATTATGAGTGATGTTTATTGTAGATGAAATCGAGATGAGTCAGATGAATTTTTTCAAATATTTGGATGTTTTTGATGTTTTGAAATGTTTTGAGGCTATTTTTTGTATTTTTGAGATTTTTCAAATATTTTGATTTTCAAATTTTCAAATGTTTTGGGGTTTTCTGAGATTTTGACCAAGAGACTAACCTAAAGACCTATCCTAGGGGTCTCAGGGGCTAATCAATAGATTAGCCTTACCTATGTTATACATAGAAACCATGTAGTTCAACTGACACAAACTCAATTATTGATGAGATATGAACAAATGAATTGCTAGTTTATTATGATGGACTTCTAAAGGACTAATCTAAGTGTCTCGGGGGATGAATATAAAAGATCAACCTTTCCTACATTCAAGGCTCAGAGACACGTAGTTCGACAAGACGACTCTATTTTTTGACTTTTTGACCGACTTTTTGACCTTTTTTTTGGATTTTGATATGTTTTGGGATTTTTGCATTTTATGAATGTTTTGTATTTTCTGATTTTCTGATGCTTTTTGATTTTTTGATTTTTTGATGTTTTTGGTTTTTTTAAAATTTTAGCGACCTCAAGAACATACACGAATCTGATCTTATGAAAACATGCCCCCAGTGTGATACAATAGACTACTCTAATAAAGGCAGGACAATCTGACCTTGATAATGGGCCGAGTAGTACTAGGAGGGATCATGATACAAACACATGACCAAGCTATGATGCAGATGTGAATGGATGATGGATGGAGATATGGAATGCAATGGATGATGAACACGTAATGGCTAGATGATGCATAGATGATGCAGAACAAGCTGTGAAGGTCCTGGAGGATGGAAAGTGTTTATTTACACAAGGTGCCTGTTTGCTAGGTTTTCACCAAGGTACTTGCCCAAAGCACCACCGAAACGGTTTTCACTAGAGTACGATTTTTCTCTTTACTGTTTTTGATCATTTTTTTTCTTTTTTCTTTTTTGTTGTTGTCACCATGATGCCTGTTTACCGGGTTTTCATCAAGTTGACCATTTTTTTAGGTCATTTTCTAATTTTTTGGAATTTTTGGTTCTATACCTTGAAGGATTTAGGCATAAAACTTTTTGAGATGGGAGTTGTTCATGGCCTCCTGTAGAGGCTCGCCTTCTGGTGTTGACAACTGATATGCCCCTGACTTGTAGCTTGCTGTGATGATGAATGGTCCCTGTTAGCACCTTTTCTGGTTCTCTCATTTTCTAGTTGTTTGCCTTTGATTTTCTTGACAAAACTTTAGCTATGGGGTGTGTTTCATTTTGGCACGTGGATTAAATGGGTTCCCACAAGGGTTGAGCTCAGTGTGCTAAGTGTTCATGTCTATGGTGGCCAGATTTTCCTTTTCTTCCTTGCCTTGTGTTTTTCCTTGTTTGGCAGAGGTGGGATCAGAGTGAAATCAGGATCAAGATTTTTCCTTTTGCTCCTCTTTCAAGTTTCATTCTGCCTCTAGTTCCGCGCCTTTGTTTTTCCTTTTGACTTTTATTTCCTCTGGCAGAGGCGAGATCAGAATGGAAACCAGTTTCAGAACCTTGCTCGTGTTTCACTTTCTGGTTTCGTTCTGGCCCTGGCTTCGCTTGCGTCGATTTTCCTTTTTGTCTCCGCCCTCGTGGCTTTTTGGTTTTGTTTTGGTTTCGGCTTTGCCTCCGCAGTCTTTTGTGGAGGTGGGGGCGGGATGGTTTTCAGTCCCAGTCTCTTTTGTTCCTTTTTGTTCCCCACTCCGGCTCTGACTCCTTCTCTTTCCTGGTTCCGGCTCTGACCTTGTTTGGTTCCCATTCTGTTGGCTTTTTGATTCATTAACCTGCCTGGCCGGTACACCTGCAACTTAAGTTCCCCCCGAGCCCCTTTGTCTCGTCGTTAACCGACCCCTTGCTACCGTTTTCACCGGCCCTGCGTTGCTTTCGCTGAGACCTTTGGCGCTCGGGATTACCTCTTGGCGACCCTAGCTTGTCTCCCCGAAATCCTTTTTCTGCCCCTAGTGTAGTGCCATCGATGTGAAGTCATAGCGAGATTGCAATGTTATACCGACCGATGGTGAATGGATGTGTTTCGAAAAAAGTCAGGGTTCTTGGGATAAGGTCTTAGTGAAGATATATTGTTTCCCTGACTAGTGCTTGTGGATGTCTATCGGTGAGACATTCACGTGGTTTTGACAACTAAGGATGATCATATCGATAAAGGTTGTGACTATCAGGGTGGTGTCTCACCTAGTTCTATATGTCTCCCCGACTTGTGCACATGGAACAGTTCGTCAGCGTGAATCAGATGGTCGGGCTAACATTCAAAGATGTCTCGGTGATAGATGCACTTTGGGATCCCATTGGCATGGGTTATGATCTGTGGCAGGAGGTCTTGGCGAATACGATTTGTTACACTGACCAAAAACATAAAGGTAATCTCTTTGGTAAGAGCTATGGTTTTCGGCGAGAGGTCTTGGCGAGTGACCTTCGGTCTTGCCGATGGAACATAAGGGTCTTCATCGGCATAGGTTTTGTAATGTCTCAGCGACTCCGAGTGAATGAAGGGCTCTCGGTATGACACAATATTTTCTACGTGAGGTTTCCCCGATGACAGTATGCTATAGCGACATTCATAAGGGAGAATGTTGCATCGGCGAAAGAAACATAAAGTCACAGCGACATCGCATAGGGGGTTTCTTTCAAAGGCTCTTCGGTGTGAGTTATTTTCTTCAGGGAGATGTCTCCCCAACCATTGCCTGTCTCGCTGATTGTGTTGGCCCCTTGATAACACATGTTCTCTTAGGCCAGATGTCTCCCCGAGTTCCTTCTGTCTGGCCGATATGCCCGGTGACTTCGGTGTAACTGTTTTTGTCGCCTGGAGGTCTTCCCGACACCGCTTTGTCTTGTCGACAGTGGTGGCCTATTTCAATGGTCCAATGATATTTAAATGATAGCCATCTAATCTTAGTGATTGATGGTGGAGATTCAAACATGCGCGCGGCTAGGGTTTGGAGGGTGTTTGCGTGCGAAAACCAGAAGGCTGGAGCATTCATGGCAACAGGTGGAATGTGGCTGGCTCTATCGGGCTAGCATTCATGGTGACGCGACTCTGGGACAAGGATGACATGGCTCAAGTATGGATGTGCGGATTTTGCGGTGGATTTGGTGCAAGTTGATTGATCTCTATCCGTGTAGGAGTGTCCCTCCTGACAGTTATCCAACCAGAGGCATTTATGTGACCAGAGAAGTTGTTCAAGGTCACTGTGAGGGTTTTGATTAGTCACGATGCAGTTGGGGTCTGACATGGCATGTTGATGTGGCTTTGAGCTGGGTGGTGATCCCTGGATTGTTTAAAAGGAATTTTTGAATCATTTGTAAGGGTCTTCGGCCAGAAGTTAGAACCAAATCTGAAGAGAAGGGTACTGAGTCACAGAGTTAGATTACTATCAGAGTTTAGGATCTAGGGTCTGTAATTGGTTAAATTGTGAGGTTTTGGACACATGTATGAATCTGAATGTATAGATTGAGGTCTTTAAGTCTCTCCTTTGTATTGTGCATATGGATTGTTAATGAAAGTTGATCAAGGATCATTTCATTAACCATTTTAATGTAATGTTTTTCTGTCTGTTCTGGTTGTTGCTCCTATTCAAGGAATAAGTTAAATGCTTTAATCATATCAGAGATTCACATGTATGATAGGAGGATTTGATAAGTAGTCTTATAGATCTGATCACTAGTTGTGAGACTAATAAGGTTAATCTTGCAAAGACTTTTTTATGTCTAGAGTAATGGTTCCTTCTATTTGCAGGTTATTGTGACTCCTAGCCCAATGGATAATGGCAGTAATCTGATATTTGCTATATGTCTTTAGGGTTCTAGTCTTCTTGCTCAAGATCATTCATTTTATTTAATTAAACTTGTTTGATATCTTGCCCTACCTCCTGGTTTCTTCAAGGTTGAGTTACTAAGAATCTAGCCCCATTTGAGGTCCTCAATGCTTGAGATCAGGAGTTATCTGCTATAAAAAGCAATGTCTAGTCTTCTTTGAGGCATTGCGTGGGTATACCCGCCCTGATTCTGCAGAGCCTAAAGTGCAGGAGATCTTTTGATCTTGTTAGTTGGTCCAGGTCCTCCGAGCTACCCTTGATTGGAGTTGGCTACTCCATAGGTAGAAAAGGAGACCAACCTGGTTTGCAAGAAAAACACCCAACAGTCCCAACTAGTTGGGTTCAAATTTTCCTTTGCTATTTGGATTTGGGACGTTTTTCTAATTCTCCTTCAACACAAGTTCCCTGACTTGGAAGGCCTGCTTTTGATCCTCTTGTTATAACTCCTCTTGAGTAGGTTCTGATAGACCTACAAATGGTTCAATGCTTCTATACACCACTCATCTAGCAACTCTAGCTCATTCAACCTTGATACTCAGTATTCTTCATTTGTGATGATGTTTTGCAGTGATATTCTTAGTGATGGGAGCTCAGTCTCAATGTGTAATACTACCTATGATTCGTAGACTAGGGAAAATGGGGTGGCACCTGTTGGTGTGTAGATGCTAGTTTGACAGGCTCATAGGGTGGGATTTAGCTGTAGATGCTAGTCACAACCTATGTCATTGACTGTATTTTTGAGGATTTTCAAAATGGTTTTATTGGTAGCTTTTTCTTGGCCATTGCCTTAGGGATAGTATGGTGTGGAGAAACGATACTGGATTTTGAATTTTTCACATAGGTCACGAACATCTTGATTCTTGAAAGGTGCCCCATTATCTGAGATAATAGCTTGAGGAATAACGTAGCGGCATATAAGATAGTTCATGATGAACTTTGATATTTGCTTTCCAATGATGTATGTCATGGGGATGGCTTCCACCCACTTGGTAAAGTACTCAGTGGTAGTAATGATAAACTTGTGGCCATTAGATGAGGTGGGGGTTATCTTTCCAATGAGATCGAGTCCCAATTGCAAAAAGGGCCATGGTGTGATAATCAGATGAAGCTCTTGATCTGGAGCATGGATGAGGTCACCATGCTACTGAAATTGTAGGCACCTTTTGACGTAGTCATGTGCTTCTCTTTCCATTGTAGGACAATAATATCCCATCCTTAGCAATTTCTTGGCCAAGGTCATTCTGCTTGAGTGTGAACCAAAAATACCATTATGTACCTCAGTTAAGGTGGTCAATGCCTCCTCAACATTTAAACAGCATAATAAGGTTCCTTCTATGCTCCTATGGTAAAGGGTATTTCCTAAGATGATGAACCAAGATGCTTTCTTGACAAAAGTTCTTTTTAGGCTTGAGGGTAAGTCAACAGGTAGGACACGTATTCGCAGGTAGGTATAAATGTCATGGCACCAAGGATCACCAGGACCAATGATTTCACACACAAATTATGACTTTGGTACCTTGAATGTGGGCATGAGAAGTTGCTCTACCAAGAATCCATATTGTTTGGGGACGTTGCGAGGGATGTCTAGTAGGGATCCAATCATTGCCATGGCATCTATTGCTCTATTGTTTGCTCTAGGAATCTTCTCAAATGTGATATCAATGAATGATTCTTTGAGGCTCTCTACCAAATTTTTGTATGGAGTCATCTTATCATCCTTTGTTTGGTACTCATCATTTAATTGGTTTATTATCAGCTAGGAGTCTCCATATATTCTGAGGGCCATGATGTGCCACTACATTGCTATTCTAAGACCTATGGTTAATACCTCATACTTTGCAATGTTATTAGTGCAGGGGAATGCCAATTTGTAAGATCTAGGTATATAGTCCCCTTATGGGGTGATGAAGAAGACACCAACTCCTGATCCATGCTTCATGTAGGAACCATCAAAGTAGAGTTTCCAGTGGTCGGCTATGCTGAGATTGAAGATGGATTCATCCAAAAACTCTGATATGAGTGGATTCTCTAAATACATGGGTGCTTCTGCAAGCTGATCTGCAATTACTTGACCTTTGATTGCTTTCTGTTCCACATACTTGTTGTCGTATTCAGATAGAATCATGACCCACTTAGCCATCCTTCCTATGAGCATTTCCTTTGACAGTAGGTACTTTAGGGGATCGATCTTGGTGATGAGTTTGATTTTGTGTGCCAACATGTGTAGTGTCTGAATTTATGTGAAGCAAACACCACTTATAGACATGATTTTTCAATGAATGAGTAGTTTAACTCATGCCTGACCATTGTGTGGCTGATGTAATACATGGCCCTCTCTATCCCATTTTCATCATGCTGAGCTAGAAGAGCACAAAGGGCTACTACTGTTGCTGACACATAAAGGATTAGTGGCTTTCTTGGGTTCAGTGGCATGAGGTCTGGCGGTGTGAGTAGATATTCTTTGATTTTGTTGAAGGATTCCTCACACTTCTCATCCCATTTATACGCTACTCCCTTGTGAAGTAGGTGAGAATATGGGTTTTTCTTATCTGCCACTTGTGTGATGAATTTGTGGATGGATTGAAGCCTGCCTTGGAGGCCTCTCAACTGTTTCAATGTTTTGGGTGCCTCCATCTTGAGGATTGATTTTACCTTAGCTGGATCTATTTTGATACTCCTCATTGACAATATGTATCCCAATAGATTTCTTGACTATACACTAAAGACACACTTCTTTGGATTTAAACAGACCTTGTATTCCTCTAGCCTGTCAAAAATGGCACTCAAGGTTGCTATATGATCTCTCCTCTTTCTAGATTTTGCTAGTATGTCATCGACGTAATCCTCAACATTTTTATGGATCATGTCATGAAAGATTAAGGTCATGGATCTTTGATAGGTGGCCCCAACATTCTTTAGGTTGAATGGAATCATGTTCCAACACTAGGTCCCCCATGGATAAGTGAAGGCCATTTTGTGTTGGTCTTCTTTGGCAATCATTATTTGGTTGTACCCAAAAAATTGTCCATTAGAGAAAGCATTTCATGTATTTCCATCATGTCTACAACCATGTCAATGTTGGGCAATGGGAAATCATCTTTCAGACATGCTTTGATTAGGTCTCTGAAATCCGTGCAGATATGGATGCCCCCATCAAGTTTTGAAACAAGAACTAGGTTTGATACCCATTCTGGGTAATCAATTGGTCATATGAATCCTACATCAAGTAGTTTTTTCAATTTCATCTTGAACAATAAAGCAATCTAAGGGTGCATTTTCCTGAGCTTTTGTATGATAGGCTTTGCTTCTGGATAAATTGCTAGATTATGAACCACAAATTTTGGATCGAACCCGAGCATGTCTGCATAGCTCCATGCAATGCTAGATTTCCATTCTCTTAAGAAGGCTTCCAAGAGATCTTGTTCCTCTGATAGGAATGACTCTGCATAAAATGTGATGCGCGGGGTTTCCTCTGTTCCCAAGTTGACTGGGTTGCATTTTTTGGCTAGGACCACTAATTTTTCCTGATGTAAAGCTTTGAGAGGAAGATTGAATCCCCCATCCAAAAGCACCTCAGAGAGGTTTTCATCATCGGATGCATCCTTTCTTTTTACTATTTTTGGGTTGGAGAGTGCCATGTTGTTGTTTTCACTCAAAGACCTAGAAATTATTCTCAATTTTTCACTTTTGTGACTAAGGGATTCAATCATTTCCCCATAAAATACCTGTGTCCAGCTCAATGTTGAATCCTACTTTATGATCCCCACATGGAATATTATCCCCTAGTCCCATGAATTTTGAGAGCGCCTCATCGTTTTCGAATGTGTCAAGAATTGGCAGTTCTCATTGGTTGTAATTGATGAGTTGGGGGTATACTAAGTTGATTTCATGGTTTTTACTGGTTGGCTCAAATGATATGGTACTAATCATGAGAAGGGTAGTGTCCTCAAAAAGCATAGGTAGATTGGTCATGGGATCTTTGTCATCACTACTACTACAGACATTAATTATGTCAAATGTGAAGTTGTCTATGACTCGACCTATAGATACGGGTAAGCGAAGTTTGACTGCTGATTGCTGAGGAGTTCTGACCTTCCTAACTGGGGGATTTCTACCACGTATGGTTATAATCGAAGGGGTACATCCGAGGCCAAGATTTCTCATTTGTGTCTCAAGAATGATAGGTATTAGAAGTCTGTTGTCATTTTGTCCAAGCCTCTGGTTTCTATCATAGCCCATGGCGAGCATCATTTGTAAGCCTTTACTATTGTCATCAATTGGTAGATCAACTATTGGTCTATTTTCTTGATATAGGAGATGCGATGGATCCTCTTCTATTACTTCTTGGTTGACATCTCCCCAAGTTCTGAAGTTGGAATATCCTTCAGTGGATGTTTGGGATGTGGAGGCTTCATTTGATTACAATCATCCTCGTGTTCTGGGAGATTGTGGTAACTCTTCTAACAAAAAAGCATTTTTGGGAATTATATAGTTTCCGCAACCATTGTCTTGGATGATGACTTTGATATCAGAAATGGTGGGGATGGAGGGAGTGGCGGGTGTCTCTATCACAAAAGTGGAAGTGAGAGTGGCTGGATCAATGTATGGGGTTGATGGACCTTCATCATTTTTAGGCACTTGAGGGATTTTATAATATTTTTCCTCGAGGTTCTTGTAGTAAGAAAATGGTTTGGGATCCCCATGGATGGTGACCTCTTCGCCTTCACATGTGAATTTCACACATTGATGGAAGGTTGATGCTACTGCTTGCATTGCATGGATCCATAGACGTCCCAGGAGAATGTTATAAGGAAGATCAAGGTCAAGGACCTGACAAGTGGTTTCCATGATTGATGGACCTACTTGAATAGGGATTTGGATTTTGCCTTGGGACACTCTTTCTTGATCATCATACACCCTAATTGTGATGCCTTTTCCTTTTTCAATGGAATCCTCTAAGTTTTTTAGGTTCTTAATGAGCTTGGGGAAACAAATGTTTGAACCTGCACCTCCATCCACCAAGACTCGCTTGATTTTTTTTTTCTACACTAGGACCTCTAGATGGAGTGCATGGTTCTAAGATGGTTGGGTGGGAAAATCTTGATCGGAGAATGTAGGGAGATTCAGGGTAATGATGTTTCCAACCATAGCTTGGAATTGTTCCGCATCAAGATCCGTGGGGACAGTGGATGAAGCCAATGCTTCCTCAAGGATTTTCTTGTGGGCAGATGGAATTTTTAGCAACTCCATGATGGAGATTTGTGCGGGGGTTCTTTTTAGTTGATCGAGGACATTATAACCATTGGGAATAGATCTTGAGTTGGGATTGGGTGCTCTATTTGGTTGAGATGACCCTGCAATGGTAATTTTCTTGCCTCTTGTGGTGACTCCACAATCAACATGGGCTCCTTTGATGGTTATGGTAGCACAATATTCATCTAGGGATGCCATGACATGGTCATATATATGATTGAATTTTTTTAATGTTCCTTTTCCCTTATTTGTGTTAATGTTCCCTTTGTTATTATGATTAGGCATTAGATTCATGTAGATCTTGAGGTTTTGATTTCTTACTGGCTGCTCCACATTTATGAATTTTTGATCAATGAGGTCTTGGATTAGGTTTTTCAATCTCATGCAATTGTTAGTGGTGTGCCCTTTGATTTTTTGGAAGTCATAGAGCTATTTTTCGTTGTACCAGGGTGGTTTTACATCTGGTTCCTGGTAATTCTCATAGGTGGGAATCTTGATGAGGTTTTCGTTTATTAACTTCTTCATGATGACCTCAAGTGGTTCCCCTAGAGCAGTGCATTTCCATTTGGGGGAGTTTTTGTTTCATTGGGGTGGCCCCCTTTGATCGTTTATGTTGTTGATTGCTTGATTGTTCGGCTGTTGTGTCACTGCATTAGCTTGATGATTGTTTTGATGATGGTTTTGGGGTTGTTGTTGGGGTATGGGTGTTTTTTTCTGAGGGGTGATGATAACAACTTTGGCATCGAAAACACCATCGTTGGTAACATTTTTGTTTCTTTCCCATGTGTGGGGTTTGTTTTTGTAACTGGTGGATGGGTGATTGTTTTGTTATTGCGGATATGCGGGTGATCCTCCTTGTGACATAAGGGCTCCTTCGATGTTGAGCACCTTGGAAATCAATTGGTCATACGTGGTGATCCCTTGCACCTTGAGATGAAATTCCAAGGCTTCGTTGAGGTTGGATATAATAGTGGACACTTGTTGTTCTTCAGGCATGGTCCATTTGCTCTGATTGGCCTTGGATCACCATCGTTGTAGGAATGAAGCAAATGATTCATTCTTCCCTTGTTTTACAACTAATAGTTCCTCTAGACTGACATCCATTCCGATGTTGAATGCGTAATTTTTGATGAATACGTCTACTATTTCTTGGATCTTCTTAATGCTAGGAGGAAGGCGAGAGAACCACTCCATGGCTTCGCCAACCAAACTTCTAGGAAACAACCGCATCAGATACATACCATCATATGCAACTTCCATACAATGAACTTGGAATTCCCTAATGTGATCTTTAGGGTTTCTTGTCCCATGATATGTATCAAATTTGGGGATCTCAAATCCCTTCGGGAGTAGGTTCATTGTAAGACTCCTATCGAACAGGTAAGGACACAAATTGCTGGGTGTTTTGGTGGTTCTCCCTGACTAAAGATCGAGCACTTGTTGCGAGAGCAACTTGATTTGTGTTGTCACATCATTTTGTGGATTAAGGAGTGGAGTGAAGGTTTTTTGTGGTGGTTCAATTGTCGGTGGGATGGGTGGGTTGGTTGGTATTTGCACATTTTGTTGCTCCAAGTATGCTTGCAATTGCTATTGTACCAACAACGCTTGTTGTTGGTCCTGTTGTTGAGATTCTTCTTATTGTTGTGCCAACAATGCTTGTTGTTGGGCTGCTAATCAGGTTGCTTCTTGCTATTCTTGGTATTGCTTTAGCTCTTGCTGATATGCTTGTTGTTGTGTGAGGTATTGTGCTTGTGCCTGTGCTTGCGTTGCTTGGTATTGAGCTTGAGCTTGCACTTGTGCCTGTGCCTGGGCTTTTGCCTAGGCTTGTTCTTGTGCCTGGGCTTGTGCTTGAGCTTATGCTTGTGCCTGGGCTTGTGCTTGTTGGGAAGCTTGTGCGATCTGTGTAGCTTGTGCGAATTTTGTAGCCTGTGCTGCTTGAGCGGCTTGGGTTGCTTGTTGTGCTTGTTGTGCTTGTAGCGCTTGCTGTGCAACTTGAGCGGCTTGAGCAGCTTGGGCAGCTTGCTGAGCAGCTATTTATGGAGCTTTTCAGTTTTGAATTTGCTAAAGTGCCTTTTGATAGGCAACTTGTTGAGTAGCTTGTAATGCAATGTTATATTGGCTTGATACATTTGTGTTTGGTTGTGGAGGTCATGTTGGTGGTGGTGGTGGATTTGATACAGTGTTTGTTGTTGTGGTAAGAGGTATCTTCGTATTGGTGATTGGGATATGGGTGGTGGATGGTGTGATTGATATACTTGGTCCTTGAGAGACCGTGTTTTGAGATATTTGGGAGATGGTTGATGATGTGATAGTCATAGCTTGCATTATTGAGATGGTTGCCATCTTTTTTTGTGATGTCGATGACAAGATGGAAGGATTTTTTATGATATTTTGATTAACAATCAGAGGGTTGATTTGATTTTGTTGATTTCCATTTGGTAAAGGGGGAAGCCCTAAACTAAGAGGTGATGTGGATATTGATGGAAAGGGGGGGAGTGGTGGAAATGCGAGTGGCATACTATCTTGGGGGAATGATGAAGATGTAGTGTCAAAGATGCCCCCTGGTCCAAATATTTCTCCTTCTCCTTGCGAGGTTATGGGGAGAGGGGTTGAACGAAATGATGATGATGGGTCATTAGGATCATAAAAGGTGAGGGGGACATATGGATGTGATGGATTTTGTGGGGTGGATTGTCCCAAGATGGTTTTTGCATCCAAATCTTGATTATTCACAATGGGGTGTGTTTGTATTGCATTGAGAAATGCACTTCCCTTGTTAACAATGGGTTGCGTTGGAGCAATAGATGATGTGATTTGGGGAATTTTTTGAGTGATACTTTGAAATGGAGGTGTAGATGAGATGGGGACTGTGGATGAAATTGGAGGCATGACCCCAAAATTTGGTTCCACAATAGTGCTCATATCGAAATCGGAGGGGAGTTTAGCCCCTTGCTTTGCTAATTCAAGCATGTATAGTGAGGGATTGAGTCTCATCATGACGTTGATAATTTTATGATTTTTGGGATTTTGGACCATCTTAGTGATTTCCTCTTGTGACATCCCAAAGGGATTATTGGTAAGATCCTCCACTTGACCTTCCTCTTGTGGATTTTGTGATGATGAAGGAAAGCTAGTTAGAGGATTGCTTGATCCAACATGATTCATTTCAGAATTTGTTTTACTTAGGTCACTTGAAGTGGATGTTTCTTTGTTGGCTTCCATGTTCCTCTTGTGTTGAGATCTAGTTTGCAACATAAAATAGGGATCAATTTTCAAGAATGTAAAAGATGAATCTCTAATTCTTTAAAATGATATATCTTTAGGCACAAAAGAGAAAATCTAGAATGATTTAAAGATCAAAGGGTGATAATGAGATATGGGAAAGATGGATGATTGATGGATGATCAAAACTCTTAGAAGATCTTGAGGGGCTACTAGATTTTTAGGACTTTTTGAATTTTTGGATTTTGTTTTGGATTCTTCGATTTTTGGATTGACCTTGATTTGATTTTGGATAATGAACAAATGGATCCCAAGATGTTGGATGTTATCTACGAGATAAACTTGTTCACAAAATGATAATTTGACTAAGTGTAGGGAGAAGGATGCATCTACCCACACCTATTCAAACAAGATGATAATTCAACCAAGTATATGGAGAAGGATGCATCTACATATACCTAGCTAAACAAGATGATTTGATAATTTTGACTAAGCACATGAAGAAGGATGCATCTACATATACCTAGCCAAAGATGATTTGATGTTTTGATTCAAGGATTTCAAGGATTTGGATTCAATGATTTTGGTTTGCCAAAAAGTCTAGCATGGAGGATGATTTCAAGATTTTCAAGAGTTGTTGGTGAGATGATTTTGGTTTTGATGTTTGAAAGATGGATGAAAGTTTTGATTTTGATTCTAGGTGTACCTAAAAAGACTCTTGTTTACAAGACCTCGGTTTTGAAGAACATACTTTACTCTAGACAAGATATTCAAATTCTCAAAAAAGATTTGGATTTTGTTGATAAAAGAACTCATACAAATTGGGATTGTTTCTTGAAGCTTTCATGTAAAAGTTGAAAAAAAATATTTGTCTGAATTCGTAGAGTGTTGAGAGACACTTTTGATGTTTTTTGGACTAAGAGATTTTGACTTTGGTTTCCAGGTTTTGATCTGGCATGAAATCATTGGAGACACATGTTTGGGGTTCAATTGTTTTTAGCTTTGCTTAGTGATTTCATTTTACCACAAACACTTCTTGATTAGGTTTCGAAACTAGATGTCCAATGTCTTCTTCTCATTCCACAAAGTATATTATGTGGAACTTTGATGAAATCAAGGCAAGAGTTACCTATTGTTTACTTTAGTAAGCAAACTGAGATATAAATCCAAGTGTTTAGAAACCTCTAAGGATAGAATCCCAAGGGCAAGAAATAACACATGAATTTGGTCAATTGTATTTGCTTCCTAAAGGGTTTGAAGTTTTGATGAGAATGTTAAATGTTTGTTTCCCAATGTTTTTGAGCAAGCCAAGTGTTTTGTAACCAAGAAAAAGTACAATCCTATGGCTATGAAAGACTGTATTTGTTGAGTCACCACTTGGACAAGTCTAGCTATGCTTATTTTTAGTGAATGGTTAGATGCTTGACCCCACTGGCTCCCCTCCATGACACTCACTTATGCGGGGCAGCCAAGAATCAATACCCATGAAACTCCCATGGCATACTTTCCATTTATACTAAAAACCGTAAAAGTGTGGGGCGGCTTCAAAATGACCATTCTTGCACCAACAAATAGATAGGTATTTTGGCCATTCTACAACAAGGGTTTTAATTCAAACTTTCTATTCATAGGGATTGATCCATTGAGGTGAGATACCATTGTTGGTCTTCTCGTTGGAACCAACCACGTAATATTGGATTTTGTTCCAATATCCACTTTTATATCCCGGCTGGAAATATACTTGGATTTAGTGTGTTACTGATGCAGAGCCTAGGTGGATAATAACTCTCAACAAACTAATGTCAATATCAGAAACAATGAACCCTTCTTGAAAACACCTTCAATTTGCCAAGCATCAACTCACCCTCAAGGGTCTGAACCCTTCAAATTTGCAAAACAACACCAACCCTCCACCAAGGCCCTGAAAAAGTTTCTAAACATTCCAATGATGACAATTTATCCATTTAAAAGCAATCTCAAAGTTAGATTCTTCACAACCTTCAAAACTCACCTTCTACCACTAGCATTCCTTGTAGTACAAGAAAACTGATTTTTTTGTCTTTAGACCAAATAATTTCAAAGAAACAAAGAAATAAAACATAGAATCAAGCACCCATTTTAGATTCACTCATCATATCAAAAAATCAGATATTACTCTTTTGAATCAAAGATTTCAAAATCAAGAATTCCACAGTTTTAGGCCTCCAATTAGGCCATTTTTACAAAGAGACCCCTCTTTAATCTTATCACTAGACCACCAAATAAAAAAAAATCTTGAGAAATGATACAAAACCACATATTTCCCAGGTCTTAATTCCTCATTTGTTCTTATACACTCTTAAACTCAAACTCTCCAAAAAACATGTAGAAACCAAGGGTTTTAGGGTACCCTTATTAAAATTTCACACTCCCAGTCATTCCTAGCCAAACCAACTGCTTAGAAACATCAAATATTGTCCCCCCATGCTCAAAAAACACTCACTTGGCCTTTGGCATCATTTTTTCATCATTTCATAGGTTTGAACCACCCTTTTCCAAGAGGAAACACACATTTTCCAGTCCTAGGGCTCCACCCATTCACTACCAATTCAATATCATAGCATATTGAACATGTCAAACATCTAATTTACATGTTAGAGGACCCATTCCACAAGATACAGTAAACAAAAAAAGTGGAATGGGTCATTTTATCATTTTTTGAAGACCCTCAACCCACAAATATGGGAAAAATAGGTAACAACAATAAAAATTGAATAACTTTCACAAAACAAGGAGTTAGACCCTCAGATTTGAAGAAAATTAAAGCTAATTCATAGGCCTACAACTTAAATTTTTTTTTTAGAGCATTTGGAGTCCGTACAGATCCGTACAATGACAAAAGTAGAGAGAAAACAATAATTTTCTGAAAAATAGTGTTTTTATTGATCAAAAAAGGCTCACCAATCTCCAACCAACTCCTCTTTCGAGCCATTGAAGGTTCTTATACATATTTTGGTTTCATTCCAACTTCTTCCAACACCTATAACTTATTTTTAATCATTAAGACCTTCTAATCTTCATTAAGTTGCATTTTAAGACAAATTGCATATGACAATATTACATAAACTTTGCAACTTTTTAATTTTGACACCCAAAAACTACTAAATCACTCTAACACCTCTAATTCACCCTATTACAACATATTAGACCTCATTCTTGCACATTTACACCCAAATTCAAGGATTTTCCTTCAAAAGGCTACAAATTCAAATGTTAACAATTTTGTAGCAAGAATGCATTATTTGCACTTTTGACTACCAAGACTCAAAATAAATCAACCTAATACACCTTAAATGGTCTTAATTGACCTTATTTAGTATAAATAAACCTAAAAAATATTGATCTAACCCATTGACCACCTATCAACCTTCAAAAAGTGAAATTTTGCAACTAGGAGACTAGGTGCTCCTGCACCATTCACCGCCACAGAGAAAGAACTCATGCCACATGAGTTGATACAGATACCAAGTTCTCCAAGCTTCTATCACTTTCCTTTGTGCTTCAAATTCTCTCCATTGATCCACTATTGAGAAACTTGCAAATTTCCCTACATACATGTGTTTTGCATTTGAAAACAATTCATCTCTTGCATTCAGACCTGTCAGTGGTCTGTCATCAGTCATATGCTCACAACTTGATGATACTCCTTCACGAATACCTGTAAAACATGTCTTCATCCCTGCACACAAACAATTTTTAGTCATTCCATAATTTTTTTGCATCTTTTCCTTATTCTCATACTTGCAACTGTCCCCAATGTTCTGCCCAGTCTGCTCATCCATCACTGTCATCTCTTTTACTATTTTGTCAGTGTTTTGTACCACTTTTATGTCCTTACATTGCATTGTATTCACTGTACCAGCATATTTTGATTGCTCCTCAACTTTTTGCATAACCACATGGCACTCTATAGTACCTACCAACACACTGTCCTGCACATTCACTGTCTTTGTTTTCTTTAACCCTGAATTTACCTTTAGATCTACTGTGCCTGCACTTTCATAATTACATTTGTGCATATCATCAGAATTTGTTACCTTTTTCACAACATTTAGGGGCTCCTTGTTCCCACACATGATGACTTTTGCTTTTCCTTTCTCATCCCCTATCCAAGGAGTCAAAACAAACCATTGTCTATCTTTCAAGATTGAGTACTTATTTTCTTTCCCATCATAGATGGAACTCCTATCATACTGCCATGGCCTTCCAAGGAGGGTGTGACAGCAATCCATTGGCAAAATATCACAAAGTAAATTGTCCTTATACTCACCTATTTGAAAATCTACCATAGCTTGCTCATTCACTATCAAGGATTGACCATTGCTTAACCAAGAGACCTTGTAAGGAAAATCATGAGGGATTCTTTTCAAATTGAGTTTATTCACCATTTCACAAGAAACCATGTTTTCAGTTGAGCCAAAATCAATGACCACTCTACATACCTTGTCCTTGTACATACAATTTGTCTTGAAGAGACTTTTCCTTTGCAAAGGTGCTTCCTCTTTTGCTGCCTTCAAGATTGTTTTTCTCACCATCAACATTTCCCCAACCTCAGGATCTGCATTCCTACTTGGAGAACAATGACTTTCACACTCCTCTTCCTATACCAATTGTGCTCTTCTATCAATCTTCTTGTCTCCACTAGAAGAACTACAAACCCTCTCAGGACACTTCCATGAAGGATGGCCAAACTCATTGCATGTGTAGCACCTTCCTGCAAAATCATTAGACCCTCTACCAATACCAAACCTTCCTCTACCTCTAAAACCAAAACCACCTCTAGAATCATTGTGATCTTTACCTTTATTTGCTCCTTGATCTTCATTTGGCTACTTTGATGTAGAAGGTATTCCTCTTCCTCTTGCACTAGGACCACCTCTTCCTCTTACTGCTTTCTCTTGTCTCCTTTTAAGCTTCTCCTCCACCCTGATTGCCATTTGATAATAATCCTCTACACTCCTAGGGTTAGCCAAAACCAATTCATCCTGTATATTAAGCCTCAAACCACCAATATACCTAGCAATTTTTTCATCTTCGTTCTCATGATGACCAGACCTCAAACTTAATTTATAAAACTCCTCCGTATAGGACTTAATATCCATTTCCCTTTGCCTCAAACTTTGCAATTTTTTAAACATTTGAATTTGGTGATCTTTGGGTATGAATTTACCTTTGGGTTTAGATATCATCTTGTCCCATGATGTGATCTTAGACTTTCCTTGTTTCCTCCTCTCAAACTGAAAGTAATTCCACCATACCAAAGCATGACCCTGCAACTTAGTCTTTGCAATCCTTACTCTTTGCTCCTCAGGAACTTCTTCACATTCAAAATGGTTATCTAATGCAGCAATCCAATCAAGTAGTTCTTCATCATTTAGACTACCACCATATTTAGAAACATCAAGTTTTACCTTAGGCTTGTCACCTTTCACTACCTTCAACAACTTTTCCATTCTTTGGTCTTCTGGATCAAGTTCTTCTTCCATGTCTTCAAACTCCTCATCTTCCTCTTCTTCTGGCTCACTCTCTTCAGCATCTCTTCTCTTGTTTGTCTCCAGGGCTATGACTCTCTCTTCCAACTCTTTGAGTTCTCTTGCATGCCTTTCCTTCATCTCCCTCATCTCTTTAGCCATATCTTTGCTCTTTGGAGGCATCTTGTCAACCTTTCCTTTTCTTCAACTTGCAAAATGCAAACCAAAACCTACTCCCTACTCTGATACCCTCACAAAACAAGGAGTTAGACCCTTAGATTTGAAGAAAATTAAAGCTAATTCATAGGCCTACAACTTCCAAAAATGTTTCAAAGCATTTGGAGTCCGTATAGATCTGTACAACGACAAAAGTAGAGAAAAAACAATAATTTTCTGAAAAATAGTGTTTTTATTGATCAAAAAAGGCTCACCAATCTCCAACCAACTCCTCTTTCAAGCCATTGAAGGTTCTTATACAT
The DNA here is from genome assembly GCA_007258455.2 of Sequoia sempervirens. Taxonomy (NCBI): domain Eukaryota; kingdom Viridiplantae; phylum Streptophyta; class Pinopsida; order Cupressales; family Cupressaceae; genus Sequoia; species Sequoia sempervirens. The sequence goes on from VDFB02270651.1 coordinate 795,669,491, forward strand.
TTTTTTGTTTCATTCCAACTTCTTCCAACACCTATAACTGATTTTTAATCATTAAGACCTTCTAATCTTCATTAAGTTGCATTTTAAAACAAATTGCATATGACAATATTACATAAACTTTGCAACTTTTTAATTTTGACACCCAGAAACTCCTAAATCACTCTAACACCTCTAATTCACCCTATTACAACATATTAGACCTCATTCTTGCAAATTTACACCCAAATTCAAGGATTTTTCTTCAAAAGGCTACAAATTCAAATGTTAACAATTTTGTAGCAAGAATGCATTATTTGCACTTTTGACTACCAAGACTCAAAATAAATCAACCTAATACACCTTAAATGGTCTTAATTGACCTTATTTAGCACAAATAAACCTAAAAAATATTGATCTAACCCATTGACCACCTATCAACCTTCAAAAAGTGAAATTTTGCAACTAGGAGACTAGGTGCTCCTGCACCAGTTACCGATTGAGTCGTTCCCTTGGGTGGGTACTTTTTCCCACAAGGTAGGCCCTCTAAGATAAAAAAAAATTGAGCAAGCTATATCCATAACTTGATCAATCTTTTTTGCAATAAAAAGAGAGAGAATGTACGCAATTCGCTCCACTCACACTCGCAAGAATTGTTCAATTTTAAAATCCAAATTGAAGTGTGTGGGTAATTATTTATATAAGTTAATGTCACCAAGAGGCCTTTTGATTCTCAAGATCATCGTGAGGTCCAAGAGAAGCACATACATCCTCATAATGATATTACTTTGATTAACTAATTACAAAATGAAGAAACACTTGTTCATTTTAAGTCCACAAAGCAATGATTTGATTCTTTTTAGTGCACCAAAATGAAATATGGAATTTACCTTGTTCAATTGTTAATCCTCAAACCAAATCTAGTGAGTTTTTCCTAATGTTCCTTTTAAAACCCTTTGTAGCAAAGAAATAAATGTTCTTTTTACAACCCAAAAGAAATTTAGTAGGTCCTAAGCTTGTGAGAGATAACAAATTTTTAAGAGAAATTGTGAATTCTCTAAGAGTGTTTAAACAAACACTAAAGTGATAAAAAACACTTTGGTATTATGAGAAAGTGATGTCATCATGCCTCTTTTCTCCTTTACCTTTGATCAAGACAACCTACAAGAAGACTAGTTAGATCTACAAAACAGAAGTTAGGAAAGTAAGTGATAACCTAAATGATCAGAATTGAAAAAGGCACATATCATAAAAAAAATGAATTTCACTTTTTACTTCCCTTTAGCGATGGAACTGCACAGGCAGTGCAGTTTGGAGCTCTCCAGCGGTGCTATATAGCATCACTTTCCAGTCAGTGTTGTTCTACAGCAGGGACACACAGTGTGATAGTGTCGCTCTTTTGGTCAGCGGTGGAGTTTGAAATTTGAAATTTCCAGCATGTGAGAATAGACCCAACAGTGCAGTTTAGAATTTGGAATTCGAGGTAGGAAACATAAAGCATAGCTATTTGGAGTTTGAAGTGGTGCTATATGGCGATGTTGGGATGCCAACGGTTTTGTATTGCGATGATGGTCTGCTAGCGGTGGAGTTTCCTATTGACACACAAAAAATAGAAAAAGCAAAGAAATTTGATGAAAAAAACATGATTTAAACTTCTGGTTTTCCCTCCTTCTAGTGCCAAATGTGTGAACCAAGATCCTAGTACCTACAAGAGACAAAAAAATAAACACCTTAGAAGATTCAAATGCAAGTTCAGATCAAAGTTCCCCATAAAATCCATTTAACATATGTTCAAAATAGGAATGAAAGCAAGAATACAATGAAAAAGCAATGGCATAGATCAACTCCTATTGAGAATATGCAAACTCTTGATCTTATGGGGGAGTTGGTGCCAATTTGATGTGGAAATTGGCTCTTTCCCAACTCCTATGCAAGCTCTTGATGGTTTGATGATGATTGATCCACTTATGTTGAAGATTCAAGTGTGCTCCAAGATGAAAAAACCTGCATAACCTAGATAAGATTTGATGAAATGGATGAGAATTGCTATGCTTGAGTATGGATTTGAGTATAGTAAGTTTTCTCAAATTGTGGATGATGAAATGAGGAAAGCAGCCTCTTTTTTATAGAATAAAAAGTTGGAGAAATGCCCAAAATGAAGCAATGTGGGACTAATTTTCAACCAATCGCAAGGTGCCACTTGTCAAGAGATGGATGGATGAAGGATGTACACATTTTGATGAATGTGCCCATAAATGCATTTAGGTGGATTTTGAAAATAATGAAATGACATGTAAGAGGGAAAAATTAATGTCTTAAATGCCACTTGGCTCAATGCAAAAATGAAATAAATTTCTTGTTGGAAGGACAAAGTTCACTTGGAAATATTTCAAATTTGGAAGAATATTCCTCTATAATGCCATGTTGAGAGAAAATAGGGATTTAATAAATAAATTAAATCTATTTTCATGTGCAAGTGGCAAAAGCTAGAGGATGGGACATGAATTAGGATTAAATTAATCAAGGGTTAATTAATTTAATAAGGAATTAAATGATGTGACAAATTTGACTTAGATTTATAGGTTGATTTAAATCAAAGATGAGAGGAATGTGATTTTAGAGATAGTTAAATATGTATTTTGATTTATTTAGCTAGAGGGGATGATGGTTAGATTAAATCGAATAAAGGTTTAATTTATTTAATTTAATAGATAGACCTTCGAGATTAATTAAATAAAAATTGATTTATTTAATTAAATAAAGAAGCTAAGGTTAATAAGATCAGATTGATTGATTTAATTAACGAGAGAGAATGACAATCAGATAAATTATTTATTTAATTAAGAGAGGAAAATTGATGAATTTAATCAAATAAGGGTATTCGATTAAATGGTTAGACTGGGGGATGATTAGGGATGAAATAGTGTTAGTAGTCAGGATCAAGCGTGTAATGCCAATTAGTACATTTTATGTGTCTACAGTTTCCTAACCCAATTGGATAAAAATGCCCCAAAAACAATGCCTAAGGGACTCAGATCGATGATGGATATATGTTCTAGAGATGTCCTAGAATGTACCTATGTGATTTGATTGAAGATTTGACAAATTTTGAAATATGCAGATGGACTAAAATGGTGATTACGGCAGATGGATGGGGATAAAAAATTTTGGTCATAGGAATGGACTCAGGAAACAATAGGCTTTTAGTGGTTAAGAGGATTCAGCCTTAGGTTTTTTGTATGGGAGGCAGATTCGCCCCTGTGTATCATAAGTTCACCCTTCTAGGTAATGGGATCGCCTATCTAAAGGGGCATGCAATCACCTTTGTTTGTCATAGGATTTCCTCTCTAACTCATAGGATTGCCTATATCTTGGACCATATAGATGGGTCCCACGAGATCACCAAACTGGGAAATGGGATAGCCTCTTTAGGTTTCAAGATTGCCCCTTTCTTCAGATGTTTGGATAGGGAATGAAAATGCCTATCTAGATAATGACTTCGCCTATGGGGATGATGAGATTACCTATTTCTTAAGGTGTACAAATGAAGATGGTACAAACTGGATGCGGGAACACCCCTGCGGACAATAGGTTTGCCTATTCTAGGGGGTGCACGGATGGACAACTGGGTGACTTGGACACATAATCACCTATGAGGATGACGAGATTTCCTATTCAAGGAACAAGTGGATACGGGGTTGCCTATCTAAGAGACCCTCAAGTGAATTCACCCTTGACAAAGATGAGTTCTCCTATTGGATGACTTGACTAGACTAAGACATGGAATCACCCCTTCTAGGGTAGGATCACCTGTCCACAATGCAAGTTCGCCCCTGTGTGAAGCAAAATCACCACTGAGGGAAAGGGTAGACTATGGAAAAGGACCAAAGACATTGTAAATAAGAAGTAATTTTTTGGACTGACTCAGCCTGACTCAGACTGATGACAAGCAATGGTATATCATGAGAAAACACTCTAGGTAGCACAAGCCTAAAATTAGTAGTAAAGGTTTTCTAACTTGATGTAGGCACACCACCTTCAGGGGACACCCCAAGGTTAATACTCCATGATACCGGGGTGGTTCTCTGGATCACCCTTTCTCACGAAGGTGGATATCTAGAGATCCAATGGTGTAGGGTTGCCAATAGACACCATGGGCTCACCTTCTCTCTCTCCTTAAGAACTATCATAGTTCACCACGATAATTTCTACCTCAACCTAAGGGATTATGTGGTAACTTCAGGGTATGACCTGCATCCCCTTGACTACACCAAGTTGTAGCTGAACACGGGTCTCTATCTAGACTATACAGGCTCTCTAAGGAGTCCTCGATACACCAGGAGTGTGCGTGAGGCACAACTATGAACACCAACCCATCACAAGCATGGGTTGGGAGCCCCAGCGAGGTACTGGAAACTCATACCAACCTTGCACATCTTATCTAGGTATCACCCTAGCTTCCACACTTCGCTAGACACGACGTGACTGGATTGGGGTACAACTTTGGCTCTCCCCCCTTTATATACCTCATTGGTAACATGTGGTCGAGATCATCCCCTAGGTGATGAAATCCCAGGCAGGTCTCACTAAAGGGAAGGAAGTGCTAGATGTTTCTGCTAGTCCCTAAGCTTGCATGTAGTGCTAGGAGAGAGCCTACACGTACTAGTAATCCTAGGTGGACTCAACTAGATTGGAACGAGTTGCAATTTATGGTCACCTAGGATCACCGTACAGTGCAAGGGGAGAACATACATCAACAACACACTCCCAAACATATCAAACAAGATTAATTGACCCTTTAATTAATTCTATGTGTGCCTAGCTAGTATGAAAAATAATAGACAAGCTAATACAGGACTTTGACCGTTCGTCCTGCAACACACGAGTTAGTAGTTTTGACCTCCAATCTTGGGTGAATGATTAGCTGCACAAATGTTAGTAAAATCTCACAATCACAAATGAACAAGTTAGCTGATTAGTATCCAAATCTGAAATCAAGCGAGTGCGAAAATTGAAGAATTCAACATTCTGGATTACCTCAAATTCACCTCTATGTTCCAAAAATAGGTGGGATCGTAATTTCCTATTGGTCAGAGAGGCATGTGCATATCCACCTCTGTGATTAAATTGGAATAGCCCTTCTCTTTAGCACGGTCACCCGTTCAGTCTCACCGAGCATATTCACCTCTGAAATTTAGGTTTTCAGTTACTTGATGCAGGTTCACCCTTTCTATGGAAGGGAAAGAATGCGTTTTCCCATTCCAACTCATAATCACCCTTGTATTAGGCGAATTTTCCTATGTCTGTGAAATTCGAACCTGCAAAATCTTAAACAAAAAAAAACATGAAAGTAGACCCGTGACATGGGTCCCACTAGGCATGTAAAAAATGTGTGCAAGTGAAATTCCCTATTCTAAGAATGCAAAACGAAAGGAATTCAAAACAAGGAAATACACTACAACACCTCAAGATTGGCCTAGTTGAATTAAAAAAAAATACAAGAAATGATACCTTTTACCTTATTTGAATTGTTGAGTTGGTTGGATCTTTTAATGCTTGATTTGTGTACTCCTTGCTTAGCAAATGGCTCAAATCCTAGTGTAAAATGAAGCTAAGATGATGGAGAATGCAATGGTGAATGTGGGTAGTTGATTAGATGCAAGATGATGGCTCTAAGTGGCTGCAACAATGGAGGTATGCTTGGATGTATGTGAGAGCATGAAACTAGCTAATTTTTTTGCTTGATTGTGTGTTTTCCAAATGAGGGAAAATCCACTACTTTTAGGGGAAGTGCCTCCAAATGAATGGATGGTTGAGATGCATCCAAGGTGGAGAGGATCAATGGATAGGGTGAGTTGAGAACTCACAAGCCATCTCATAATGACATGTGTTAGATGAGGTGGAAAAAAGGAGATGAAATGGAGGTGAGGCGGAGGTACTAGGAAGTACCTTGGGAAACAGCAAGATCTCCTCATAAAGGAAGTCTTTGTACACATGTACCTTGAGAGGACAAGTGAGGAATTAAAAATTCCTCATAAATCCTCATGGGGATGAGAGAAGGAATTTAAAATTCCTTATGATGCATGGGGGAATAAATGTGAATTTTAAATTCACATGGGGAAGAGGATGGCTTCTCCAAAAGGAGAAAGCATTTAATAATAGTTGACAAAGGACATATTCCATAAATGGCATGAGGGTTAGGTTAGCTTAAATTAGTGATTAAGGTTGTGCAAATGCAAGATTAGATGGGCTAATGGGAGATTAGAAGCAAGTGGAAAATTATGGAGGATGCGACCCTAATGATGATTAAGAATGTGCACACCCTAATCATAGATTAATTAGGTTAATCTTGTTTAGAAGGGGATTATGGAGGATGTTGACATGAGGAGACAGAAGAAGGTCAATTAAAAATTGATTTAATTCATTTAGACGAAATGACTAAATTAATTACATTAACCCTTTATTTAATTTAGAGAGGAATAAGGTAAGGTATTTAATTGATTAATTAAATACCTTAGGGAACATTAGGCTAAGAAGAAATATTAATCAAATAATAAATTATTTAATTAATATGGCTTAGGGATGCGGGATAGAGGAATGCAAGGGTGAATTTGACCATATGGGAGTGGTCAAATTTAGGTGTCTCAAGAATCAATAAATAATTTGAGATTATCCATAATAGAGAGAGATGTGTCCACATTTGATGCAGGTATGATCTCATGCAAAGCCTTAACTACCTCATACATTAATTCTCCACTCTTTTGATGTGAATCAATTCTCTTTTCTAGCGAATGTATGGAACAATTCTCCTAGTTGAAGCTTGTGGGTAGGAGAAATCTTGTTCAAGTCCACATTTCCTTGATTCATTGGTAGTTGCAACAGTTGTGAGGACACAACTAGTTGGAAACTAGGTTGTACACTTAATAGATTTCTCAAAGAATCTCTAGAGGAGTTGGAAAATTCACCGGGAGTCTTTGTAACTTTTGAAGCCTTTCCCTTATCATTTGTAGTACCAGAGTCAACTAATTTGTCCTTCTCTACATCTCTGGATGCATCCATGATTTTTTCATCTTCCTCTTTATCTTCTTTTTCTTCAACTTTCTCTTCTTCATTCTCTACATCATCATTTTTATATGTTCTTACTTTCTCTATAATGTTTTCAGTGTTTTTTTAGAAGAGTGACTTAAACATTTTGTACCAGTGAAGGATTAGAATTTTCCTTTGCAATTTCTTCTCTGATCATTTCCTCTTCTTCATTCTCTTTTTTCATATCCTCCACCTCCAAAGGAGTGTTATCTGTTGCAACTTCTTCATTGGAATCATACGCATTTCGAGCATCATCTACATGTACTTCTTCTACATTGAGTTCTAGAGCATTGTAATCAACATTCATTTCTTCTTCACCCACCAGAGTCAGTCCTAACTTCTACACAATTTCTTCTGCTTTGTCATTGATCTTTTTTTGACTCTCTCTAGATCACTTGGGTGTTTTCCCATAAGGATTTTGAGTCTTTTTTTGGTTCTCATCTCCTTACTATATACAATGACCAATGTGGCCTTGTCATCTTTGAAGAGTGGAGCACCAAATCTTTCCAAGGCTTCATCTTTCAGACTTTCATGCTCTTGAATTGCCTCTTTTCTCCTTTTCAACAAGACATTCCATAGCTCATCATCAAGAATATCCTTCTTGATATTCTACATCTCAGCTTCAAGCACAACTATATACTTGATTATTGCTTCTATGATGGTATCCTTGTCTACCTCATATGCATCCTTATATACTGCTACGATCTCCGCCAGCATTTCATTCTGTATAATGTTATTATATAGAGCCTCGAGTTTCATTAGGGAGTGAGGCCTTACCGTTTCAACTTGTTTCTACTTTTTTCTTTTCATCGAAGACTTCTTCTAACTTGTCTCCTTTTCTTTCTTCTTCTCTGAAGCACCTTGCTTTGCAGTTTCCTTTCATTTTTTCCCCTTATGTGTACCTTGAAATATTCTTTTTATTTCTCTATCTCCTCTTCGCTCTCGGTATCAATTATATCAACTATTCTCTTCTTGATGCTAGCTTCACCTTGTGAAGCATCATTCTTTCTTTTTTGGACCAATTGTGGTCCTTCTTCTATTTCTTCCTCTTCATTGATAATATGTATTTCAATATCTTTCTCTCTTGTGGCCTTTTGTTTCAAACTTCTTTTTGTAGGGGCAACATGATGTGCAACAATGGTGGTTTTCTTCTTCTCTTCCTTGGTGGCATGCACAATCAAAGGTGATTTCTCCCTTACCAAAGGACTGGTGGTAGTTTTTATCTTTTCTCCTACAATAGGTAAAGCCTCAGAGGACTTTTGTCTAGAGGGAGGTGTGGTAGAAGTTCTACTTGATCTTCTTGAACTCTCAAAAGCTTCTCCAACACTCATATTTTCTCTTGCTCTTTCTCTAGCACACCAAACCTTTTCCTTTGAAATGTCACATTCTTGTGCATATATGTCAACCATGGAATCGACATTTTTCCTAATCTATGGTTCCTTTTGTTTCATATGGATTTCCATAGATTTTTCTTCAAAAGTACCATACCTAGGATTTGTTGTATCTTTAGGACTATTCAATAAAACATTTGTACAACCAATTAGTTATACCTTTGTTACCTCATAACCCAATTCAAGAACCCAAACTGATCTTGGTTCCATTGCCTCGATAATGCAATGATTTGTGGAAACCAGGAAAGTGATATCATTTTTGTATTTTTCCACAATTGACCTAGGAATCTTCTCTTTCTGTTGGCATATGGATTCTAGTGTTGTCATTGATGGCAACCTAAGTCATTGATCTGGTCTGCACTTCAATATGTGGTAATACCGGAAGACAGAGTAAAGAACATGGTATCTGGTTGAAGTTGAATCTGTCAAGTGGTGTGCATTACCAAGTTATCAATTTTGGTTTTGGATCTTAGGGAAGGTCTTTGGGTATATTAAATGTCTTATTCTCGAGTTTTGTGTTGTCGCATCAATCGGTGTATGAGTTAGGAGATTCGGTCGTTTGACTTTCTGTTCATTAGTACTAGAAGGCCGACTAAGTGAATGTGGGGCGTTGTGGATGTTTAAGGCGATTTTTGGAGTATTTTTGTGTTGGAGATTTTTTTTTAGGTCCTCACTATGCTATGGCTAACTTTGGTGGATGCACATTAAATGTAATTCATGATTTGAGCTGATAGTTGGAAAATACTTCTTATTTTATTGAATCTGACATGGAGCGATTGAATCCTTGGTAGTGGATATATATATGAGATCGGTTAATTCATTTTGATGTGTATTTGTGAGTGTTCGATATGTGTTGGTGTGTATGTGAATATCAAAAGAGAAGTTGAGTGATTTTCTCTTGTGCAGAAGAGGATTTTGTGAAGCGAATTAAGGAAAAGTAGAGCGAAGTGCAAAATCAGACAGAAGGTCTAGAATCTAATCTATGAGCCTAACCAAAACTGTAATTAGGAATTTGTAGATGCTATCTTCTCAGTTCATCCTTTTGATGTAATCCAATTCTTTTGTAAGGCAGTGAGCCTTCCTAATTTTGAGCAATAAGCTCTAGGTAGTGCACCTGAATGCAAGTGCATTCCCATTTTGTAAAACATTTATATTTTGAGTTCTCAAATTGTGGATTGACCTCCACTATGGTTTTTTCCCTAACAAGGTTTCCACATAAAAATCCTTGTGTTATGGTGTTGTGGCTTATTGTTTTATGCTCATGCATCTTTCTTTTGATTGAATGTTATAGGAACTTGAGAGAACAAATTATTAAAGTTAAAAAATTGCACAACACTGATTCACCCCCTCTCTTAGTGTTGCTTGAGTCCAACAATTGGTATCAGAGCTAAGTTCCTCAGAAGAAGTTTAACAACTTGAGGTGGATCTCGGAATGTAATGGACTCCGATAGTCTTCAGTAGCAGCTTTTGGTGGCACTTGATGACCTCGATCCATCTAAACTAAAAGTTTGGAAATTGAAAGCAAATCTTAAGGATGCTGAGAAATTCATTCAGAAGTTGAAGGATTAGATTATTAAGTCCAGGGAAAAGAGAAAAGATCTTTGTGATTAGATTAAGCAAAAAGAGACAAAAATCATGGATGATGTTCACCCAAATCAAACCTTGAAGGAGATAAATGAAGAATGTGAAAAGCTTGCCAGAGACAATGCTACCCTAAACAATGAGATGGAATCTATGGCGATGAAAATGACTAAGGAGATTGAAGAAAGAAAGAAGAATGAGGAAAATCTTGCTTAGTCCCTAAAAGAGGGATCTGATGAATGCAAAAGAACTAATGGAGAATTCATTCAGTTGGAGATGGAACTGCAACAATCCAGAGACAATGAAGAAGAGCTTGAAAAATAGATTGTTATTCTCAAGGATGAACTTGCTACTACAAATGAATACAAGGAGAAGTTCAAGATTAGCTCAGTTAAGCTTGATGAGTTGATTCAAGGATAGAAGAATGGAAATGACAAGCGAGGCCTTGGATATGAGAAAGGAGAAAATTTTGGATCTGGACAAGGGAATTTTAGGCAAGGGAATCAAATGAATAAAGCTAAAAGGAATCTGATAAGACAACCTAATGCTCAAAATTTTAGTGGATACTTTTTTTCTTGGAATAAATTTGGTCATATGGTTGCTCAATGTAGAAGTAAAATGAAATCAAGTGATCCATCATTCTATGGTCAGTGTTTCAATTGCAATAAGTTTGTTCATAAGTCAATTGAATATAGAAATGTGTCAAACAAGTATGTCAATAGAAGGAATGTAAAATTTTATACCTATGGAAGATTTGGGCATATTGCTAACCAGTGCAGATCGAGAAGAAATCAATGGAATGACTAGTCTGGACAAGGAAATGTTGTGTGTTTCAATTGCAACAAATACAGTCACATTGCAAGATTGTGTAGAAACAAGAATATGGATAGAAGAGGTATGGCATACAAAGACAAAAATATATAGAGAAATGATAAAGGAAAAGGGAAAGTGACCGTGGATGAAATAAGAGATCAAATGAAGAAGACATGGGTGAAGAAGAGTTCCTCTATTGCAGGAAATGAGCCGACACCAGAACCTACTTTTGGTAATTCCTCTAGGAATTAGTTTTAGGCCTTTGGCCTAGCGGGAGCTGTCAAGAAAATCCTTCAAACCCCCTGCCAGTAATTGACACCGGGATGTAGATGAGTGTAGAACAAATGTTGTTAGATTAGTTGGAAAGGATATTATGCTAAGTTGAAGGTCCGCAAAAGTTTTTGGTTGATGATTGAGAAAATAGGGTATCTGGATAAGTTAGGGAAAAGCATTTATTACAACAAAAGTTAGGTGTGCAAGTTATAAAAGGCAAGTTGAAACCCTCATTTGCTACTTTGTATTGAAGAGAAGAAGAAGGAGAGAACTTTGCACCATAATTTTGAAAGCATGAAGAGAATCCGGTGGAGAAACCCTAATCCATCAGGTACTTCTAAAATTTTAGTTTAATTCAGTGTAAGGTTGAAGAACTTTATTTCAAGACCTGTGTATGAAAGGGAAAATGGAACAAATCAAAGAAATCATAAAACTAGATGAGTATAGCAGTGAGAAGATTAGAGTTGAAATAAAAAAGTTTTTGAACGATGAATTGAAGCGGTTGAATGAAGCAAAACACAAAAGCTTGGATATTTGGAGTGAATTCCCCTATTTCAAAAATGTAGAAATCATCGAGTTTATTCTGGATAGATTGAATGATGATATTCTAACTCTAGATAAACCCTACCATATCTTGAAAGAAGTGATTGTAGTTGTAATTGGGTTATGCAAGGTTGGGGATGTGCCGAGAAAGAAATCAATCTAAAATAAAGAAGTCAGAACCCTAACTGGAGTAACTGGAGATCAAAGGGCATTAATAATATCCACAATTAAAGACTCGGTGACAAGGTACATTGCACATGGAATATCCTACAAATTTTTTTTTAGAAACAGAGAAGATGCAACTTGGACAGGTGTTGTTTACATTTTACATAAGATGATAATGGGAGATAAGGATTTTGATCTTTGTGGATTACTGAAGATCAACTGATGGAGAATGTGCAATTGACAAAGAAGATAGATTACCCTTTCAAGTTTGGTACTCTTGTTATATGCCTTGTGATGTATTTTCTTAATTGCTTGCCCCTGAACAACAATGTAATATGGGAAGAGAGTGAACCAGTTTGCAAACAAATTTACATATACTCTAACAATTTGGAAAATTGTGATCAAGTATAGGAAAGTTTCTTTAAGGGTTTGCTAAGGAAGTTTGGATCAACTGGTATTTCAACTCTGATAAGAGCACTTGAAGTTGGTTCCTCCTCCGATTAGATGTAAAGAAAGAATAAAAGAGCAAAAGAAATTGTTGTCTGTACTCCACCAACATGCAAAACTCCAAAATTTGAAGGGAAAGGAAAAGAACAAGTGATTGTGGACATACCAGATGAGGAATCTGATAAGGAAACTAAGGACACCCTAGGAAAAGAACTGGAAATAGCTGAACCAAAACAAGAACAAGAAATGATAGAAGGAAGTGAAGGAGAAGGTGATTTAACCAAGGAAGAGCTAGTGTAGCTTATTCATTAAGAAGACAAAATGCAAAAAATTGGGAACATATGGTCTATCAGACCTTCATATGAGCAAGACATGATCTTAAGCATACTAAGTGCTCATATTGTGCACAATCAAATCAAATTGGAGAGTTTGCAAAATAATTTTCCAAAAGAGGTGATTGAATGCATCAAGGAAATCATGGACTCTAAGTCAGAGAACAAGGAAGAGGAAGAAGTCATCCTACACCTAAAGAAGCAATATAGATTATCACTTACCAAGCTGGAAAAGCACATTAATCAACTAAGGCAATGCATAAGCACAACAAAAAACATTTATAACTATTATCTTTGATGGCCTCATGCAATCAACAAGTACAAAGAGAAGCTGGAACAAATTGAAATGGAATTAAAAAGTATTGGAAAAAACTTTAACATGTCTTGGGATCATGATGGTGAAATCAAGAAAAGGATTCAGGAATTACAGTCATAGCATACAAATGTTCAGAACACCAAGAATAGGATTGTTGACACCTTTTGGAAAGTAAAGGACTTAACCGAATGCAGGCTGGAACGATTAATTGAGATACTAAGGAAAGGAGAAGTATTGGAAGAAGCCTTCACCATTTCAAAATCCCTCATCAAGATTATCAATCGGACATCTGAGAACAACAACATGATCATAATCACCAGGATTGCAGTAGAAGCATGGAAGAAGTTTCTTCCAGAGATGAAGGAAAAGTACAAAATAATCTTCTAATAGCGGCTATATTTCTTCAAGTTTTTGAATCAGTTTTTGCATAAGTAAGTTTTTGGTTACACTTCATAAGGGGAGAAAGAAAATATTTTATTCTTTTTTTTCATTGATCTCAAAGGGGGAGAGAGAGTAGTGAAAAAAAAATTATCAATAAAAGGGGAGTTTTGTCAAGTTTTGTCAGCTATGGCATTTTGGAGTTTTGAAGGTTCTGACACTTAGTCATTTTTCACTAAGTGTTGCCATCAATGCCAAAGGGGGAGATTGTTGGCATATGGCTTCTATTGTTGTCATTGATAGAAACCTAATTCATTGATCTGGTTTGCACTTCAGTATTTGGTCATATCGAAAGACAGAGTAAAGAATAGGGTATCTGGTTGAAGTTGAATCTGTCAAGTGGTTTGCATTACCAGGTTATTAGTTTTGGTTGTGGATCTCAGGGAAGGTCTTTGGGTATATGGAATTTCTTACTCTTGAGTTTTGTGTTGTTGCATCAGTCGGTGTACGAGTTAGGAGATCCGGTCATTTGACTTTCTGTTCATCAGTGCTAGAAGGCCAACTAAGTGAATCTGGGGTGTTGTGGATATTTAAGGCAAAATTGTTTGGAGTATTTTTGTGTTGGAGATTTTGTTTTGGGTCCTCACTATGATATGGTCAACTTTGGTGGATGCACATGAAATGTAATTCATGATTTGAGCCAACAGTTGGAAAATACTTCTTATTTTGTTGAAGCCAACATGGAGCAATTGAATCCTTGGTAGCGGATATATATATGAGATCAGTAAATTCATTTTGATGTGTATGTGTGAGTGTTTGAAATTTGTTGGTGTGTATGTGAATATCAAAAGAGCAGTTGAGTGATTTTCTCTTGTGCAAAAGAGAATTTTGTGAAGCGAATTAAGGAAGAGCGGAGCGAAGTGCAGAATCAGACAGAAGGTCCAGAATCTTATCTATGAGCCTAACCGGAACTATAATCAGGAATTTGTAGATGCTATCTTCTCAGTTCAACCTTTTGATGCAATCCAAATATTTTGTAAGGTAGTGAGCCTTCCTAATTTTGAGTAGTAAGCTCTAGGCAGTGCGCCTGAATGCAAGTGCATTCTCATTTTGTATAAAAAATATATTTTGAGTACTCAAATTGTGGATTGACCTCCACCATGGTTTTTCCCCTAATAGGGTTTCCACATAAAAATCCTTGTGTTATGGTGTTTTTGCTTATTGTTTTATACTCATGCATCTTTATTTTGATTGAATGTTATAGGAACTTGAGAGAATAGATTAATAAAGTTAAAAATTACACCACCGATTCAACCCCCCTCTCAATGTTGCTTGAGTCCTCCATAATGCAATGATCTGTGGAAACCAGGAAAGTGATATCATTTTTGTATTTTTCCACAATTGACCTAGGAATCCTCTCTCTTTCATGCATCCTTTTATGAAATACTACAAAGAAGGCAGTAAGTGCATCATCTTGTGCATTTGTGTCTCCAAGGATCCTCATGTAGTCATCAATTTGATGTGCAATGTGCCTTCGAATTACCCAATTAACCTTTCCAATTATAGGAACCTCCTTCAAAAAGTAGAAAAGTAAGCACATAACTAGTGTGCCATATTTAAACACATATTTCTTCTTTTTGACCTCCTTTAAATTATCCATTAGATGTTTCCTAAGCAACTCACACAAGTTATAATCTACACCATTCTCTATCATGTCATGTGCCACATGGATTGCAGTGGGAGAAATAGAGTTGTCTCTATTTGTGAAGTAAATATTATAACCAATGACCATGGAAACATACCTAACAACAAGGTTAAAGATAGGATTCACGACAAGGGCTCTCTGATAAAATGTTGCACATGCTTTCTCCATTACATATTTGTTTTTAACAAATTTTAAAATGGGAACGAGTCTTGTGGAGCATAGACCGATGATCTCTCTTATCACTTCCTTTATAATCATGTGTGGTATATTAGTCTAGATGAACTGATCATGAATTTTGCTCAGAGCCATTCTAATCCACTTGATATCATAAAAGAAATTTGGGAACCATTTCCACACATCTAGTTTTTTCTCAACTAAGGCTTTTTATTCTAGTTTTAAGGTGAAGTCCTCACCAATTAATTCATTTTCACATACATCCCTAAACTTTCCACTTGAGAATGCTCGTCCATATTTCCATGAATGTATTCTCTAATATCCTTAGTTGGTAAGACTATAAAAAATGTGAGAGAAAGCACCTAGTGGGTCATCTTCTATGGCTTTAATAGGGTATCTCTTAAATTTTGGTTGGGGTTTCTCTGTAACCTCTATAAATTTTGGTGTGGCCATTGCAATATGAATTCAAATTGCTTTTAAACAAGAATTTCTACAAACTAGGGCATGCAAGATTTTCTAAATACCTTTTTGCTTTGTTCGCCGACTTAGGGTTTTGATGCACTGAACCTTCAATTGCTTTGAATATCTTGAATTCTCTTCATGTTTCTCTTCTCCTCTTCAAATACATTGGGTGAAATGAATTTTTCTTAGAATATTTTCTTTTAACCCTTTGAATTGACCTAATTTTGTAATAGATGCTTCAATTCATAAAGTTGGAAACCCTAAAATTGTATGCATAGTCAACTTCCGAAGCTCCACAAACTTTTACAATACCATATTTTCTTTTACAATATTCACCAACAAATCAAACATGTTGATCTTCATCTCATATCTCTGTGTTGTGGCATCAACACCACTTTTCTAGTGGGGGATAAAATATATCCATGAAAAATCCCCCTAAGCCATAACTCTAGGCTTAGTTTTTGGAGGAAACATCTACACCAAAGGATGGTATAGATTCTACCTTATCATCAGTCTCTTCCTTCTTTCTCCAATTCTATTCCATTTCCTTCTTTACTTCAGCTAGATCAATCTTTTTTACTAGTTTATTCCTCTTTACCAGATTATCCTTCCTTGTGTTTCTACGTCTACAAAACTTAGCAATATGTCTAGGTCTACTATAGTTGTGACATACAACATTATTTTGAGTAGTATTCTTTCCATTCATTCTAGATTTGCATTCATTAGCCTTGTTTCCAAATCCATAGCATGTATAATAGTAACCATTGAAAGGTTGAATCATTCTACCATTGTTATATGCATTCATCATTTAACTTCTGCATTCATTTGCTCTATGTCCAAATATTTTGCATGTAAAGAATTGAACAATAAAGGATAAAACATTCTAAATCATTCTGCTTCTACATTCCATTGCTCTATGTTCAAATTTATTGCAAGAGTAACAAAAACCATTGAAAGATGGGTACCTTTGAGCATTTGGTTGTTTGACTGGAGGTCTCCTTTGATTATGTTTGCCATTGTTCTTCTTATCTTCAATATTCTCTAGTTCATTGGTCTTCTTTTCTGCATTAGGTGTTTGATCTGTTTTTGAGCTTTCACCTTTTTCAAATCCTAAACCATCTTTGTTTTTGGATGCTTTCTAACCTACAATCAACTCATCAAGCATTGTAGAACTTGTCTTGAATTTATCTCCATGATTTCTTGATTTCTCTAGATCTAATCTCAGATGTACCACTTCTTGTTCAAGCCTCATGCATTTAGTAGATTTTCTTTTCACCATTGTATTCATACATTCCTCAACTCTTTTCTTTTCTTCAACTTGCACTTTTAGTCTGGTGATGTTTTCATTCACTTGTTTCAATTTCTCACTGACTTCCTTATGCCTTTATCTGAATTTCTTGATTTTCTCTCTAAATTTTCTAATGCATTCATTTGCTTCTTGAAAAATTTCCTTCAGATCTCTATTTTCACCTTCAATTTTTTCAAGATCTTCAAGAGCAACTTTGAGTTCTCCATCTTTGTAAAGCATGCAATCTTCTTCTATAAATCCAACAACAGGGATCTCTTTTAGAGGAATAGGAAACCATCTATCAACCATGTGTTCAATCTCCAAAACCTTCTCAAATCTGTTAAGCTCCTTCTAAGGAGCCAAGATCTGATACCTGTAGTCCATTTTTTATGCAAAGCTTGACATTATTTAAATATTACATTTAAATAATCTTATTTTGTCTTTAGTCAAAAGGAAGGTAATGTTAGTGTAATTAATTATTTTATTACACTAGCATAAGTTAACATAGGTCTTTTATTTAATTAATTAAGTCCTAGGTTTCATTATTATATAAATCATAAATAATGGGGTCATTAGCCTTTCCATGTTTTAGGAGATAAGATTCCTTCTAGAAGATGAGTTTTCCTTCTAGAACTTATCTCAATCTTTTATCATTTCCTAGGTAGGGTTCACATGTTGTCACATGTTGTTAGATCATGACACATGGAAATATCATATTTCATCTTGCACCTCTCTCATGCCTATATATTCAAGGCATTTGTACATTTGTAATCATATTCTAGATATCAATTAGATAATCTCTATTTGCATGCCCTTAGTTGTAAAACTTTTTGTGTGGTTGAATTTATTCTTGGAAAAGATCCTTTGAAGTGTGTGTAGCTTCATTGGATGATTCATCATCCATTATTTCAACAGGTAAAGAGGATTTTTTTCACAACTACACTTAGTAAAGTCTCATGCAATTAAAGAAAAGGAAAAAGCGTAGGGAAATTTTTCATGTGCATGTAAAAAAGGAAAATCAGATATTATTTCCCTTGTCAAATTTCATGTTGCATGCATTGGAGGGAAAATCTCTAATAGGGAGTTTTTAAGTTTTGGTGAAACTCTAGTCTTTCCATGAGTCTTTTTAGGGTTTCATCATTTGTTTTCTTTCTTCTTGTTCACAAGTTCAATGTTGCCCATCAAAATCTTCAGTTTCATAAAGTTCATTACATATCAAACTATTCTTAAGGAATTTTTAGTAGTAGATATGCATGACATACATGAGGGTTTGGGGGCACTATTTTGATGGAGAACATGTAGTTGTGACCTTCATGCACGATATCTAGCTAACATCAATGATCTTTGTGTTGAAAAATCATTAGAGTTTAGGGTCTTGTTGACATGTTTATCATGCTCAGCATACCATTTTATTCTCAAGAAACTCAAAGGTTGAAATATGTGATCTTTAAGAAAAATCTATTATCATGCACTCAAGGCATCTTCCAAGTGTGGAATGAACCTCAGCTAGTAAAAAATGTAATACAAAATCTAGGATTCACATCAACACTTGATGAGGATAATAGATTTATAATGCATAGTAAATCAATGGAGCCAGGTAACAACATGTGGTGATTGAATTAATGTCCCTATTAATGAAGGTTGAGGAAACTTAGGGTCTTCTTTCTCTAGAGAGTGTAGTTTCACTAGATAATATTAATGGGTATAAAGAGCGAATTTTTGAGTGGTCTGTTCTTATCCCAAGCAAACAATGGATTGATAAGTGGCTTGTAGACTATCATAAAAAATTTTGAGGTAGCATGCTTGGAGGAGATCTTAGGGGGAAAGGCAACCCATGAATTTGAAGGAGAAAAATCTTCCTCAAGAAGTCTTGCAACTAAAATGTTGGCCTCATCGATCACCTCTTTGATGTTTCCATTCATGGTAGAGTTGATTGAATTTAGGGAGTAAGTAAGTGCATTATCACGGGCATATCGATGCTAATAAGAATAGGTCTATCAAAAATCAAATAAAGGGTGTTAACAATTTTGTGAAGAAATCGATCCTTGTAGAAGTACAGAGGTTGATGCTATAGTAAAAAGTATGGAATTGTGGTTAAAAGTTTGAAGATTAGTTCTATAGAATTTACTAAAGGATTGTCTTCATTTTTTCTTGACCTTTTGTACTTCAAATTTTTGTTGGTGTGAGATTGAATTCCTTTGATTTTGTGAATAAGAAAGAGGAAAAAATATGCAAAGAATGCTTGAGAGATTGATTTCATAGATGTAAAAGCAGTGCACCATGCAAATAACCCTGTGAATAAGAAAGGCAAAGACAATAAGAGGAAGCATGTAAAGAATTGAGAAAGCTTATAAGAAACTTAAACTAGATGCTTTGATCATAACAAAGAGCATAGTGCAGAGAAAATAAGATGGAAAACATGTTGACTTGATGGGTCAATGGATTCTTTGTAGGGAAGCTCTAATCCTAATTCTAGTCATCTCACGTTTTCCAAAAAAATGCTCAAAAGGGGGCAGTCACCTCAGGCTTGATAGGAGGGGGCAGTCAATGGAGTTTTTCATAAAATTAGAAGGAAACCAATGTTACTAAGAGTGCAATCATTAATGACTTTGTTTAAAAGCTTGACTATGATCAACAAACTGGAAAAGGATAAGCATGATAGAAAACTACATGAAATGAGGAGATATTTATCACTGTATGCAGGCTTAAAAATTATTGCAAGTGAATAGGACAGTCATAACTAGGTTAAGAGGAATGGAAAGGATCATGAAGACAAAATCCATGCAAAGGTCACACTGTAAATTCTCAGTTTCTCCTGAAGGATCAGAATTTGAGGCTAGGGAAGCAATAGAGACACTTTCTGCAACAAAAAAGGGACTGTCATCAATCAAAAGTTAATAGTTTTACATCAGGGAGAGCACTTTGTTTTAATTTTGGCATGATCTCAAGAGAAAGGACAATCATTTGAAATTGATATCAAGTGCAATGAAATGCAAGTGGTGGTAGTGATATCAATCAATCACCTTGAAGATAAGATAATCACAAGTTGAGAGGCCTTAAACACTCAATTTTTTTAAGCACTAGGGAGAAGTTTAGTCCTATTTTAAAGGCCCTCATTGTCACAAATAGAGTTAGGTGGACTTTGAGACAAAAATCATGCAAAATGGATCAGTTTTAGGCCCTTAAATGGTGGCTTTTTCACCTTATATGCCCAAAAAAGAGACATCATGAAAATTGTCTTAACAATCAATTAGGGGCTTAAAATGAAGGAGTTTTGACAGTTCCAATTTAGTTTTGAGGTCCCACATGGTTTGACCATCACTCGAGGAGAGTTTTGCATGCAAAATCAGTCAATCTGGAGCACTTTCAACCCCTTTTTTGCATGCTTTTCAATCTTGCACGACCAAAGAAGCATCTTTCACATACACAGATCAAGGAGATCAACTTCTTCAACAAGAAAGGGACAAGGAGTTCAATAAGGAGACTCTTTTCCACTTCACAGAGGATCACCTTCCAACCTTGTTTCTCTTGTTTTTCTCTTTATATGCAAAGGCATAGACTTGCTTCTAGAGGTTCTTTTATTCTTGATTGTTGCACATAATCAATAAATGGTATTGTAACTCAGTTTTAGTTGTTTGAAAGTATTTCTCAATGCTATGTGTACAAAATTCCTTTATGATTCAATAAAGTGCAATAGTTCCTTCTAGTTTTATTCTTAGTTCTCATTGTTATTGTATGATTGTAAAGCAATTAATATGATTTAATCAAGTAAATCCTTTGATTCTTGTCCATCTTTGCAATGATTGAACAAGTTATTTCATGATTAGTGCAGGTTATATATTGTGTTCAAATGCTTTTCAGTAGTTTATAGTTGTGAAATTTTTCTTTCCTTCATACAAATGCTAGGTTCAACTACATCCATATGAAATATTCATGTAATTCATGTCCTCAATCAAGTTGTGAATAGGTTAACCTCTTTGTTGAAGCAAATTGTGAGTTAGTGCAACAGTTTAAACTCTCATCCATTAATGGTGCATCACCTTCTAGAATTAGCTTTTCCTTTCATCAGCTATCCTTCTTCCCTTTTCCAGTCAGATCCATTAGTTTTTCTAGGAGATTCAAAGGTGAACCAACCCATAATTTGGAGGTTCATTCCCACAATAGGTCACCCCCCACCTAATTTTGATCCCATGTTGCATAGGATTGCTTAGTTTTACACTTAGCTAAAGGGTGCAATCCTTAGTGACAACAATACCAATTGTTGAACACCTAGAATATTGAGAGGGGGGTGAATTAGTATTCTCTTAAACCATTGAAACATTAAACATCCAATCACTAATGAATATTCAAATATAGTAAGGAAAGAAAGCATGAAACATCCACAATATCACATAACACATGAACACTAGGATTTTTGTGTGGAAAACCCAAAATGGGAAAAACCATAGTGAGGGTTAGCTCACAATATATTATATTACAAAGATGCTCACTGCAAATGGACTCATTTTCCACATAGAAAAAGATAGAATAAAGAAGGTGGATCACAACCTATTTTGAACGGTTACAATTGTATCTACAATATAGAGGTATACAGTTCCATTGAAGCACAATAACAATCTTTGCACTGATTATGATTCAACTCTCTGCAATACTCCTCATTCACACAACTTAAATCCTCTACAACACAATTCACACCCCTCTGCTCAAATTTTCATGAAACACAATACATGTCTCATATTCTCTATTAAAAAATAAAAAACAATCCAACATACATATCGACATCAAGTGTAACATCAATTAGGTCAGCCTAATTAGATGTAACACCAAAACTATAAATTGTTAGCTCAGAACTTATCATCCAAAACACACACCACAATGCAAATATAAAAAAATCTTAAGATAGTTTGGCATGGACCTATAATAGATCCCACATAAGATAAAAATGCTTATTCATCCTTTGCACAACATCAAACATGTTAGGTCGGCTCCAAATAAGACCTAAATACGAAAACCTAGATCTATGTATCCACATCTTGACACATGGACCTCAAAACACAATACCATTTGGGTTTCATGCTCAACTAATATCTGGAAACTTATC
This sequence comes from Sequoia sempervirens, assembly GCA_007258455.2. Taxonomy (NCBI): domain Eukaryota; kingdom Viridiplantae; phylum Streptophyta; class Pinopsida; order Cupressales; family Cupressaceae; genus Sequoia; species Sequoia sempervirens. The sequence goes on from VDFB02270651.1 coordinate 795,691,522, forward strand.
TTCAACACCACAAGGCTAAAAAATTATTCATGGAGAAGCACAAAAACTCCCACACAAACACACTGTATAAAATTGACTGTAACATACCAGGCTAAACTTAGTTACTCTTATCTCTCAACTTGTATGTATAATCAAGATGAAATATTGGATTTAGATGCATCTAGCATCTAAAAAATTAATGTTAGAAGTGCAGAGAAAAATGTTCTTATGCAGAGTGGTGTGGACCCAAAAACTGATGCACTATAACACTGAGCTAGCAGTTCTGACACATAGTCATATTTTCACATAACCAAGCTTTTAAGACCAAAACAACTTGCACAAATGACTTCCTTAACATATTAAAACCTATCAGGATGAATCAAGGTGATCCAAAATAATGTTGACATCAATGACAACATTGTATCATGTCATTATGTACAATCCATGCTCATGTTTCCAAAACAACATCATCAATGGAAATCTCCTCAAACTTCCAACAATTGTGTGGACAACTAAGTGATTCATATGATTAGTTTCAACAAGGGGTATTTTTTGATATTATTTGGATCAATATGGGAATAATAATATTTAATTAAAGATTCAAAACTACTTTTGCATGCATAATTTAACCTTGTAAACACAGATCTATAGAACAGTTCTTCATTCATGCACTTAGAAATTAAATAAATTTAATTGCTTTAAAGATTTAAATTATCAATTAAAGAAAGATCAAAAGATGTTAGAGATGAGAGGTAAAAATTAAATTAAATAGAAAATGATAAATTTCATTCTATTCATGAGATCTAAATGGTTAGATGAGATCAAACAAAATTAATATCGTAAAGATCAACATTTCAAACAATCATTCACAACATCAATGCAATCATCCAAGGAAATGTAACATTATATTTTTAAGTTGCATTCAATCAAACCACCATATTCATACACAAATTTGAGACACAATCCTATGTAAAAATACAACAATAACATATCTCACTAGATTATTTTATTTTAGGAAAAAAAATAATGTGTACCATCATTAAGATCATAGCATCATTTGTGAAAAGACTAGACATGATCCATTGATTTTAAAATTTAACAAAGTTACAAAATTCAGTAGAGTTTTCTTGCTAAATAATGTATAAGTTCATTGTAACTGAAAAATAATCTTTAACCCCTCAAAGAGTCTTAAAAAGATATATAAATAACAAATAGGTGTCCCAAAATTGTGGATCTGAAAAAGGATTCTAACTGAAACTAATCTTAGGTGACTTGATCTAACTAAGAACTAATTGCTAGTTAACAGCTAAGTGGGGAAATCCGATACCACCTTAGCAAATATCAATGTGAAATTTGATTTATTATATTATTGAAAGAATAAATGAACAAAATGATTAATTAAATGCTCATCCTAAAGTATCAAACCATAGTGTTCCAAGAAAGTATTGATCACCATAGTTAAATCATTAACATTTGTCCCTTTGTGATAATTTAGCTTTATTCTCTGGGAGAAGGTTGATCACTCCATTTTCTCCTATAGCTCACCAAATCCTATCAAGTCTTCTTGAAACTTTTGGATAATGACCTTAAAGTTCATTATTCTATCAATCACCTCTTCAGACATTGGTTGATGTAGTGAGTATATGAACTTTTTAATGATTCTTAAGGTAGGTCACACCAATGAGAAAGTCTCCTAGAATATTCAAGAAAAATGTTCAACAAATTTATCTATCATTAGCATTGAAAATTTTGCTGAATTTATATTTTTATTCAACTTGGTCTTACAGTTTTTTATTTTTTTAACCCTCAACTAACTTCCTTTAACCATTGTTTTGGTAATTTTGGATCCTCTCCATAAAATGGATGCTTGGACTAGTTAATCTGAAGTAACCGTCATTATCTTCTACAAAATACAAACATAATCCTCCCACATAAGAAGATATTCATCCACTTTTGATTTCATTTGTTGAGCTAAACTTTCCTCATCACTAATGTTGTAATAATATCTTAATTTTTTCTTGATTACCCTGTGAAACATAAAAATGTGGAGAGATACCCTAAGTTTAGTTTCCAAAACCTAAGGTTAATTCCAACAATTCTAGGATTTCATTAGGATGCAAATCAACAAGGTACATAGATTGGATTTCAACCTCCAAGGTGAGTCAATCAAACCTGGATCTGATTCTTTTGAGTCTTAGGAATGAATTGGAAATGATTTAGAATGATGAAACTAATGAAACTAATTGAACTATATGTAAAATTTAGATTCTAGAAGATAAGCAGATTGTAACAACATTTTGTAAGTAGATCTGGGAGATATCAAAGGGCATGTACCTGTCACCAAAACTTCATTACAGCATGTGTACGAGGACTGATTCGCCCCTAGGTGAATGGGTCCTTGTTAGGGATTCCAAAAATACTTTTTACAGTCCTCTAGTGCTAGATCTGAGATGTTGTTTTTCCACTTGCAAACTTGTTGGAATGTCAAAAATGAATACTGCAACTTAGTTTTCATGTCTGGACAACTTTGATGACAAAAATGCAACAATGTAAAATTTCTCTTCAATATCTCTTCAATCCTTCTTCAACCTATAATTTGCACATTCAAAGGAGGAGAAAATGTTGGGCCATTTTAAGGGTTTTCCTCAGTCAAACCCCTTGAATAATGTTTCCACTTTCACAATGGAAATGTCAATGATAAAAACATTGAATGGAAAGGAAGGAAATGATGAATGAACAATTGTTGCAACTCACCACCCTTCAATTGCTTCCTTGAAGGACTCAGAACATACACATCATTTCAAGAGAATTGGATCTTGATTGCTTGGTTTGCTTGGATGCAAGAACACTATTAGCCTTCACAAGACAACATGAACACACATAAACTTTGACATGATGTTAGGATCTCGATTGCTACTGATAATGTTTGATAATGCTACTCTTGAATGCTCTTGACAATAATATTTTCTCTTGAATTCTAGGAAGGTGTTTGTTAGATTTTAAATGGTAAAATAACTATGTATTTATAGGTGTTTATCCAATTTCTCAAAAATTAGATTCCAAAAGTTGACACTTACAATTTAAATTTTTAATGTTAAATTGCCACCAAAAAATATTTTAAAATAGGTCCTGGATCATAAAGGGGAACCATATGCCCATGGGAGAATGGGTCCTGGCCTATATCTGTAGGAAGCACGTGATCCAAGGCAATTTAATTATTAAATGCATTTATTTAATCTTGGTTTTCCTTTCAAAAAATAGTAATAATAAGGCTTTGGAATGCATAATTTGGGAAATTAGAAGCTTAAATAAGTCCAATAATTGCAAGACCCAAACATAGTGTGAAATTGTAAAGGTATACAATTTTCTACATTACATTTAGCCCCCAGTTTAGTGAGAGTATGTTGAACTTACACTCAAACTCACACTAAAGTAAAGAAATATATTTCAAGGGAGGTCCAATTGTACAACTATTGGAAAGATAAAATGACAAAGGATCAAGGAGAGTGATCAAGCCTCCAAGATATATGATCTCATGGAAAACCAACATAGGAAAAAAATAACACACACATGTGCAACAATGATACAAGGTACACAAGCATTCAATGTCAAAGCTAATGCAAAAAAGGAAAAAAGAACAAAGGATGGACTAGAAAGTCGTGTTATGCTATACGTCCATAAAATATACTCACAAGGGCTAGTGAAGTCTGATATTCACTAGGTGAGCCTCAAGGCCAAAATGAGAAACACTTAGGGTCTAGTGAAGTCTGATATTCACTAGGTGTGTACCCATAAAATGATTATTGCTTCACAAGGATAGAAAATTGTGTTATGCTAGAAACTCATGGAATAAAATTGACTCATAATGATAGCAAGTTTTATTATGCTAGACACTTATAGAATAAAATTGCTTCACAAGGCTAGCAAGTTGTATTATACTAGACACTTATGAAATAAAATTGCTTCACAAGGCTAGCAAGTTGTATTATGCTAGACACTCATGGAATAAAATTGCTTCAAAAGGATAGAAAGTTATATTATGGTAGACACTTATGGAATAAAATTGCTACAAAAGGCTAGCAAGTTGTATTATACTAGACAGTTATGGAATAAAATTGCTTCACAAGGCTAGCAAGTCGTATTATGCTAGACACTCATGGAATAAAATGACAAGGTAAACAAAAATGATCAAAGGGGTTTTGCTTAATGCATGGAAGCTCACACCTTAGGGAACATCACACTCGACATCACCACTAAGAGAGGACAGTTGTGCCTATAGCACACATGCCTCGTTTGAAACAAGCACCCTCTCTTTTCCAACTTCATCGGGTCACTTTTTTACTTTGCCTCATTTTGTGTTCCCCTTGTTTTGAGTTCTAAGTGGTCAAGGAGTCCCAAAGTCATCATCTTGAGTTGACCAAGTTCACCACCCAAGAGATTCCTATGTCTTTTGCTTTTGTGGGTCTCCGCTGGCAGTTTTCCCTTTGATTTCAAAACTAGCATCCTTCTCTTGTTGCAGGTCTGCTTTGGAGGGTTCCCCCTAGCAAGATTTTGTTATGCCTTTGCCATTTTAGCGGTAGCCAACTAGGGGCATCCGCTCACATGGCAGCCCACACATCCTTTGTTGTCACCCCTTTGTAGACTCATCAAACGAAAATCACTTGACTACCTTCCACACCATGGGCTCCGACCTTCCCACCGTCAGCACTTTCGAAAACTATGCCCCGCTACCTCACCAGCCGTTGTATGAGAAATTAATGCAATTTATTAATGAATAATTTCCTATAAATAGCAAGATCAACCTGTCATTTTCATTCCTTCGATTAGAAACTTGTCAGAGCTCCAGCTAGCCCTCGTCGTCTCCGCGCCCACGCAACCCTTTGGCTGATTTCAAACGAACATTCATCGGATTCCTCACTAGTTTCTATGGGATCTTTAGGAAAGTTCATAGTTGCCACCCCAGCTGCATTCTTTTTAATGGGTTTTGTAAATTTGTTAAAATCTTAAAAGGAAAACCCCAAAACCTTCTTGGTGGTAGTTAAAACACCAAAATCCACACCTACCCATTTCGATAAAACCTTGAAAATCCATCAAATTTGGTCCCTTAGGACCCTATGGAACTTTAACCACTATCTATCATTCTTCACCAAGGCATTCATGCCCTTGCAGCCCATGGACCCCTCCTCACCATTGTTCAAACTTATAAAATTTAGATGTGAAATCCAAGGCCTTCGCCCTTCACAGATCCGCCTCTATGGGCGGACGTCGTCTCTCTATTGTCACCAAAAAGCTAAGACTAGGAACCTAAGGGCCCATGTGGGTCCACGCTTGCATACTTACATGTACAGGAGACACTCTCTTATCTGTCATTCCTGAATGGCTATCTAACTCTGTCACCTCGCCTCGCAGATCCCGCCAGTGTCGCATCCGCTAAACTGTCAAACACTAAAGTCTCCCTTGAGGGTCGTGCTTTGTGGACTTCCACCACCCCATCACCACCGTCTTAGCACCCTTCATTTGTGGTTGGGTATGTTCATCTCACCGCATCTGGATCTCGCAGTCCTTGTCACCCTCTAAGATCTGCTCGAAGAAAACCAAGTATAAACCTCTTGGTGGGTCAAACCATGCGGGAATCCATCCGCGGAATGCCCTGTTCTCCTCGTCATTTGCAAAATGGCCTGCGACTTACGTCTATCCGCATTGCAGACCCTGATTGTGTCGTTTCCCTCGAGCTTTTATCCAAATTTCCAAGTGAGCTTACTTACGAAAAGTTCTTTGTGGGCCACCACCTATGGCCAGCCATCATGTAACTACCGTTTGCGAATGGCCATACCCCTTCATCTTTCTGCATGCTAGAACCTGAGCTCCTCTCCACTGTTTAGCCTTTCTTAAGTGAATGACCTTCTATCGAGGCCCCTTTGCATACTTGCCTATGCGGGTCGCCTATTGCAGGATGTCACTCCATTTTCACCGTCCCTAAACGCCTTTCTCCTTATGGCATGTTGGTTATTTTTTAAGAACCAAACTTAATCTCAATCCTTACCTATGAATCTGCCAGAACTCAATTATCAGTAAGGTTGAGGATTGGCCAACACTTAAAGTGAAGCATTCAGAACTTCACTTCTTCTCTTCGCGCTCTGTGAGACCCAGGAGGGTAATGCTATTTATGCTCATAACATCTCAACTTAATCAAGAGAATTTCCTCACAAATGTATTCCTTAAGAAACCAACATCATCTAAGGCTTGGCCGACCTCTTATGAAATTGCTATTTTTTTTAGGGAATACACTGATACTTGATGGTTGGTACAATGAAATTTAAAGTATATTTAAGAATTCAATTCCATTTCAAATCCTTGGACAAATTCATTGCTAGCTCGGTCAGCCATGAGATAAACTAATAAACCAACCAGTGTCCTATCTGAGGGAATAATGGAGTCATAACTTGCAGCAAATCAGTAATACTTGTAATTATGATTGAACATTAGAAATTAATGGATTATTAGCATGCCACTTTGTAGCATCTAACTCATTATGTTTTAAAATATTGCTTCCTTACCAAATCCTATATCCCTTTCCTACAAACTGATGGCCTTATTTTAGCATTTAATCAATTCATTGAACTGAAGCAAAAAAAACAAGTCCATTCATTCGGTGCAAATGACAGAAGACAAATGAAATTATACTTAATAACTTCATTCATAATTTAGAAGAAAGATACATAGGAGAGCAATATTTTGAAACTAACATTCTTTTCATTGTTGATAGTTACTTTGTAAAACCATATTTAAGACCTTCATACAATATAACTTTTTCCCTAGATTAGCTTCTGATATATTTGCTATTGTATCTATTTACATTCTATTTCTTTGAGAGCATAGCATTCACCTTGACCTATCTTGAACTATTTTTTTTTTGAACTCTCCTAACATCAACCATGAAATTCCCTTTATAAACAGGGGAGCCACAAGCATCTGGCTGAGTTACAATTTCAATTTCATTTCAAAAACATAATTTCAACCGATTCCTTGAAGAACTCCCTAGGCGGTTTTCATGCAATCATTTCTGAATACGGGAGGACAAAAAACAAAACACATGTGCATGATACCATTAGTCGCTGTCACTACACCTATGTTGAAAAAAAAAGATTACTTATCATATTAGTTAGAGGAATTCCACATCAACATGGAAGAGTAAAAGACAAACCACAAACATGTTGAAACAAATACCTCCTACGCAAATACCATGGTTTCATCAAAAAAAAATAAGGAGGTGACCCTATTCAGAGTCATTGGTATCAGACAATTCCCGACTGCTCCTTGTCCTCGATGAAATTTGAGGGACCATCACCACGTTGTCATCAGAGCTCCCATATGGCACTAGAGAAAGAAGGTATTGGCCATATCCTGAGTCAGTGTCACCTTCAGTGTTTGAAGGAGTATCAAAGAGCACAATAGGAGAATTGTGTTTTCCCAGGTAGGCCCTATGACTTTTATCCTTTTTCCTCGCCTTCTTCACTGGCTGAGCCAATTCCTTTCCTTTGAACTTGACCATTTCTCCCAGAATGGTTCTATTTCTCAAGTTGTATGTACTCTGCACAATTGATTTCTTCTTATGACCTCTAGCCCTTCTTTTACCCTTTGAAACCTCAAGAGAAGCTTGAGCTTCCTGCTCAATTATATCCTTATGACACTCAAATACATTGAGTCGGCTAGACCTTCTAATAGGCTGAATTGTCACACCAATTTTCCCTATTTCCAAAACAAGCAGAATTTAACAATTCAAGACAGAGCTACAGGAAGACACCTACAACCCAGACAATTGTAACCAACCCAGCACAAAAATTCCTAACCAGACCAGAGAACCCAATTTAATACAAACTTACTTGGGACAAGAACACTGAATATTCAACTCAAGAAAAAAAAACTTCCCACTCTTCTTCACACTACACCTTACATTCATTACAGACCGGAAAGATGGTGAAAATGAACATCAATCAACCTACATTAAATAGAGAATTTGGAGCATGCAGAATTAATGATTCAAGAACTCCTCACTCGAGCGAGTTGATAACTTAACAACTCGATATTGAATCTAGGTCGTTGATCTCAAAATAATTAAAACTTCATCTAAGGTGGCCATGAGCATCATTTTTCAACCATTAGCAACTTGTTCCTAGAAAACATCGATGCTATCTCAAATGTTGTCATGTTCTTCTTTAATCTTGATTAATCATACGTGATTTGAAAATTAGCATGTATTGCCAACCTAATTCATGCTCCATTAATTTCGGCGAAGTATATAAGACCAGTGTGTTTTTTAGAGAGAATTTTTCCTTATACACTTCATCGCTCATCGTTGATCTTCCCAAATTTTAGGTTGCAATCGATGATGAAATTATTGACACAATGAAGTTTAGTCCATTGGATCATCCTATTTTAAAACTACATCAATGGTTCTCCAATCATCTCACTACTTTCCTTTGTACGATGTCCTCAAGATCCTGCCTATCGCGGATGCATCTCTTCCTTCATTGACCTTATCAGTGATGTAAACATCCCCACGATGAAATATTAACCCTTGGATATGTGGCTTGTCTTTGATCACTTTCATCCTTCCATCGTGCATCGCTAATTCAAACTTTGCACCTTGGCTCCTATCAGTGATAGGAGATGTAGTGAATAAATCAGATTTACACGTACACCTGCATGAAAATCAATAGTACAAAAGACATTGCACATAAGATCTTATCATATTAGTGAAAGAAACCTTTTAGAGAATACCATCGCTCATTGCTAATTTGGAAGTTAAGCTTTGAAATGAATCCATGATGAGCGATAAAGCATAAGGTCGTCTCTCATCGCTAATTCTCCTCATATGGTTTGCACGCAATTAGCGATGAGAGATCTTCATAGTGACATTTGTGTATCGTGCATCGCTAATGTGGAACTTAGCACTTAAAAAATATCCGCAATACACGATGAAAACAAGAACATAAGGCTGAGGGAATTGCTCATTGCCATTAAAATATTAAAAGCTTAAAATCCATTAGCGATAAGAAATCCCTCAACAATATAAGGAACATCGCTCATCGCGCATTCAATTTAAGATCTCTGACAGCTATTTGCGATGAGCAATATCAAAGAAGTATCGCTTCATCGCTTATGGCCAATTTAAAACATGCACTTTTGAAGTAATTAGTGATGAGTGATAAAGTAAGATGACCAACAAGACTTAAGTGAAAACCCTAAGCACATGCACTTAAGTTGTTTTGATGAAGGGGAACCTCTAGGATGACATGAGAAAATGGACTCGAAAACTTCTAAGTCACGAAATGTAGAGGATGTAAAGGCCAAAAAGACCCTTTACACAACCTTATAAAAATTAAGATTCAGACTTAGGCGAGAGGGACCGGTCACTTGATGATAGTGATAGACATAAGAGTTTTTTTTAAATGACTGGAAATGGGCAATAGGGAGTCAACTTCCAAATAAAATGTACAAGCAATTATAATTAATAAAACCCTGAACCCTTAGATAACATCCCTACATCCACATGTGACAAGGGTTCGAGATGGAGCAATAATTTTTTACGGTTCCATCACGGCCTTCTACAACTCTCCACCCGCATGACCCTAAAACATTTGAACCTCAAGGAATGAACCCGAGCCATCTGAACCGCCTGCGGGTCCTGTCATGCAAGATTCCCTTTGTGGGTTTCCTCCTCCTGAACATCATTTCTGAACGGAAAGGCTACAAACAGCCTTCATATCTCCTAGCTCTGCATGCCTCATGCCCACATAGCTAAAACGATCCATAAAATGATTTCAAATGACTTTGTGGTTGACTAACCAATGCTCCAAATGCCCAAGTACCTTGACTGACCCCTAAAGTCTAAGCTCAAAAAGTTGGATGTGGGTGGCCGCCTGCGAACCGCCGTGACCCTGGAGCCATTTTACTCTAAGTTTCTCTAGATGACTGTCAACCCAAGGAAACCCGCATCCCTGGGCCCACATTCTCATAATTGGCCCGAACAAGTGTTAAATGATGAATCTTAATGAATTTTATGATCTTTTATGATGGATTATTTGGTCTGACCCTCGTTTTTGCAAGATTTCCCTAGTACTTTCCTCACTTTCCATATGAATATGCTTATTGCACCTCTGTTTGAAAAATTTATGGAATCAGTTGCAAGACCATTGGGAGCATCCACAGAGAAGGAAAAGGGGAAGGAATCAACTAAGGTACGAAGAGGAAAGGAGGGCAAGGACTAGATGAAATATCAATTCCAGGGGGTGGAAATCACCTCCAGAGTCACCTCTAGTTGGGACACAATCTCAAATACCAACCTAGGGCACATAGACATAGATGAATTCTGGAAAAGGGTCATAATAAACCCAACCACCAATAATGCTAGGAAAATTAGAAAGAGTGGCTTGGCCAAGGTAGCTAGCTTTCCTCCTACTCTAGTGGCCCCAAAACTAGTAATGACATGCAGGGAGGCCTACCATGTAGGCAACAGGAAAATCATTGATCATGAAGGCAGGGTATTGGCATTTTTTTCTACCAAATCCATAGGCAAAACATTTCATATTCCTACCTTCGACCCTATGGAGGAGACAGAAAAGGGATATGCAGAAAATATGTGGAAGGCCAAGCCCTTGGGATGCAAAAAGCTAATCAACCAACATTGGTTGAAAGAAAAGAGAGGCAATGCTGCCAAGGTGCCCCAAGAGTTTTTCTGAAGTGACTTCTATGAAGACTATCATGATCTGATGAATCTCTTGAGTAGGGTAATGGGTATTCCCACAGCTTCCTACTTCCAAGAATGGATGTTCTATTTTATCCAGGAGATCACCAGAGGGAAAACTAAGTTTCACTAGGTGAAAATGATCAGCAACAATTTGCATAATTGGTTCATGACTGTGAAGAAGATGTCATAGTTTTATATGACTTCCTACTTGGTGTACCTCCTGGTAGAACCATTCCCTTACAAAGGCCTATTTTTTTCTGAGTCAAACTCTAGGAAGGGAATGAAAGTGTATGATAGACACCCGCAACTATAGTACCAAAACATCAAGAGGGAGTATCACATAGTGAATGATGCCTTTATTGGGCACATCATCTAGCTTCTTGGAGGGGATTCTGAAAGAAAAGTTTCACACAGTGCTCATGCGTTCATCCACAGATTTGGGTATCTATTTATACAGTTCCCAAAATTCACTTATATCAGAACAAAGGGATTCTCTAAGAGGCCTTACAAGCTGTCCTGGTACCCCAATGACCGGATGATCATATTAGAAGTCTCCCGATAGTTAAAGAGCACTCATACTCTATTGAGCGATAAAAATCAGGTAGAAATTCCCTACCCTCTCACCTTCGGTTAGGGCATGTATGTTATCCTCGCATCCCAATGCATGAAATACTTAGAAAAGGAAATAGTGGAGTATAATCTGGACCTCCACATAGTTAGACCCAGGATGGATCCCTATGACAAACTAAAGAATTTTTTTAGAAAAGAATACGTCCACCTACCCAATATTGAAGACTTTTGGGAAAATTGACAAGATGATAAGGAGGTGTGCATGCGACACTGCATGCGTATGGCTGCTCAATTTTTGAAATCAATCAACCTCTTCCCGGTGCCTGACCAAATCATGGAGGATGAAGACACCGTTGATGATCCAAGATTTGATGTTGTGGCTAACTTTCCACTACCACTAATAGACTGGAATGAGGAGGTCAATGACCTCGATATTGTTACTAAGCCAGTGGAGAATTGTAGACATGCAAAATTAGCATTATGCATTCATCAAGTAAATCAGGTTTCACATGCATCCGCTTATTCAATTAATCAGGTTCACTTCCATCCATTCATTAGGTAATCTCATCTTCTAAGGTCATTTATTTAAAATCAAATAAACATTATCATCAGCCTTTTAATAAATCAAACATCCATTTAAATCAAATCCTAAATCATATTCCATCATTTTTTGATTTAAATAAATCAAATATCAAAGTCCTAAAAGTCAAACTCACCTAATCATCATTAAACTAACATAATCATTATTTATTTAATCTAACCATGATTAAATACTAATTTCACCCACTTGCATTCTCTAGATATCTCCACTTGCACAAATAAATCAATTTTATTGATTTATTAAAAAACCCTCATTTTCCCTCAACATGACAAGTTGATTTGTCCCTCCAACATAGCATTTATTGCTGTTTTTCTTGTCCCCCTCTCAAAATTTATTACAAATTTGAATTCAAATTCTCCCTCTCATGGGCACTCTTCTGAAATCTTGCACAACCATTGGCCTATCATCACTTGACAAGTGGCCTATTCTCATTGGAGGATCTTTAGTCCCACATTCACCATCTTAGTCAATCTCTCATCAAGAAAATCTATAAAAGAAGGCTTAATCCTCATTCATCCATCCACAACTTTTATGCAAGGTTACTCTCTTGGTTTGAGAACTCATCTTGCTCATCATCTTCATTGCATTTACTTCACATTGAGCTTTGATCAAGGATTGGGAAAGGGTCACTAGCACATGTGACACCAATCCACTATGGAATAGGTAACTTGTTTTTGTTTTCATAATGATTTAGTCTTTCTATTATCATTTGTTGCATTTGGAAGCATTCACAAGGTATTTCATAGGGGCATTTTGATAGATTTGTGAAATACTAACCCCTACATGAAGTTTAGTGTTTGCAGATTTTAATGGATGCCTACATTTGGCGCTAGAAGGAGGGCATTTTTTTGTTGATTGTCTTGATGAGCCTATTTTAATTGCTAACTACAGGTTTACAGTTGGTTTATTGCTATTTGCAAGTTAGTTTACATTGGTGTGAACCCTTCGTGTCTTGTTCAGATCAATATCTTTCTATTTAGTATTCTTTTGCATATGTTTTCAATTCCTTTTAACACTCTGATATACACATTAAGCAGAGTGCTTGGCAACATTTATGTAGACCTATGCTCTCTCATGTCGATTAATTAATTATTCCCCTAGTATGATAATGGGAAGCTGAGTGGTAGCTGAGAATTTCATGAAAATTATGCCAATCTTGTGTTCAGTGACATTTCTTTTAAACGCCATATCTCTTTTGGTATTTTGAAGCTTTATAACCGCCTTGCCAAAGCTTGGGAACTTGGGAATGTTGTCTTTTAGTTTGTACAAAGAAAATTCCCCATGTAACCTATGGAGAGGCAAATACAATTTTAAGATAGTAAGCAAGTTATGAAAGATTAAAAGTCAGTTATTGAAAAGACAGATTTCGATCATAATGTTGTGATAAGAAAGAAAGTAAAATGGAATTGAGTATCACTGAAGTCTTCTCAGGGCGGAATAGCATAGAGTTCACACTTTAGGCAATTATGTTTCATAATTTTGAATAAAACGTCATTCATTAAAGTTTGTGTTGTAGGGAAATTCTCTTCTTCTTGATGGAAAATCAAAGTAGAGGGTATTTTGGTCGTCTATACAACACCCCATAGACAGATTGTGTAATCGAACTAGGCTTTTATTTCTTTTGTTCACTTGCAATGGTTGATCAGGATGGCACCAATATCAATGAAATTATTGATTTCATTTGTCAACCTGCAATATTAGGACGACACCAGTATCAATGAGATTAGTGATTTATCTTGTACACTTGCAATGGCTGACCAGGACGCCACCATCGATGAGATTCGTGACCTCACCAATCCCAACTACTCATGAAAATTGTAAGGAAATCTTTGTTACCAGAAGCGGCATCAAATGACACCATTTCCTGTTTAACAGTTGTGTTTATTTGTTTATGGCTACGTGTTTTATCTATCTATTTATTTTCAGGAAATTACCCATCAAATTGGAGTAGTGAAAGGTCAATAAATGTCTCCCACTATGTTTGGTAGCAGTGAATGAACGACAGAGATATTTAATGTTCACTGCCTTTTGTGTGTTGAAGATCTTTTGTTCACTGTCTTTTGCAGAGGAACAAGATTCAGGAATTCATGCTGCTGTCTTTTGAGTGTGATTGAGTAAATATTGAGGAAGCACACCATGTGAAAGGGATAAGGTGCCAATCTCCACATTGATATCCCCAAATCAAGTTTGGTGCTCAAAATAAATGATCAATTTCATAAAGAGGAATCGGCGTTGGTGTATTTATTATAATCAACTAGACAACTTTTAGAAGCAATCTTTATCAGCCGGTCCTTCTTTTTTTTTTTGTTTATTGTCATCTATTGGAATTATAGACATATATAGGTGTTGGCTTGTGGTAATTATTTTCATAAAAAATCTTTTAAGTCATATACTTTCATAAAAAATCATACATTTGGACCAAGAGGTAATTATTTTCAATGATTGACCATCAACTTATGTCATAAATATGAAAGGAGGATGCATTGACATTCGGCATAAAGCTATTTTTTCATAACAAATCCGTGTTTTGGCATGTCTTGCATACTTTATAATTTTCTTTTCATTTGGCGAAGCATACCTAACCCTTATTTATGATTGTCTTTAAGGTACAAAGCTGAAAATCAACAAAGGTACAAGGAAAGCGAAAAGTCAACAAAGGTACAAATGAAGGAAAGCAAGGAGAAGGCTAGCAAAGGAAAATGAAAGGAGGAGAATGTTTTGAAAAAAAAATCAAAGTGTTTTTAAACACTTTAAGTGTTTGATCAACACTACTTCACAAAGTTATTTATCTTTTCATTTTAGAACACTAATTTTCATTTGGGTCTAAAAAGAACAATTTGATTTTTTCCATTCGCAAAAGGTTAAAATTCAAGCTTAGACACTTACTAGATTTCGTTTTGGGCTAAAAATTGGACAAGCAATCTTCATATTTCATTTGGTGCTTAAAACGAATCAAACAATTGCTTTGGAAGGATAAAATGAATGTGTGTTTGCCTTGTTTTGTGGTTACTTAAACTAAAGTCATTGAAAAGGACGTATGCACTTCTCTCGCGCTTCCAAGCGATCTTGAGAATCAAAAGGCCTTTTTGGTGATTTTGGCATAAGATAAAGTAATCACCTCCACACTTCAATTTGGACTTAAAATTGAACAAACTATTGTGCGAGTGTGAGTGGGGGGAATTTTCGCGTATATTCTCTCACTTTGTTGCTATCAAAGATTGATCGAGTTACGAATTTTGTTCTTCATTTGCTTTTGTTTATCTTAGAGGGCCTGCCTTGTGGGAAAAAGTAATCACCCAAGGGAACAGCTCAACCGGTAACACTCTAAACCCAAGAGTATTTCCAGCCAGGATATAAATGTGGATATTGGAAGAAATGCCAATATCACGCGGTTGACTCCGACAAGATGGATCCGAAAGGGGACTCTTGCCACGTTGGGTCAACTCCTACGAACGGAAAGTCTGAACTAGAACCCTTTTTTTGTAGTGGCCTATTTATCCATTGAGCGAGTTTATCAAAGTGGTGCATTGGAACTTAGATTCCAAGAAGTTACTTGCCATGTCCGATCTTGGTTGAAATATAGAGGTTAGGATTTCATCATACCTTTATATTTTTCCTTGGTTGCATGTAAAATCATCTCTTCTATGAAGGGCATGAGGCAAGCCCACTAAGAAAAACGTACCCATTAGGCTAGGATGTTGCATTGCTTGTGAGTTAGTTTGAAAATACATTGCTTGCTCAAAAACAAATCAAAAACGAACACTTAACATCATCAAAATTTCAAACCCTTTTGAAGACAAATATCATTGACTCAATCCATATGTTATTGCTTTCCCTTGGGACTTATGTCCTTAGAGGTTTCTAAGCATTGGATTATATCTCAATTTGTCTTCTTGAGTAAACAATAGGAAAACCCTTGCCTTAAGTTCATTAAATTTCCACATAAAATATCTTGTGGGGTTTAAAGAAATTGAGACATTGGACATCTTAGTTTGAAACTTTAATCAAAGATATTTTTTTTGGTAAAATAAAGCCATTAAGCAAAGCTAAGCAAAATGAATTTTCATGTGTGATTGGAGACTCACAAATCCCAAAGCAAAAATCATTGAAAATCTGAAAATGAAAGTCCAAATGAAATCAATCCTTGGTTACAAAGGTCTTTAGGAAGTATTTGCATGCTCTTCAATACCTAGATCTAGGCAAACAAAGTGGTCTTTTTAGGTTCATCTAGGGATCAAAACATATCAAAAAATTTCATCCATCCTCCAAAACAACATCATCACATAAATCATCTTTTGAAAAAACTTGAAATCATCCTTGAAGTGCTAGGCTTTATGACAAAATCAAGCAAACACCAAAATTATTGAGACCAAGTCCTTGAAACATTTATCAAAACACCTTTTGGCTAGGCATGTGTAGATGCATCCTTTTGCATATACTTAGTCAAAATTATCAAAAATCATCTTGTCTAGCTTAGTGTATGTAGATGAATCCTTCTTCATATACTTAGTGAAACAATCATCTTGTTTGGGTAGGTGTGGGTAGATGCATCCTTCTCCTCACACATATCCAAATCATCATCCTTTGAACAAAACTATCCTTTAGATCATTATCAAACATCTTAGGGTCTTTTTGTTCAAAATCAAAATCAAAATCCAAATCAAGATCAAGGACAAAACCTCAAAATCTCAAAATCCAAAAATCCTAAAAGCCTAGTATTTCATTCAAGATTTATCAAAAGCCAAAAAAATCCATAACATCCATCTTTAAAACTCACCATCATATCATCATCACATTTGATCCTAAAAAGCATCCTAAAAACTTTCACTTTGGGACATAAAATAGATATTAATCCAAAGAATCAAGAGATTCATCTCCCATATTCTCGAAGATTGATCCCCGTTTTATGGTTCTAACTAGATCTCAATACAAGAAGAGTATGGAAGCCAACAAAGAAACACCCGCTTCAAGTGATCTTAGCCAAACCACTCCTAAAATGAATCCCATTGGGGATGGAAATCTCACAATTAGCCTTCCAACATCATCGCAAAACCCACAAGAGGAAACCCAAGGGGAGGATCTTACCTTTGGAATGTCTCACGAAGAAATAGCTAAAATGCTCCAAAATCCAGACAACCATAGAATCATCAACATCATGATGAGACTTAACCCTTCATTGTACATGCTTGAACTAGCAAAACAAGGAGCCAAGTTGCCTTCGGATTTTGATGTGAGCACTATAGTAGAGACATCTTTTCCACCAATCTCATCCACCATCCCCATTTCATCTACACCCCCATCTCAAAACATCACAGAAAATATCCCACAAATCACAACATCATTTGCTCCAACTCAACCCAACATTAACAAGGGAAACACATTTCTCAATGAACTTCAATCACATCCCCTTGTTAATAATCAAAACTTGGACGTAAACACCACATTGGAACAAAACATCCCCCATAATCCATTACAAAAAAATGTTCCTCTCACTTTACATTATGACCCATCATCAACATCTTTTCACGGAGCACCTCAAATCCCCCTCCTCACAAATTTACAAGAGGAGGGAGACATGTTCGGACCAGGAGGCATTTTCAACACCACAACACTCTCGCAAGGATTCACGCCCCTTACATTTCCACCTCTCCCACCATCACCATTGTCATCAACAGCACTCCTTGGTTTAGGGCTTCCCCCTCTACCGAGTATCAATCAAAACATCCCAACCATCAATCAAAACATTTTGCCAAATGCTCAAAACTTATTGTTGACATCACAACAACAAATGACAAACACGCAAGCAATGGAAACATCATCAAACACCCCCACAACATTGCAAAGCATGGTCTCTCAAGGGCCAATCACATCAATGATGCCACTTACCAAATCAACAACACCATCCACCAATCAAGTAATCAACATGACAAAACCATCCACCAACCAAATAATCAACACAACATCATCATCTACCACCATACCAAATCCACCACCACCCCCACCACCACCAACGTTCACCACATCAAACCAATTCGACGCAGCATTACAAGCCGCTTTTCAAAGAGGATACCAACAAGTGCAGAAACAAAAAGTCGTGCAACAAGCTGCTCAAGTTGCACAAGCTGCCAAAGCTGCACAAGCTGCATTACAAGCGCAACATGCACAAAAAGCCCAAGCTTTATTGCAACAGCAACAACAACAAGCCACCCAAGCCGCACAAGCATTACAAGCACAAAGGGTCGCTCAAGCACAACTTTTATTACAACAACAAGCAGAAAGCTCAAGCACAACTTCTTGCACAAGCAGCACAAATGCAAGCATATCAGCAAGCACTAAAGCAATACCAAGAGCAGCAAGAAGCAGTAGAATTGGCAGCCCAACAACAAGCATTGTGGGAACAAGAACAAGCAGAACAACAAGCGTTGTAGAATAGCAACAAGTGCAATAGTAAGCACAACAACAAGCGCAACAACAAGCACAAATCCTAGCACAACAACAACAAGAGCAACAACAAGCATTGTTCATCCAAAAGCAAGTAGAAGCCTACTTCGCTTGCCACAATATACTGATACCATTGAATAATGCACCAACCAACCCATCCATCCAAACCATGATTGCAACACCTAAAAACACATTCATCCCACCCCCTAATCCCCAGAATGATGTGACGACACAACTCAGGTTGCTCTCGCAACAAGTGTTTGACCTTCAATCAGGGCGGACAACCAAAACGCAAAGCAACTTGTGTCCCTATCCATTTGATAGGAGCCTAGAAATGAAACCATTCCCTAAGGGATTTGAGATCCCTAAATTTGACAAATATTGAGGGACGGGAAACGCTAAAGATCACATCAGGGAATTCCAGGTTCATTGTATGGAGGTTGCATATGACGATACTTATCTGATGCAACTATTCCCTAGGATCTTGGCAGGAAACACTATAGAATGGTTCTCTCGCTTACCCTCAGGCATCAGAACATTCAAGGAAATCAGAGATGAATTCATTAGAAACTACGCATGTAACATTACAATGGATGTTAGTCTTGAAGAACTATACACTCTGAAACAAGGAAAGAATGAATCTTTTGCTTCATTTCTTCAACGATGGTGATCCAAGGCCAATCAGAGCAAGTGGACCATGCCAGAGGAACAACAAGTCTACACAATCATCACCAACCTTGAAAGTCATTTGTCATTCCACCTCAAGGTTCAGGGAATCACCACCTATGATCAACTGATCTCCAAGGTGCTTAGCATCGAAAGAGCCTTTGCAACCCAACCTGTCGAATCAACACCATATCATGAATAGCAAAACAATCACCCACCATCAAATTACAATGATAAACCTTGTACATGGGCGAGAAACAAAAACATCACTAATGATGGTGTCGTCGATGCCAAGGTGGTCATTAGTGGTCCATGCCAAAATACACCCACACCACAAATCCAACCACAATGCCAAAACACTCATCACACAACATACCAACCCAATAATCCCACCATCAATAACGTCAACGACCAAAGAGGACCACCTCAATGCAAAACATACCCCAAACGAAAATACACTACTTTGGGGGAACCACTTGAGGACATCATGAAAAAGCTAATCGACGAAAAACTCATCCAAGCTCCTACATTTGAAAATTATCAAGAACCTGATGTCAAACCTCCTTGGTACAATGAAAATCAACTATGTGAGTTCCACAAAATCAAAGGCCACACGACAAACAATTGTATGAGACTCAAGAACATCATCCAAGATCTCATCAACAAAAGAATCATAAATGTGGAAGCACCTACCGGGAATCAAGATCTTAAAATCTACACGAATCCGATGCCGAATCATGGCAACAAAGGGAATAACAAGGATAAAGGAAAAGGCAGTGTAAATCATGTATACGAAATAGTTGTTACCAACCTCAATGAAAATTGTATGGTCATCACCATCAAAGGCACCCATGCCGAAGATTGTGGAGTCACCACAAGAGGCGGCAAAGTCACCATTGCAGGATCATCCCAACCAAATAGAGTCCCTACATCAAGAGCCATTCCGTATAGCTACAATGTTGTAGACCAACTCAAAAGAATGCCAACACACATCTCCATTATGGAGTTGTTAAAAATCTCATCAGCGCATAAAAAGATCCTCGAGGAAGCATTAGCCTCATCTACCGTCCCTATAGACCTCGATGCGGAACAATTCCAAGCTATGGTTGGAAACATCATAACACCTAATCTCCTTACGTTTTCTGACCAAGATTTTCCCGCCCAACCATCTCACAATCGCGCACTTCACTTGGAGGTCATCGTGAACAAAAGAAAAATCAAAAGGGTCTTGGTGGATGGAGGTGCAAGTTTGAACATCTGTTCTTTTAGCCTCATCAAGCAGTTGAAAATATCAGAAGATTCCATTGAAAAAGGCAAGGGCATCACAATCAGAGCATATGATGACCAAGAAAGAGTGTCTCAGGGCACAATTAAGCTCCCTATCCAAGTAGGGCCAACACTCATGGAAACCACATGTCAGGTCTTGGACCTCGAATTTCCATACAATATCCTCCTGGGATGCCCATGGATTCATGCGATGAAAGCCGTAGCATCAACCTTCCACCAATGTGTGAAATTCACACATAATGGACAAGAGGTTACCGTCCATGGAGATCCTGAGCCGTTTTCATACTGCAAGAACCTTAAAGCCAAATATTACAAAATCCCCCAAGTGCCGAAAAATGATGAGGGCCCATCCACATCATACATCGATCCTGCCACTCTCACGTCCACTTCTGTGATAGAGACACCCGCCATTCCCACCATCTTCGACATCAAGCTCATCATCCAGGAGGACGGTTGTGGAAGCTATAGGCTTCCTAATAATGCTTTTGTGATAGGAGAGTTACCACAATCTCCTAGATCATAGGGACGCCCGCAAGAAAATCAAGCTTCTACATCGCAAACAAATCCTGAGGATTATCCTAAATTCACAAGCTGGGGAGACCTTGGTCAAGAGGTTATTGAAGCAGATCCATCAAACATGTTGTATCAAGATGAAAGACCGGCAGCTAATCTACCAATGGATGAAAGAAGCAAAGGCCTACACATGATGCTTGCAATGGGTTATGACAGAAACCAAAGATTGGGGCAAAATGACAATGGGCTCTTAATACCAATCATGCTTGAGACGTGACCTATAAAAAATCTTGGTCTTGGATGCGCCACTCTGAGAATAACCATATGTGGCCAAAGTCCTCCGGTTAGAACGGTTAACATCTCTCCTCAGCCAGTAATAGTACAACTACACTCACCAATAGTCACAGGTAGAGACACACATAATTTTATAACTGAGCCCTACATTAGTAGTGATGACGAAGATACCTTATCCAACCTACCTAGGTTATTCAAAGATACCACCCTGTGTATGATTAGTACCATATCCTTTGAACCAGATAGTCAAAATCATGAGATTGCTTAGTCTACCCCCAACTGATCGACTATGACCAATGAGGACCACCAGTTCTTGATACATTCGAAAATGATGAAGCGCTCTCAGAATTCATGGGATTGAGAGACAACATTCCAGATGGAGATCATAAGGAATGATTTATAATGGAGTTGGACACACACTCCTATTACGGGGAAATGATTGAATCCTTCATTCACAAAAATGAGAAACCAAGAATCATATCCAAGTCGTTGAGTGAAAACCACACCATGGCACTCTCTAACAAGAAAATAGTAAAAAGAAAGGACGCATCCAATGGTGAAAACCTCTCTGAGGCACTTGAGGGTGAAGGATTCAATCTTCCCCTAAGAGCTATTCATCAAGAGAAGTCAGTAGTCTTGGCTGAAAAATGCAACCCTGTCAACCTAGGAATAGAGGAGACCCCGCATATCACATTCTATGCGGAATCACTATCATCAGAAGAGCAAGAACTCCTAGCAGCATTCCTAAAGGAAAGATAAATAAACTTCACATGGAGTTATGATGATATGCCAGGACTTGATCCAAATACTATGGTCCACCACCTAGTAGTGTATCCAGATGCAAAACCTGTTAGACAAAAGCTTTGAAAAATGCATCATCAAATTGCTTTGTTAGTCAAAATGGAGCTCAAAAAGCTATTAGATGCTGGATTCATCCAACCAATTGATTATCTAGAATGGGTATCGAACTTGGTACCTGTTTCAAAACCTGATGGAGCTATCAGAATCTGTACAGATTTTAGAGATTTGAACAAAGCATGTCCCAAGGATGACTTTCCACTTCCCAATATCAATATGATAGTGGACATGACAGTAGGGCATGAGATGCTATCACTAATGGATGGATTTTTAGGATACAACTAGATTATGATAAAAAAAGAAGATCAACACAAGATGACTTTCACTTGCCCATGGGGAACCTACTGCTGGAACATGATGCCATTCGGCCTAAAGAATGCAGGAGCAACCTATCAAAGGGCCATGATGCTGATATTCCATGATATGATTCACAAGACAGTTGAAGACTATGTCGACGACATCCTAGCAAAATCAAGAAAAATAAAAGATCATATAGCAACCTTAAGTGCTATATTTGATAGATTGGAGGAATACAAAGTCAGACTAAATCCCAAGAAGTGCATCTTTAGCGTACAATCAGGTAAACTGCTAGGATACAGTCTCCATGAGGGGTATCGAGGTGGATCTAGCAAAATTCAAAGCTGTCCTGGTACCCCAATGACCGGATGATCATATTAGAAGTCTCCCGATAGTTAAAGAGCACTCATACTCTATTGAGCGATAAAAATCGGGTAGGAATTCCCTACCCTCTCACCTTTGTTCAAGGCATGTATGCTATCCCCACATCCCAATGCACGAAATACTTAGAAAAGGAAATAGTGGAGTATAATCTGGACCTCCACATAGTCAGACCCAGGATGGATCCCTACGACAAACTCAAGAATTTTTTTAGAAAAGAATACGTCCACCTACCCAATATTGAAGACTTTTGGGAAAATTGACAAGATGATAAGGAGGTGTGCATGTGACACTGCATGCGTATGGCTGCTCAATTTTTGAAATCAATCAACCTCTTCCCGGTGCCTGACCAAATCATGGAGGATGAAGACACCATTGATGATCCAAGATTTGATGTTGTGGCTAACTTTCCACTACCACTAATAGAGTGGAATGAGGAGGTCAATGACCTCGATATTGTTACTAAGCCAGTGGAGAACAGAATGAGACAGTGGGTTGATGCCTAGATTTCTCATCTCAAGCTACAAGGGATTACACTGACATATGGTGACCTCGAGGATGAACTCGAGAGTGAGACCGATAGTGCAACAACCACCACTTCAACTAAGGAAACTCCAAAATCTCCTCCAGCGACATGATCAAGAAAGAGGAAGTATCGGAGCAATAACTTAAGCCTAAGGTCTATTCAAGGAAGACTGCAGAAGGGGAGTCCTCCAAAAAGGAAAAGAAGTTAGGAGGGTTTAATGAGATGTTGAAAATTCAAGAAGACCCTCAACGAGAAGGAGAGGAAGAGGTCGAGTGCCCACGATCACCATCTGCGGCCTTTGTTCCTACTAGCATTGCCACTATGGCTGCTACTCCACCTCCATCATTCCAAGCACTGCCTATTCCATCCCTGCCTGCCATGGAAGTCTCTATCCACCTTGTTTTCACCTCACATACAACCCCAATTCAGGTGTGAGATTCCTCCTCTGCTACAACCTCCACACTATCATCCTCCTCATTGTCTCCCTCCACTATAATTCCTTCAATTGCCACAACTACCATTCCCTCTCTCACCTTACCAGAAGCCTTTGCAAGGCATATGCAAAAGATACCCATGTAACTCTCTGGGGTATTAATGAACCCTATTGTACAAGTTGCAATGGCTTAGGTTGTGGTTGGCCACCCTGTTCCTCCTTTAATAGAGCCCCCAAAAATGGAGGCCACAATGCAAATATCATAAGAAATGGAGAGACGCCAGAGAGAAGCCGCTAAGGAAATAATTGAGGAGTCCAAGGATCCTTTTAAGGATGACTATTATGAGCACCCTTAGGGTAGAGTCAATGTGACCATAGATGAAGTAGAATACAAGGATGCAAAGTCACAATCTTTGGAGGAAGACACAAAATCACTTGACAAAAGATACATAGTCGAAACCTTCAATCAATAGTTCGAAGAAGAGTTGTCCCAACAGCTCAAAGATGTTGGAGAAGAGATTGAACATGAAAATCAGACCTCTAAGGAAAAGGATGACACTGGTGATAAAATGGAAACATTCGAAGAACCTCCAATGATTGGATAAGATAAAGGCCTTGTTTAGGAAGAAGAAATACCTCCAGAGAAAGAAGAAGAGAAAGAGGTTGAAACAGAAGAAGAAAATAAAGACAAGCTTGAAGAAGAAGCTGAGCTTAAAAGGAGCTCTGAGCTAGAGCGTCACATAGAGCTCGAGCAAGTGGTAGAAAAGGAACCACAGACAGAGGGTGTCACTGAAGAAAACATAGCCACTATTGAGCTAGAAAGAGAAAAGACTATAGCGATTCGGGACTCAGATGATGAAGAAGAAAGAACATAGTGAGAAGACTTGGTTCATGAGGAGAAGAAAATCCAACGTGAACAAAGAGAGGAAGGTGATCATGAATCACCAAAAGAAGAGTCTTAGTTGCCTAATTGGCTACAAAGGTAGCTACAGAAGAAATCGCCCATCCTCGTAGATCCGAAGGCTAGACTTGAGGCTATCTTGGTGCTAGCACAAACAAAGCCAAAGAAAGAAAAAAAGTCGAGAGTCTGATCCCATATAATAGTTAGTGCATCTGGATCAAGGACCATGCAAATTTCCACCCCGGTGACAGATAGAGGAGAAGGGATCAGTTACAATATTTCTACCATTGACTTGGGTCTTGCCACAAGAGAACAAAAGATTAATCACCTCCAGGGATCAGTGGCAACGATTATCCAACAGATGAATAAAGACCAATCTTCCAAGGAAGAGATGAAAGCACAAGTGACATACCTCACCACCTACATTCAACAATGGACATCCACTGAGGAAGCTCCAATGACATCTTCAGTGCCACCTTCACTGCTCTCTAAAGGTGATATAGACAAGATGGAGAAAAGGAAAAGTTGGACCAAGACTATTGAAGATTGGTTCTGGTAGGTGTTATACAACGGTGGCATGGACATACGACATGCTACTCAGATGATAAAAATGTTTTGAGATCTGTAGAAGTAGCTTAAAGAAACAGAGAAGACCTATCATAGATTCACCAAGCTTTATAGTATTACATATCCTAAGATCAAGAGCATCCTCATGCTGCCAAAAGGGACATGGGAAAAGGAACTAGTGCTTGTTAAAGATGACCACTGGCTCGTAGAGATCTGGAAAATGGGCCTCAATCATCAAAAGGAGGTATTGCAAGGAGTCTTGCAGGATGTTGAACTCAACCTCCAATGGGTTACGAAGCATTGGACTGACAATGAAGACTATCTCAAGATGTTGATTGACTATGACATGCCCAGCCTAGAATTGGACCCTAAAAAGATCAAGCCACTCTTCCACAAGTAGATAGAACAAGGGGCAACCGATGTATTATCCCCAGACTTCATGGATTTTGGTGTAAAGGGAATTTTTCTAATCATAGCAGGTCATCAAGGATACACCTAAGTACACAAAACATTGGGAGCAGATCACAGAGAGGTTCAAGAAAATTACCTTCCAGAATCTCCAATTTGATATCCTAGAATGGACAAGCTTCAGGGGTTGATTGGTAAATTTGTAGAGTATTCCAATATTCAGAAAAGCAAGGGAATGCCTATAATAGATGATGAGTTCCTGGTAGTATAGTTGCATCCAAAGGGCAGGTCACTGTAGGAAAAAAGTGCTACAATGCCAAGGCACTATAGAACAAAACATAGAAATTAACAAAGAATGTATTTTATATTAGTAAATTTTGGGGGTAGGTGAAACCCTAGCTTGTAATGAATCTGAGCCACACAATGTAAATCAATCCTAGCCATTCATTTGGGCTTTGGAAAACTATAAATAGGGGGTCTCGTCTCATTTTCAAGGGGAGAGTTGAGTTGTTGAAATGACATGCTGCATAAATTTTAATAGAACTTCATTGCTTTTGGTGGATTCTTTAGTTTCTCTCATGTTACATGATTCTTCTCCTCACGTTTGATAGATTTAAATTGTTTTAGCTTTTTGTTCTAAGTGTTTTCAAGTAGTTTTAGGGACTTAGTTGATGTTGTCCATTGATTTTGAAGAATGCTATAGTGTTGATGCTTTCCATGTTCATGCTTTTTGCTAGTTATTGATGATAAACAATTGTGTAAAGCTAGTCTAAACATAAATTCCTCACTGCACTTAAGTTTCATCTTTTATTCATGCTTTAAGGTGAAAGAACAACTAAAAATCTGCAGACCCTAGAAGATAGCACTAGTTTAATGATATTGTGTGTTTTGGTTAAGTGGAACTCAGTTATAGGAAGGTTGTCCACTGTAGCATCCTCCATCATCACTATTCATCGGTAGTTGCAGCTCTAGGAACTTCCTCCTCCCTTTTCCTTTTTGATCTTTCTTTGAAATAGCAGTTTAGGAAATGTTCTAGCATCATTCTAAAGCCAAATATGATGTTGTGCATGGAGTTTAGCCTACTATTTTTAACTTGTAGCAATTGTATATCACTCTTAAAATCTTAGAAACTCCATTCGGAGACCCAATCTCCTTCCAACTTAACAATTGTCCAGGACCCTTGTGATTACCAGTAAATCACATCAATCCACTGAGTTGTTTTTGCAAGTCATGACTAGACACCCGAGAGACCTTGGGATAATTTTCTGTAATTTGTTTATAGGAAGTTGTCTTTCAAGAGAGGTAGTGCACTTGTGTGCTACCTATGTTGAGAAGTAAAAAACACCCATCAACAAGGACTAGTTGACGAATAAAAGATTCACACTTTAGGGAATGCAAGCCATAACATAACCACCAAGACAAATATCATATGCCAAGAAAGGTCACACTCTTATGGGACATTAAGCCTAACATTACCACAAAAGTGATACTTCACATAGATTGAGAAAGACACACTTTGATTAATATGGTCACATTTCCTAAGACATGTATGCTATCATCACTAAGAAGGGAACATGCAAACAATAAACAGAGGACTGTATGCCCCCCCTTAAAATGTTAGTGTACTCGCTACACATGTTTTAAGGAGATAGATAGGGATCTCAATAAGAAATACACCAAAGAGAAGGCTTCCTAACCCCTTTCCCCCAAGTGTAGGACAAAGATGAGCCAAAATATAGTGTGATATGCTACTTATTGCAGTACAAAAGATAATTGTGCATTAAATTCAATGCATGTGGTAGTGAGCATGATATAATTCTACTAATATCACATGGCAAGGAGTAAAGTAAACAATTATTATTTGATTATACAACCATCTTGACTTGTAAAAGGATCAAATTCCTTCAATACCTTCTTTAAAGCATGAAATTCATCGATAAGATGCCCAAGTGTTCTATGATATGCAAAGTAAGACATGTTTGTACTTTTTCCTTTCTTGTTTTCTCAGATAGGTGGAAATTTAATCAATCCTAGGTTGAGAAATTTATCTAAGGTTCATTCAGTCTCTATTATGGTATGTAAAAATAGTATCTTCTTAAGTTTATAGGTCTTGGGTTTCTTACTTGATTGAGAAATTTCTTGACATGGAGGTGTAGTGATGTAGGAGCATCTAGCAACCTAAAAAATGTAAGTTTTGGATTTTGATGTTAGGAGCCTTAATTAAGTTTGTAAAGGTCTTGGAGGACTATGGAAGACCATGTAGGGTCTTTGTACTTGTTTTATTTTTTAGTTTTAGGTTGCAAAGTTGCAAAATGGGGCATAATTGTCAAGTTTGATGAAGTTGCATTAGGTTTTAATGGAAAAGCATTGTATTTTTGAATGGTAACTATTTTTTGATGTAATTCATTCACGTTGAATAAATGAGAATACACACTCCAAGAAGCTGTGGGAGCAAGATTTCATGAAATACCATGTTTTTTGTCAATTTTATGTCAATTTTTTGTAATTATAGTTTGAAAACAACATTGTACAGACCTATATGGAGCCATTTCATGATCTGTGAATGGATGGGATGATAGAGAATTTTTTGAGAATCTAATGCAATTGGTTTGGTTTGATTTCATGTTGTTTTGAGCAAGATATGACAGAAATACTACCAATAGCCCTATTTTAGAACTAGGGTTTCCAACAAGCTTTAAAAGTTCATACCTTTTGTTTGCACAATTGAAAATTGATGAAACTTGGTTAAACCCTTCCTTAGGATATTTTCCAGGTGCCCACCAAAGTAGAATTCCTAATTCAATCATTTGTGTGATTTATGAAGGTTTTAGTGTGTGTTCATTGCTAAAAAAGATCTCAAACCCCTATGATTTTGAGGGTTTAGTGAAAAATACATTGTTTTGGGTTAACCAGATTAAGGTATGGTTTGATGAGACCCTAAGTAGTGTGTTGAAGTGTTTAGGAGCCTAAGAAAGCATAAGTGTGAGTGTTGATTCTTTCTTGATGGTTTGAGCCTAGAATGAAAGGCTTGTAGGAAACTTGCAAAGATAGGTTTGAAATACTTTCAGGAGAGTAAATACAATCTGAAAAACATTGTTCTTTGTTATTTTTTATCCATCTGCATCATTATTGGTATCAGAGCCCACAGATTTGGGAAGGGGAAGTTAGTATGTTCATAGATATTTGGGAATAGCAACTTAAAAAAAGTAAGTTTTGGATTTTAATGTTAGGAGTCTTAATTGAGTTTGTGAAGGTCTTAGAGGACCATGGAAGACCATGTAGGTTCTATTACTTGTTTTTTTTTTAGTTCTAGGTTGCAAAGGTTCAAAAAGGGGCATAATTGTCAAGTTTGATGAAATTACATTAGGTTTTGATGGAAAATCATTGTATTTTCGAATGGTAACTATTTTTTGATGTCCATTCATGTTGAATCAATGAGAATACACACTCTAAGAAGCTATGGGAGCAAGATTTCATGAAATACCCTATTTTTTGTCAATTTTATGTAATTATAGTCTGAAAACAACATTGTATAGACCTATACGAAGCCATTTCAATATTTTTGAATTGATGGGATGATAGAGAATTGTTTTAAGAAACCAATTCAATCAGTTTGATTTGATTTAATGTTGTTTTGAGCAAGATATGGCAAAAATACTACCAACAACCTTGTTTCAGAACTAGGGTTTCCAACAAGCTTTAAAAATTCATATATTTGTTTGCATGGTTGGAAATTGATGAAACTTGGTGAAACCCTTCCTTAGGCTATTTTCTAGGTGCCCAAAAAAGGAGTAGTAATTCAATAATTTGTTTGATTTATGAAGGTCTGAGTGTGTTCTTTGTCATATAGACTGTCAAAACCCTAGGTTTCTTTGAGGGTTTAAGCAAGAAATTTATTTCTTTGAGTTCACCCTAATAAGTGGGGTGTGAGACACCTTCAATAGAGTCTATAGAATCTAGAAACCTTAATTTCCTTACATTTGTTTATCCCTTTGCATCACAGAGGATCTTGATATCCTAATCCCTTAGTGTCTTCTAATGGTATCTATTCCAGCAATTTGTGAATCTCATGCTCATTCCTTATGTCACATCCTTTATTTGTCAAAATTGTAAAACCTTGCCCATAAAACTGCTCTAGGTTAATATGTGTGGTAGTGACTTTGTTCACATAGGATCAAGAGGTATCACTATATATGCCTTCACCATGAATAGGTTCCTCTGTGGTCGATGGTTGATATTTTTTTGTGATTAAATTTTAGGATGTAAAAGATTGAACATTTCAAGTGGTGGAATTATGGGAGATGTTGGTTGTTGACATGGGTTTTTAGGAAATTGCATTGAGGGGTAAAAGGTTGCATTCTGCTCAAGGTTATGCAAGGATTTGTGTATGAATTCTTGCATGCTCTCTTCATCTTCACCCAAGATGTCTACTTCACAAGGACATGCATCATGAGGTGAAGGGTCATGAATAGTCTCAATTGCATTAGCATCATCACCAAACACACAACTTGAAACATCAACCAGATATTTCAAGGACATCCACACTTTACCAAAACACATATCTATGATGAAGTTTTTCTTATTATTTCCTAATATGCAAGAATGTTATTGCTATTTGAATAAATTAAAATGTAATTTCCAGATCTAAAATATGATAATTGACTGATTGTAAAATCCAGTGACCAAAAAATGATGACTTTTTAATTCAAATTTTAATTCTAACTAATGCACTTTTATTTTTCCAAACGAACTAGATAGATGTAAAATGCTTCAAAACATGCAATTTTTAAAACTGTAACAAAGATTTGCAAGTACATGAAATATAAGCAAACATAGATATAAATGTGTGCACAAATTTGCAAAAGCACCTATACAAGGACATGGTCGCCCAAGGGTGAATGGGTCTTTGTACAGGGGTTTGAAAAATTAAAAAATTGAGTGTCTAAGTTACTATTTATGATTATTGTTCCTGTTTGTAAAATGATTCTATATTGCCAATTTTTTTCAACATTTTCTAATGAAATGCAAGTGCAAATGTATGACAATGTGTAAAAAAATGACAATTTTGAGTGCAATTTTGATTGAAATTTTGATCTAAATGACTTAAATACACACTAATGCAAACTATGATGCAAAATGTATGCAATATTTTTTGGATTTTTATGAGATTTAAATGATGCAAACATGCAATATGCAACCCTAAATGAAGAATACAAAACACAAAGATGCAAAATATAGATCTAGGGTTTGAAAGATTACCAAATCATAAAGTTATTGTATTGTGTGAATTGTGTAATGTAAGGAATAAGTAATAATACCACGCAATCAATGAAACATATTATATTAGAGAATTGTATCACAAAACTAATCAGATTGAAACACAACAAATTCCCTAAAATCATTCTATTGTTTCCTATCTTCAGGGGTTTGTTAAATCATAATGGCTCTTAGATTTGTGTATGCATTATGACTGTTAAAATGACAACCTGAGGAATGGAATGTTGGAAATGTATTAAATCTATTCCTACATGATGATTGATAACTATATGATATGTTGTAAATGATAATGGTGATGTGATAAAGATATGATCCTAAATGTTGTGATGTAAATGTTGTATGGAAACTAATATGATAATTGAAATGCAGCTAATAACTAAGCCATGATTCTAAACTAATATGCTTCTAAATTTCTAATCACTAAATGCTCCAATTCTCTAATGCTCAAATAGTAAATGCTCTCATGTAATTTTTGCAGAGTAAGTTTTCTCAAAGATGGGATATCAAATGCTAGAGAATGAGGCTGTATTTATAAGATTTCCAAGGCATATTGTGATGTGGCAGCAACCAATGGTCAGGATTTTAGCTGGAGAGATGAACGGTGGATAATGAAGAAGTTAGAGGGAATCATTGAGATGGTTCCCTTTAAAAGAACACTTTTCCAAGTGAGAGAGAATCAAATGATTGAGAGAGCCAAGTGTCCAAGGTTGTTTCAAAATTTGTTGAGGATAATTCCAATTTAAATATTAAAGATATTTAAATTCATGAGACACTTGATAATGTGGCAAGAGTAAAAGTTGGAGACATGTGACTAAATTCAAATTTGGAATTATTCAAATTTAGTAAGGATATATCAACTAAATAAAACAAACTATTGAAATTTGTTTATTTAATTAAAATTAGAAGAATGTGAATTAAGATAAGAAGAATTAGAAAATATGAACTATATAAATAAATTTAGAATTTATTTATAAGTAGATGAAATAATAGGTTCATTAATTAAATACCTTGTATTTAATTAATTAATTATCCTGACCAATTTTAGGTGTATACATTTTTCCCCTATTTGAAGTGATGTGTTTACACATTGCTTCAAAGAAAAAATTTGTTGGTGATGTTGACAAAAAAAAATTATATGCCCCAGATGTTGATTTCTGAGTGATAATGGATATATGCCCCCTCGGGAGATAAATCGATGAACTTTTAAATTTTTAGGATTTTGTGATTTTTTTTTGAATTTTTTATGATTTTCTAATGATTTGATGATGATTTTCAAATTTTATGATGCAAAGATGATTTATCTCCCAAAAAATGATGTTGAACCTACCAGGTGATGAAATGATTAATTAAGCCCCTTTGAAAAATAAAATAAATCAATCCCATAAAAAATCCCACTTAATCACTCTTTAAAAGGTTAAAAGATGTGATTTAAAGTTCATTTGTGCATTTGCATTTTGAAAATTTGGAGTGATTGAGTGATTGAGCAACTTTTGAGCAAGATGGTGATTTTGATCCAAACCACCGATTCGAGTGTGTGTGATGTCACAACTGCTAGCTGCGTATGGACCTTTGGTACGTACCCCGAAAAACCTTGTGATTTTTGAATGACATTTTTCCCTCTTTTTTCACAATTAAAATTATGCCTTTTAGCATTTGAGGACATAGGGTACCTGATGTAGCGCATTGGGTTACTTTTTTGGCACATCTAGACTTTTAGCACATAAATGAAATAGTTTAGTGCATAGATTAAACAGTGTAGCACATCTAGTTAATTGGCGCATATGTGGCTAGATTTAGCGCATTTAGTGAATGTTTTAGCACATACAGAGGATTTTGTAGTGCATAGAGTATTTTAGCACATTGATGGAGGGAAATAGCGCATTGGTGAAATTTGATGGTGCATTTGGTAATTTAGCGCATTGGAGCACTATTTTGGCACATCCATGAAATTTTCTAGCATATCGATGTTTTTAGCACATAGAAACACTATTTCAGCACATCTAGGCCAGAATCATGAACTTTAGATTAGACTCCTTGAGTTTGATGATTATTGATCGTATCAGTTGTTGATTTGATGATGTTTGATGATGTTAATAGATTAGGTGATGATTGATCTCATGATAGGTGAGAATCAATGATAGATTGATGATGATTGAACTCATGATAGGTGAGGACCAATGATATATTGATGATGATTGACCTCATGATAGGCGAGGTTCAATGAAAAATGCTCACGAGATGTAATCAAAATCTCATCAGAGCTGATTAGATTGATAGGCTGATTGATATTGATTGATTGATTTGTTGATTTGTGATATGTTATGATGATAGTAGCCGGCGAAGACCCTTCAGTCTTGGGAGCAATTCCTGAGGACCTGGGATTTGATTCCACATTTGGATCAGGTTGATCTAAATGTGATTGGACAATGTGTATTAACTTCATTGATTGATATGCCCCAACACAAGATTAACAGGGGACTTTTGATTGCTTTGGAAGAGAGGTGGCACAGCGACCACAACACCTTCCACTTACCTACTTGTGAGATGATAGTGACACCAGAGGATGTTTATTGTATTTTGAGGATTCTTGTCATCAGAGAGCTAGAGATGTATCATTCTACTGATCAAGGAGGTACAGATGCACTTCAAAGATTTTTTGAGGACGATTAGATTTGTGGCTATGAGATTCCATGGCGAGAGATGGTCGATGCATACGCGACACTACCATGTGTGCTTGTTGGATTTATCAGAGGTTTTCTATGTCTTGACCGTAGGTCGAAGGGAATCTCAATCAATTGGGGTTAGATTTTGGAGAGCATGATCACACAAGGGACCAAATATGCTTGGAGCTCTTGCATGCTTGCACATTTATACCATGATCTACAGTAGGTTGTATACCTTAAAGGGGCTAGTTTGTCAGCTGGAGTTACACTACTACAAATATGAGTGTGGGAGCATATAGCTATCACTCGTCCAGTGGCAGATAGACAACGTCTAGTGGGGAGGCCTTACGTTCATGGATATTCAGGTCCAGTTGTCCAACATAAGCTGGGAAAGCTAGAGTACTGGAGGAGAGTGTTGGATGACCTAGAGGCAGTGACATGGAGGCCATATCTTGACTACGAGCAGTGGCCGGAGGATGATATTGAGATGTCATATGCATGTTCATCGAGATACCTAATTGGGAGGACTCAATTTTTGATAGATAGATTCATTCTCAGGAGAGTGTTGTGACAGTATAGTAGAGTACAAGGCATGCCCCAGGGAGTGGCTCTTTATGCTCACAGGCGACAAGAAATTCCAGAGTGGGGACCCTACCTATCATATGATGCAGTGGTTGAGGAGTACCAGGGATTATAGGAAATTAATTGGGATTGTCATCTAGAGATCATAGAGGCTCTTTTGTTAGAGGAGTATGCATAGTACTTCTTCACACATCCCTTCCCATGGATATCTAGTCTAGATGAGCCAGTGTCATTAGATGATGAGACAACACCAAGACAGAGGAGGGGTGGAGGAGGTGATTAGGACGAGGAGGGAGAGAGCAATGATGATGGAGATGGGGATGAAGATGGTGGAGGTGGCAGAGATGGTGATGGCGGAGATGGTGATGGTGGAGATGGAGATGGTGGTGATGGTGGGAGAGATGGTGGTGGACGCAGAGAGGGTGGTTTGTATGTGCTAGATCTAAAAGTGCCTTGGAAGAGGTGATCGCTGGTGGGTGTAGCACAGTAGCACATTCAGATTTGGTTGCCTTCTAAGTAGCACCAGGCTTATATTTTTTCCTTACAAACCCAGGTTTAGACATTACAGGGACAGCTAGCACAGATACAGGGTTAGCTACAAACATAGGCATAGGTCTAGGCTTAGGAATAGGCACAAATTGCCACCCTTACAGCTGAGAGAGATACCCTTAGATAGTGTTGTGAGTAGGAAGAGGGTGTGGCAGAGAGACTATAGAGATTAGCCGAGGGTACATTGACAACTGATTAACTTAGAGAGGTACGACACTCTGCTAGGGAGGCCGAGTACTACCGAGGGCAATATCATGAGGTAGTGCCTCCAGAGCGTCGGGTCAACTATGCTTAGTCTACCAGTGCCAACACTCATTCTAGGGCTACTAGCAAGGGTGTTATAGGGCCACCACCTCATAGAGACCCAGGGATAGGGCCATCAGGTGGTGTCGTAGGAGGCAAAGGGCCAACACCGTCTAGGGGCAGCAACACATAGCCCTTGATGTTGACAAATTTGATGTACTTGAGATATTTGATGATGTATACATTGATTAAGTTGAGACATTGATGATTCACTACCATGTTGATGTTATATCTCTTTACATGTTTGGACATCATTGTACACTTGACATTATTATTTTGATATGATATGATATGCAGTGATGATTAGCGATCTATATATGTTTATGTGTGTTTATGATGGATGCCTATGATGAATGCATTTAATTTCTACGTTATGTGTTTCATGTGATGTTTATATGATGATGTTATGGTTGATGTATGGATGCAAAGATGATATGATTAAATGATGATTTTGTATGTTTTATGCATGATGCTTTATGTTGTATGAGATGAATGCAAATGAAATGTGATGCCCCTTATGTTTTTGTATTTTCTTAGTGCAAATATATGATACTTCTATACTATATGGGATGAATTTGATTATGTAAGTGAGATGCAATGCACTTCTTTTTGTGTTTTCTAATGAAAATATTATGATGTAATGTATGGATGGATGAATGATGTAATAATTATTTCTAATGTATGTATGATATGCAAATGATTATGCAACTAAATGAGAATGATATGTTTTTTGTTAATTTCAAGTATACTCAATCCATTAATGATAGAGATAATCATCATTCTAAAAATTGTACCATCCTTGGAAAATCTATAAATATAGATGCAAAACTAACATGGATGCAATCTAACTTAACCATGCAAATTTAATATGCAAATGTTGTCATCGTAGCAGCCGATTTGTTGTGCTTTTATCATCATCGAGCCTTTAAAATGTTGAAAGTGTGTACAAACATTTGTTAATGTCAAGTATACTAAATCCATTAATGATAGAGATAATCCTCATTCTGAAAATTGTACCAGCCTTGGAAAATCTATAAATACAGATGCAAAACTAACATGGATGCAATCTAACTTAACCATGCAAATCTAATATGCAAATTTTGTCATCGTAGCATCCAATTTGTTGTGATTTTATCATCATTGAGCCTTTAAAATGTTGAAAGTGTGTACAAACATTGATGGTATAATTAGACCATGATGACCTGAGCATTGCTTCTATGATTTTTGATATTGCAAGTTAACACGAGCATATAGGTATAATTAAACCGAGATGACCTGAGCATTTCTTGCGTAAACATTCAAGAGTTAATCATTTTCCTATGCAAATTTGGAATTTCATCAATGATACTTTATAGAGAATGTCCTGCGACAATTTGCACAGTAGTAATGATCAAATCATAGACAACAAACAAAGAAAAATATCATTCTCCTTCCTAGCTCCTCTAGTTCAAGACATCATCGAGTTACTCCAAAGAAATGATACTTTGTAGAGAACGTCTCATGACAACTTGCACAGTAGTAATGATCAACTCATAGACAACAGAAAAAGAAAAGCATCATTCTCCTTCCTAGCTCCTCTAGTTCAAGACATCATCGAGTTACTCCAAAGAAATGATAACAAAAATCAAAGTACAACAGTTGAACATTCATGCTAACGTGATAAAGCCATGATTCAAAAGAACATCATCCATTTAGATTTGTTTTGATTTGATTGATTTTTTTGTTAGTTTGGATGTTTGTTTTTGAAACATTTATGTTCAATGCTGAGAGTTTCACTATGATATTTGTGTTTACTACATTTTTGTACTATTGTTTGTCTATTGGTTCAAGCTCAAAGTTTTATTTCCCTCAGTGGGTTTAGGATTTTTCCCCCAGTCTAGGGTGAGACATGACTGCGATGCTAGGATATGTACATGAGGTTTCTTCGATGATAGGAAGAATAATGGTGAAAGAAAATGGTCAAAACATGCTCAAATAGATGGAAAAACTAATATATCACAAATAGCGCCTGTTACCAAGATTTCACTACTTGTTTTTATTGCACTTTTTTAGATTTTCAAAATTTTTTATTTTTTGATTTTTCACTTTTTTTTGTATTTTTGTATTTTTATTTTTTTGTATTTTTGTATTTTTTGCTTTTTTTTGTTGTCACCAAGAGGCCTATTTTCCAGGTTTTCATCAAGGCAACGATTTTTTTTAGGACATTTTCTCATTTTTTTGTTTTTTTGTTTTTTATTTTAATTTTTTTGTATTTTTCAAGACTTTTACCTTGCACTGGATGAACTAGGTGTAAAAATTCTTGAGATGCAGGATATTGATGGGTTCTTCAAACAAATCCCCTTCAGGTGTAGACATCTGATAGGCTTCAGATCTGTAGAATGATACAATGACAAAGGGACCTAGCCAGTTTGGTTCAAATTTCCCCTTCTTCTCTCGATCTTGTTGATTACAGGGATTTTCTTTTAGGACCAAGTCACCAACCTGAAATGTTCTTGGTTTGACCTTGTAATTATAACTTTGTGACATCCTCTACTGATAGGCTTTCAAATGATCTACGGCTTGCTGACGACGTTCATCCAACAACTCTAACTCTTCTGGCCTAAACACCTAGTAATCTTCATCTAAAATAATACCCTTTAGTGACACATAGAGTGATGGTAGCTCAACCTCAATAGGTAAAATGGCCTCTGATCCATAGACTAGATCATAGGGTGTAGCTCCTGTCGGGGTGTGCATACTAGTTCTGTAAGCCCACAATGCAGGGTTCAATTGAATGTGCCAATCACATCCAGCATCGTTGACAGTTTTCTTTAAGATTTTCAAAATGGTTTTGTTTGAGGTCTCTGCCTGACCATTTCCTTAAGGGTGGTATGGTGTAGACAATCAATGTTGGATATGAAACCTTTCACAAATTTCTTAGACATCCTAATTCTTGAAAGGTCTATTATTGTCAGTGATAATGGACTAAGGAATTTCGTACTGACAGATAATGCAATTTATGATAAAAGAGGAAATTTGTTTTCTGGTGATTGTGGTTAAGTGAACAACTTCAATCCACTTTATAAAGTACTTCGTGGCTGTGATGATGAACTTGTGCCCATTTGACGAAGGTGGATGAATTTTACCTATAAGATCCAATCCCCATTCATAGAAAGGCCATGTTGATGCAAATGGTTGTAGCTCTTGGGCTGGTGTGTGTATCAGGTTTCCATGAATTTGGCATTTTTGGCACTTCTTGACAAATTGAAAAGACTCCTTTTCCATATTTGGCCAGTAATACCCCAAACATAGGAGTTTTTTAACGAGAGTTAGACCACTTGAATGAGTGCCACAGATACCTTCATGAACCTCGTGTAAATTGGTTTCAGCTTTGTTATGTTCAAGACACCGAAGGAGAGTACCATCAAGACCTCGTCGATAAAGTACATCAACTATCAGGGTGTGTCGAGTTACTTTTCGAATAAAGTTTCATTTCTAGTTTCGGGAAAGATCTAGTGGTAGGGTATTATGTCTTAGATAGGTGTAGATCTTCCCATAGATTGAGGATTCAGCCTCGACTAGATGGTATATGACTTGGGATTTAGGGTTATCATGGGCAAGTTTAAATAGTTGTTCCACCATGAACTCATAATGGCCTCATTTTTTAGGTATCTATAGGAGAGAAGCAATGGTTGCCACAACATCAACAGCTTTGTTGTCCCCCCTTGGAATATACTCAAATATGATCTCCACAAAGTACTTCTTGAAGTCATCAACCATTCTGTTATATGGCATCAATTTTTCATCTTTTGTCTGGTAATCATCATTCACTTTATTTATGACTAGTTGGGAATCTCCATAGACTTGCAACTTTATGATTTTCTACTCTACGACTGTCTTGATACCAATGATCAATGCTTCATACTCAGTTGTGTTATTAGTGCAGGAAAACATTAACCTATAAGACTTTGGAATGGTGTGTCCTTGAGGCGTGACAAATAGGATTCCTGTACCTGATCCATGTTGCATGTAAGATCCATCAAAGTATAACATCCATTGTTGTGTTGACACTGTAAGGACATCTACATCTGGAAACTCAATGTTCATGGGATGGTCATCTTGTAATGGTGATTTAGCTAATTGATTGGCTATCACTTGGCCCTTGATGTATTTTCTGTCCACATACTGGTTATCAAACTCGCTCAATATCATTACCCATTTGGCTAGTCTTCCTATCAAGGCAGCTTTGCTGAGCAGATACTTCAATGGATCAATTTTTTCTATGAGTTTGATGGTGTGGGTTAACATGTAGTGTCTTAGTTTTTTAGTAGAAAATACTACCACCAGACAAGCTTTTTAAATAAATGTGTAATTGATTTCATAGCCATTCAAGGTTTTGTTGATGTAATAAATAGCCCTTTCTTTTCTAGCAGAATGGTGACATCAGATACTATTTTAGTTGATTAAAAGTTGCTTCACATTTTTCATCCCATTTGAAATAAATATTATTATGTAGTAAGTGATTAAAAGGATGTGTTTTATTAGCCAGTTGTACGATGAACCTCCTAATAAACTGGAATCGTCCCTGTAAAGATTTGAGTTGACCGATGTTTTTGGGAGGAGGCATCTCCATGATGGCTTTGACTTTCACAAGATCCACCTCAATTCCTTTAGCTGATACTATATAGCCTAAAATTTTAGTAGATGTCATGCCAAATACACATTTCTTGGGGTTTAACCTTACATTGAATTTCTCCAATCTGGTGAAGATTTTATCTAGGATTTCAAGATGTCCTCTCTAGTGTATGATTTGGCTAGAAAGTCATCTACATAATCCTCCATGAAGGTGTGCATCATATCATGAAAGATAGTGGTCATCACATGCTAATAAGTGGCCCCAATATTCTTCAACCCAAAAGGCATGATGTTCCAGCAAAAAGTGCCCCATGGGCATGTGAAAGCATATTTCTCTTGGTCTTTTGGTGCTATTTTTATTTGATTATAACCTAAAAATTCATCCATGAGAGATAGTATTTCATGTCTAGTTGTCAAATATATAATGATGTCAATGTTAGGAAAAGGAAGATAATCCTTCGGACAGGCCCTATTAAGACCTTTGAAATCAGTGCATATCTTGATACTATTATTTGGTTTTGAAACTGGCACAATGTTGGAGATCCATTCAGCATAATCAATAGGTCAAATAAATCCTACGTCTAGCAATTTTTTTAATTTAGCTTTCACCAACAAGGCCATATGTGGATGCATTTTTCTCAACTTTTGTTTTATTGGCTTCACTCCAGGTGGTAGAGATAAATGATGCATTATAAGTTCTGGATCTATGCTGGGCATGTCAGCGTATGACCAAGCAAAGTTGATTTGTCTCTCTTCAAAGAACTTAGTGAAGCTTTGTTTTTCTTCCTCTATCATGGATGTTGCTAGATGTAGAGTCTTGACTGTTTCAGCTGTACCAATGTTGATGGATTGTGTAGGTTCAACCAGTACTGAAGATCTCTCATGATAGTGCTAAGGAAGAGTGTCAAATCTCCCATCTTTCGATGCCCTGAAGAGGTTTTCACCGTTATATGAGCTCTTTATTTTTACTTTTTCTTGATCTAATATTGCCATTAAATGGTTTTCACCATTAGATTGATTTTTGATATTCATTTTGTAGCTGAGAGATTTGGGACTCCCCTTGTCTAAAGCTTCATTATGAGATTCATTGGTGGAACATGTTTGGGGATTTTCAGAGAAAAGAAAGTTCACAATGGCATCATCGTTTGGAAAGATAGGTATGTCAAGTAGCTCGGTTTGGTCCCAATCAATCAATTTGGGGTGTACCAATGGTAAAGAATCATCAGATTGGTTAAGGTCAAAAGCGGTGAGTGTCATGATGGAAACATCATCAAAGTGTTCAATTTTGATGTCGAGGTCTATGATGTTACTCTCTTCTGAAGGATCTATCTCGCTCGAAGTCTTCTCATCTTCACTTGAGTCATGATATGTTGTGATCCAAATTCAAGAGGTCTAGACCCTGAGCTTTGTCCCTCCATATGTGTTGGTGCATACATTTGTATCACTTCAATTTCTTTATCATGACAAGATTCTTCAAAGAGGGAATCCCATTCATATTCATTGGAATCTATTTCAAAACTATCTCACAATTGAAGGATTTGCTCAACAATCTGCTACTTGGTTTCTTCCTTTGACTCTTCTTTGTATCCTAGTCTTGTTTTTTCCTTGGCATTCATTGTGATGGGCTAAATTGGTTCAATAATTCCTTATTTTCTTTTACCAATAGGACCTTTTCCCTCATATCCCATCTTCTCTAGGATTGTAAACCCTTTTCCATATTGCTTTGTTTGTACATTGGACGTTGATGCTTGTGATTGTTCTTCATCTTTGTACAACTAGTTTAAAACATCCTTATCTTCAGATTCATCCACTAAGGTGCCTGCTTTTACAAATCTTCCTTCAAAGATTGTGGTTGGTTGTGAGGATTGTTGTTTTTATGTGGATGGTTGTCCATAAGATTTAGGGGAAGATAGCAGTTGTGAAAGACATAATGATTGCTCAATAGAATATTCCCCCATGCCTTTGTATTTCAATTGGATCTTTTCAAATTGTTTTGATAATGAATTTAGTTGTCTTTCATTGTTTGATGGCGTAGAATCACTGATACCTTTTCCTTTTGACTGAACCTTTTCCTCAAGTTGATTTGATGAAGAACTAATTTGACCTTCCTTGTTTGATGAACTAGGAGTGATGGCTTCCCTGTTATGTGGTACAAAAATGTCTTAGACTAATTTAAGAGTATTGCAATATTAAGGATTGTTGGATTCAGCTGAAATGGTAATTTCTTGTCCATTGAAAGGAAATTTCAAACACCGATGATATGTTGATGGCACAACTTTCATCTTGTGGATCCAAGGACGTCCCAAGAGTATGTTATATGTCAAATATTTGTCCAATACTTGGCAGATTATATCTTTTACAACTGGCCCTACTTGGATTGGTAACATTATCAATCCTTGGGAGGATCTCTCTTCATCATCGTATTCTTTGATAGTGATCTTTCTTCTAGCATCAATGGCATTTTATGAATATCCAAGAGCACAGATAAGTTTTAAAGTGCAAATATTTAGGCCAAGTCCACCATCTATTAGAACACATTTGACTTGGTGTTTGTGAATTAAAACCTCAATGTGGAGGGAAACATTATGTGGATGGGTGAGTGATACATCATGATTTTTTGAAAATGATAGGTAATGAGGTGCAGTCAAGTGTCCCACCATAGCTTGGAATTGGAAAACTTCTAGATTATTTGGTACCATGGTGGCTACTAGAGTTTGTTCTAGAATTTCTTTATGAGCTAGTGAAATTTTGAGAAGTTGTAATATTGATATTTGAGCTAGGATTTTCTACAATTGATCAACTATGTTGTACTGAGTTGCAGGGGCAACAGGTGTTTTAGAAGTAGCTCCTTTCAAGACATACTTTGACTAAGCTCTTGTGGTTGCATTGACGGGTTGATAATATTTTTTTCTTT
Source organism: Sequoia sempervirens (assembly GCA_007258455.2). Lineage (NCBI taxonomy): Eukaryota > Viridiplantae > Streptophyta > Pinopsida > Cupressales > Cupressaceae > Sequoia > Sequoia sempervirens. The sequence continues at coordinate 795,733,896 of VDFB02270651.1, forward strand.
GATTTTGATGACATTAATCTGATTATCAGTTGCAACAACATTTGTGATTAGATTTATTGGTATGATGTCATTGATTTGATGTGATTTGGTGTTGATGTCATGAAGATGATTTTCAGCTGTAACAATGTCTTGTTCATGCTCAATTGTGATGTCATTAATTGGATTATCGGCTGCAATAAGATCTTGCTTATCATGGGTTCGACCATCAACTACCTCAATATAAAGAATAGTGGTGTCATAAACATAGTTCAAATTTTTCCCTTTGGTGTTTGATGAAGAGGATTCCCCTTTTTTGTAGTTTGGTAAAGGATTCTTGAATGCTCCATGATTAGCATTTGTTTGGGGTCCTTCTACAAATATTTCCTTTCTATTAATTAAATCTTGTACCAAATGTTTTAGTTGCATGCAATCATTTGTTTTATGTCCTTTGTTTTGATGAAAGTCACAATAGTAAGCAACATTCCACCATGAAGGTTTAACTCTTGGTTCCCAATCTCTTGTTTCTGGTAATGTTGTAACCTTCGCTGCAAGAAGCTCTTTTAATGTTGATTCCAATGACTGTCCCAAAGGTGTGAATCTTCTTCGATTTGATTGTGTTTGATATGGTGGTGGTTTAAATTCATTATTGTTTGAATTGTTGTTTTGATTAGTGTTTTGATTGGTATTTTCGTTGGTGTTTTGATTATTTTTTTATTGTTCTTGGTGGCATCTGTTGTCAAGTTAAATACTACTTTTTCATTTTGTGTTTCAGTTGCACCATCATTGTTACTAGTATTTTTATTTCTTTTCCAAAACTTTTGTTTATCATTGCTATTATAATGATTGGAAGAGTTTGTTGAGTTGTTTCCTTCATTGTAAATTTTTAAGACTCCTCTCTTGACCAAAGCTTCTTCAATTTTGATTCCATTTTCAATCATTTTATCAAAGGTAGGTGGAAATTGTAATTCAAGTCTATAGCTCATCTCATCATTTAGATTTCCAATGAAGATTTCCATCTTTTCCTTTTCAAGTATGGGACGAGCATATATTGCAAACAACCCTCTCCATCTTTGTAAAATTATAAGGAATGATTCACCCTTTTTTTGTTTTGTATTGCAAAGGTCTTTCATGGTTATCTCATGTTGGATGTTGTAGGAGTATTGGGTGATGAACTTATTGACCAACTCTTCAAATGATTTGATACCTAGTGGAAGTTTGGAGAACCATTCCATGCATTGTCCACCTAAGCTTCATGGAAAATATCTCATCAAATAAGTCTCTTCGTGTGCAAATTCAAGGCTCATGGTTTGAAATTCCATTACATGATCTATAGGATCTGTTTTACCATTATATTTATCATACTTTGGGAATTCACAATGCTTGGGAAAAGGAATCATGTTAACGGTTGGATCGAAAGGATATGTAAAAATTTCTTGTATCAAGTATCTTTGTGTGGTTCCTCTTTTCATGTCTTGAATCTATTGCTGGAGATTTTTCATTTGATGAGTTAATGCAGCCACTGGATTTTTGTTTGGTGGATCAGTTTTAGTCCTTTTGGGTGCTCCTTTTAGTTGATTAACATCAAAGTCATGTGGAAGTTTTGATACCTTGATTAGCCATCATTAAAAAGTATTTTTCCCATCTTTTTCCAAAACTTTCTCCATGAATTTATGGAAATTTAGATCTTGCTGAGCATGTTGGATGTCTTCGTCATTTATTTCCTCAATTTTAGGTGGGTGGAATCTATGAAATGGATTTCCTTCAGCTTCAAACATGGTAGTTTGAGTTTCAAGTTCTTTCTCTTTGATTTTTTGCTTTGTGACCTTGTTAAAACGGGCATACAAGTGTTAAAATTTTCACTAAACTTTGATCTTTGTTGGAGGAATTATTAGGATATTAACTAAGTCAAATAGAATGACAAATTATATTGATAAGACTCAATTAAATCTAATTATACAACGTTGTTTCGTGATGAAGGATGACAGATCCTGATGATGAAACTTAGCTTAACAATTAGAGGTATGATGGATGTTTAGGCACTTTAAGGTGTTAGATATTAGTTTGGTTTGGAGAATTTCACTTGTAAAGGTCAGTTTCAATAAGTGTGAGACACTAGTTTGACTGAGGAATGATTTTGTTTTAGAAAAAGATCTAAAATTTTGGTTCAAACTGACAAACAAATGGTGAATTTTGCTCTCTAGTTTTGAATTTACTGGATGCGCTAAAAAATGGCACAAATGCACTAAAACAAAGACTGGATGTGCTAGAATGCCCCCCTAGATGTGCCAGAAAATGGACTTAATGCATTAAAATATGGATTAAATGCACCAAATAAATGCACTAAATGCGCTAAAAGATGGACTCAATGCATTTAAGGATGACCCAGATTCACCAGAAAATAGGTTAAATGTGCTAAAATATGCTAGTGATGCACTAGACTACCCCTAAAATGTGATTTCAACTGGGTATTTTGTAGGTGAATGTGCTAAAAGGATTTGCAAATGCATTGGAAGATGAAACATATGCACTAGAAAATGCCAGTGATGCGCTAGAAAATGGACTAAATGTGTTGGAAAATGACTCAGATGCGCTAGACTATACCCAAGATGCGCTAGAAAATTCCATATATGCGCTACAAGATAGACCAAATGCATTGTAAAATGTCTTAGATGCACCAAAAAAAGTAGTGTATGCACCAGAACAGGGAATGCATGCACTAAACTAGAAGTGTGTAGTGTTTTTGAGAGTTTGTCTAGTTATTTTGCTTTTAATCTGTGAAATGGATGTTTCTAGGGTATAATCTTTTGAACAATGATTTTGGTCTGGTTGTCTTGCTTTTGAATTATGTGAATTAAGTGCTCTTAAATGAATGATTTCTTGAAAAATGACTCCAAACATAGCAGCAAGTCGTAAAACAGTTGTGTAATCCTAGGAACTAAACATTGAGTGTATGTTCAAGAATTTGGTTTGATTCCTTCAATTTCCATAGGTATAGCACAAGAGAAAATAGATCAAGCACTTTTCTAATGTCAAGGGTCACTTAAAATACCACAACCCACATCTTAGAACTATGTCAGCTCACACAATCGTGTCACCCCCTAGAGGTCGCCCGTGTTTTTTCCTTTCCTGGGTCTTAACCAAAGTCGAATCCTCCACTTTTGACTAGTAATCCCTGATAGTTATATGGTGAGTATCTTGGGGGAAAATTCTTCCTTCCCCTTGCACTATGATATTAGAAGTGTTCCAAGACTGACTCGGCTGGCTTCTTAACTTAAGGTTCGTAGTAAGGGTTTTCGTTCAATGCGGAAATAAATAAAATCCCTTAGAAGACCTCCCAACCTTTAGAACAAAGGCTTTGGGGATGGTTATCTTGCACACTACCATTGAATTGTGAGTTTCCTCAAATTCACTTTTGATTAGAGTGGGTCAAAAAACTTGGCTTTAGTTGTTCCCACTTAGGTTGTTCCCGTAGGGTGAGTACTTTTTCCCACTACGACAGGCCTTCTAAAGGTGCTATCAAAACAAGAAATAGTGAGTCTAGCATTCTGGTCACCTAGTTAAGGGGAGAGCATATGCCTATCACTTTACAAGCATAGTAAACAAGGTGTTCATTAACCTCTTCTAATTAATCTAGGTGCCTAGTTTAATCAAAAGAAAGCAATATTTAAGCAAAATTAACTCCAACCCCTGCAAACATCATCAGTAGTTTGATATGATTGTCTTTGATAGCGTTTAAAAGTACCTACAAAAATAGAAAGTATCAACCAGTTCTTGGAATTTTTAATTTCTGCAAAGTAAACCAAATGTGCTAAAACAAAACTCATATGTGCTAAAAGATTGCACTGATGCACTAAAAGAACTACTGAATGCGCTAAAAGACCCCCTAAATGCACTAAAATACGAGCTGGATGCGATGAAAGATGTTGTCAATGTGTCATAACAGGAACTGGATGTGCTAAAATATGTTTTGTATGCGCTGAAAGAAATCACTAATGTGCTACCTAAGAGTTCACGTCCAAATCTATAAAACAACTTTCCAGAAAATGTCAATAAAAAAATGGGGGCTAGGCCCCACAGTGGGCGCCAAAATGTATTGTGTGAATTGTGTAATGTAAGTAAATAAGTAATAAAACCACACAATCAATGAAACATATTATATTAGAGAATTGAATCAGAAAACTAATCAGATTGAAACACAACAAATTCCCTAAAATTGTTCCATTGTTTCCTATCTTCATGGATTCGTTAAATCATAATGGCTCTCAAATTTGTGTATGCACTATGACTGTTAGAATGACAACCTGAGGAACAAAATGTTGTAAATGCATTACATCTATTCCTACATGATGATTCATAACTATATGATATGATGTAAATGATAATGGTGATGTGATAAAGATATGATTCTAAATTCTATGATGTAAATGTTGTATGGAAACTAATATGATAATTGAAATGTAGCTAATAACTAAGGCATGATTCTAAACTAATATGCTTCTAAATTGCTAATCACTAAATGCTCCAATGCTCTAATGCTCAAACACTAAATGCTCTCATGTAATTTTTGTAAAGTAAGTTTGCTCAAAGATGGGATATCAAACGTTGGAGAATGAGGCTATATTTATAAGATTTCCAAGGCATATTGTGATGTGTTAGCAACCAATGGTCAGGATTTTAACTGGAGAGATGAACGATGGATAATGAAGAAGTTAGAGGGAATCATGGAGATGGTTCCCTTTAAAAGAACACTTTACCAAGTGTGAGAGAGAATCAAATGATTGAGAGAGCCAAGTGTCCAAGGTTGTTTCAAAATTTGTTGAGGATAATTCCAATTTAAATATTAAAGATATTTAAATTCATGAGACACTTGATGATGTGGCAAGAGGAAAAGTTGAAGACATGTGACTAAATTCAAATTTGGAATTATTAATATTTAGTAAGGAGATATTAATTAAATAAAACAAACTATTGGAATTTTTTTATTTAATTAAAATTGAAAGAATGTGAATTAAGATAAGAAGAATTAGAAAATGTGAACTATATAAATAAATTTAGAATTTATTTATAAGTAGATGAAATAATAGGTTCATTAATTAAATACCTTGTATTTAATTAATTAATTATATTGGCCAATTTTATGTGTATACAGTTATGATGTAAGAATGTTGGGTTCACCAAAATGAAACATAAAAATGTGGAGAGATACCCTAATTTTAGTTTCCAAAACCTAAGGTTAATTCCAACATTTCTAGGATTTCATTACAATGTGCAACAAGGTACATAGATTGACTTTCAACCTCCAAGGTGAGTCAATCAGATCTAGATTTGATCAATTTGAGTCTTACGAATGAATCGAAAGGTTTAGAATGATGAAACTAATTGAACTATATGTAAAGTTTAGATTCCCGAAGATAAGAAGATTGTAATTTAGGCAGATCTGGGAGATATCAGAGGGCATGTACCTGTCACCAAAAGTTCATTCCAGCATGTGTATGAGGATTGATTTTCCCCTAGGTAAATGGGTCCTTGTTAGGGCTTCCAAAAATACTTTTAATAGTCCTCTGGTGTTGGATTTGAGAGGTTGTTTTTCACCTATAAACTTGTCGGAATGTCAAAAATGAATTATGTAACTTAGTTTCCGTGTCTTGACAACTTTGATGATAACAAATGCAACAATGCAAAATTGCTCTTCAAGATCTCTTCAATCCTTCTTAAACCTATAACCTACACATTCAAAGGAGGAGAAAATGTTGGGCTATATTAGGGGATTTTCTTAGTCAAACCCCATGAATAGTGTTTCCGCTTTTACAATGGCAATGTCAATGATAAAATCCTTGATTAGAAAGGAAGGAAATGATGAATGAACAATTATTGCAACTCATCACCCTTTAATTGCTTCTTTGAAGGACTGAAGACATACACATCACTTCAATGGAATTAGATCTTGATTGCTCGATTTGGTAGAATGCTTGGATGCATGAACACTTTTTAGACTTCACAAGACAACATGAACACACATAAACTTTGACATGATGTTAGGATCTTGATTGTTGTTGATAATGACTGATAATGTTGCTCTTGAATGCTTTTGACAATAATATTTTCTCTTGAATGCTAGGAAGGTATGTGTTAGATTTCAAATGGTAAAATAATTGTATTTATAGGTGTTTATCCAATTTCTTGGAAATTAGATTGCAAAAGCTGACACTTGCAATTTGAATTTTGAATGTCAAATTTTCACCAAAAAAAATATTTTAAAATAGGTCGTGGCTCATAAAGGGGACCCATTCACCCATGGGAAAATGGGTCTTGGCCTATATCTCTAGGATACACATGATCCAAGGCAATTTAATTATTAAATACATTTATTTAATGTTGGTTCTCCTTTCAAAAAATGGTAATGATAAGGCTTTGGAACATTGCATAATTTTACAAACTAGAAGCTTAATTAAGTCCAATAATTAAGGGACCCAAACATAGTGTGAAATGTAAAGGTATATAATTTTCTACACTACACCCTACTTGTGAGGGTTTGCAAAATTTCCTTCCATTTTGTAGTGGCTAGAAGAATGCCCTCAGGGTCTTGATGTTGAGTTTATTTGTTCAATGTTGCTATGATTAGAGGAGTAGGGGCAATTGAATCCACGAGTCCCACCAAATGATTGATATAGGAATTCAACTGTCTAATTTTATATTCCATTTTCTCCTTTGTACTCTCATCCTTTTTCATTTTCTTGAGTAAAGTAGAAAGATCTAATTGCAAAGACTACTTCTCTTCGTCCCTAGTCTAGGTACCAAAATTGATTTGTTGAATGTCATACTCCCTAGGCATCATTTATGATTTAGGCTTATCTACCGTGGGGGTAGTGACTTGGTCTATTCTATCACCCTATTCATTTACCCTCACTATAGAGAGTCTTATAGCCCTCTTTTTGGTTAGTTGAGTCTTCAAAAACTTTTGCTAAAACATAAAATTATTTCTCCTCCTTTACATAAGTCATTTTCCTCTTTTGCACAATATGATTAAGCCATATTGGAAGAATTGAAGTTATTGAATGTGGAGACTAAGGAGCAGAAGGAGGAAGATATAACCTTATCTCTTCCTTAGGTAGTGTGGGATCATGATGAACCAAACATGGCCTCAAACTTTATGCACTTGTAACTCTTACAATTTACCATCTTCGTCATGTTAGTATCTTAATTTCTCAAAGGATTTTTAGCCAAATTTCCACATGTTTCACAAATTTCTTTTATGCATGTCATTGGACCATCTACATCTATTGGGATATGGTGTTGTACACCATTGCAGAAAATTATTTATTATAATTAAATAATTATTTAGTTGTGAAGCACCTAGGAGGTGTGGTTAATCACACTAGTAATTATTTGGGGACCACTTTATGTTGTATTGCAACATTGGATTATTATTTAATGTGCAAGAGACATGGGATAATAATTTAATATTGGAGAAATATGTAATAAAGTGAAAACTTAGTACCCAATATTAATGAGGGGTCAGTGGTTTTGTATTCACATGGTTTTTTGGTACATGGTTTTTTCTTACCACTTGGTTATATTTGTGTGAGCTTGAATCTATAAAAGAAAGCACATGTTTAATGGTTAAGGTTGGCTAGGTGAGTGGGTTGTCATTATTGAGTCTTTATGAGGAGTGCATATGTGAAGCATGGCATGGGATGTGTGGATTCATGCTTGGACACATGGAGGATGCATTGGAGAGGCTTGATGATTCAAAGGTATTCATTGTAACTCTTGTAATGTTTTATTTATGAATAATATATGGATTATGGATGCTTTTGGAGGCTGGGTTTTTCCCTCTTGAGGGTTTTTCAGGGGTATATCTTGTGTTATCTTGTGGCTTGTCTATTTGATCTATGTATTATGGTTACTTGCATGCACGCTTTTCTCTCATGGGGTTATGTAGGAAATGGATTAAGTGTGTGGCTATGATGCATTATTTCCTAACAAATGGTATCAAAGCTCTCATGGTTGTGGGAGGTGTGAGCTCCCAAGTTTTTGTTATAACCCTTGTTTGAGTAGATTTGGTGCAAAGTTAAATCCATGTTATGAAGGATAGATATGAGGCATTACAAGGTATGGAAAATATGTTGTAGGTGTTATTATGTAGATTTGGGCTTTTGTCTTGTCAAGATTTGTTGGGTTTATTACAAATCAGAGACATGCAAAATTTGGGTAAAAAGGGTTTATTGGATTGAGCTTTCATATGAGGGTTTTGTAGAGGAAATTTCATGGATGACCTCTTGAGACAAAAAATACCTCACTATTGGATCGTGGATGGTTGAGAAACCAAATTTGATATAAAATTTTTCCTATTTTAGAAATTTTTTAAAAAGGAAAAAAAATTACCCACAACCCACCTGTACGGCCATGTGGGTCGACTACAAAAAATTAAAAATTAAAAAAAAATAAATTGACGTATGTTAAATTAAATTCTTACAATTTAGGAAAGTTTATTGAAAATCCTTTTAAAAGAAATTAAAAAAAATGAAAGTTGGGGGTCGGGGTCTGTAGACCCCATACCCACCCTGCATGCAGTACATGCCAACCGCATGGTCACTGACAGAGTCAGGGCCGTCGGCAACAACATGGTTGTCGACCGGTGGTCGGGCTGATAGTCACTTAGCCACTCAACTCTAGCCCTCTGGTCTAGTGGGGCTGCAATCCTAGCCCCATCTAGGCTTAAATAATTTAAATCACCTCAATAAATATTTAAATCCGTTGGATTATTTGTAATTTATAAAAAAAATAAACTGCATTTAATCACATTTCAAATCTATCGCTCGCGGCACTACCATCACTAGTGAGCCACCTAGGGACCACTGGTTGGCCACCTCCATAGGTCTAATTGGGAAAGTTTTCTTTTGGAGGGAATAACTTTCACCTAAGATGTCGGATTTTTGATTTCCTATACTCGTTGGAAAGGTGGTTCTGAGCACTACATAGTGGTACATGTTTGGTTTCATGATTTTAATTTTTTGATTAGTTTATAGAGCTTGGAATTCATATGTTCTCTTGTACATGGTTTTGTTCATAAATTTTGTATATGAAATCAAATTTTCAATTTTGAATAAGAGTTGGAGAGAATGTGTAGTGTACTATATAGTGGATTAGGTAGATTTTTAATTTGTGATGTAGAGAAAGGATTGTACTTGTTTGATCACTTGTAGGAGCCTAATAGTTGAGGTGTAATTGCATGAGCATCCAAATGAGTCAAGAGGAAAAACCTTGAGGGAGTACACATTTTTATATGATATTTATAATGGTATAGATGATTATCAGTTTGGTGCTTCCTAGAACAGGTTTTTAGGTGTTTTTAGAGTTGTACTTTGATGGTGATAGGTACACAAGTTTTCTTCCATTTGGAAGACATGAGTTGACATGAATGGAGACTTGGAGTCTTGTATGGGTGATAGTTGAGGGAAGGTACAACATTTTCTATGATTATGGTGTCATGGGTATGTAGGTACATTTGAGCATTAGCATGAAATGATCATGTATGTGGTTTTCTGGTGGTGATTTGGTTTGGTGTTAGGAGGTTTTTCTTATCTCCTTGATGCTTGTTTGGTTCCTTGACTATGGTTACTCGTTTGTGGAGTTAGATTTGTGATTGATTTGGTGTTTGAGTATTAATTTCTACATGATTATCTTCTTTGATGTCTTAGTTTTCTAGTTACTAATGTGATGATGAGTTTGCATGCTTCAATGTTTGGGATCTACAAGTTATGCAGGTTGTGGATTAGCTACCCATTTTCTTATAGTGGGATGAATCGATGTGGATTATCTATATCCATGAGATTGTTTCAGTGTTGATGCAAACTTTGTTAGTTGGCCTTGTCTGTGGTCATTTGTGCATTGGTATGTTAATTTGAGATGAGAGGATGGATGATTTGAGTACCTAGATAGTCATTTTATGGGAGTTGTATCATGTGTTTTTATCATGATGTCATGATAGCTTGGTTGAATTTCATTGGTTACACTTTTCAGTGAGAGATTTTGACAGTTATAACTTGACAGTGTAGGTTTGGTTCTTAATGTTTTGATGGTGGTTGTATCTTCTTGGCTTGGAGATCTTGGTTATACTTGGTATGATTGGAATTTCAATTGTGTGTGTGGACTTGGATGACATTCATAAAGGAGATGGTTATCATGATGCCATGTGTAGCTCAGTTTCACGGTTTAGTGGGAGTTTTTGGTAGATGATATTCATCATTGGTGATGGTTATCTTCATGTGATTGGAGATGTTTGATTCTTGGTTTAGAGTGTGATTGATATTATGTCATGGTTTACTCTTAATTCTAGCTTAGAGTTTTGGCATGATATGGGTTATCTTGAGACCAAGATGTATGCATTGTTGCATGTGATCTCCTAGGAGGAGATGATTAGATCATGATGCCATGATAGGTTCCTGATTCTACAGTTGGAGCTTTGACATTGATCTTGATAGCTCTCTTGGTATTGAGTACATTGGTCATTTTCTTGGGAGCTTCATGATGGTGCAATGTTGCATTTGGAGTTTGACATGGATTGATCAATTTTAGGTGCTCATAGATAATTGGAGATGTAGGTGAGGCTAGAGTTCTCTTGGGATTAGAGACTTTTTCTTGAGATTATTTTTTAGAGGTTTCAATGGGAAGTTTGAGGATATTTCACCTGGATATGGGTGTGAGTTCATGATGGACCTACAGAGGAGATTGTTCTTGGAGTGATTCATGATGACTTGGTTATTTTGGAGAAGCATTCTCATTCACCACTCTTGGTCTACTTGGTGGTATATCATCTAATAGGTATTTCCCATCCTATTTTTGATGTGATTATATTTCGTGCTTTTTTTTTATGGGAATGAATTGAGTCACAGTGATTGATTTTTTGAGACTCGTTTGAGGATTATTTAGCATGAGTTTATATTGCTTTATCTTTCATGGATATGGACCTTGAGCTATGGATAGTTAGCTCTAGAGGATTCACTTTGAGAGATGGTTAGTATGGTTATCTTCATGTGTATATGATTTTATGTTATCATTCATTGATGAGGAGTTTACGAGATGTTTTATGGGTTGATTTCTTGATTTGGGAATGGATACTTTGAGTTTGATCTTCTTGGTTAGAGAGGCTTACATCCATGTTGGAATTATACATGATTCATCTGTTGTGTTTGATCTAAGAGATTGAATGTTGTTTTGGGTGTCACTGAGGTTTCTCATTTGGGGTTATTAGGAGTTAATACCTGACACATCATTGCACTTTGAGGTGTTGGTAGAAGAACATGTTATGGTTTATAGGTTCTCTCTCTTCATTCTATGCTTCCTTCATGGAGGTTCATGTTCGTATGATTTTGGAGGATTGTGGTGACATGTTTTTGGGAGAATATGCAATTGTTGGTGTTGCATGTGTAGATCATTGTTATTATTCTTGGTACTTAATTTTTGATCATTTATCACACCTTGATATGGTGTTGATGGGTAGACTTGATATGCTTTGGAATTAACCATGCAATGTGAGTTCTTGGATATGTATGTTCTTAATTGACATGTTTGATACAAGGAGCTTTTGATTATAGATTATGGGTTGCATATGTTTTTGGCATGAATTTATTGATGTTATTGATACCTAGGAGGTATGGATAGTTGGATGTATTAGCATGTGTTATGGATGTTATTTTTGATCATGTGGGGTTTTCACCTTTTACAACAGCTTATTTGGAGCCTTTGTTATCGATTGAATTTGATGATTGTTTTCTTGGATTGGTGCATCTTCACCTTGGCATGTTCCTTTTCTTCCATAGGTGACACATTGGAGGATGAGAGGAGTTCTTGCTTGAGATGGTAGTCACTTTGTTCTTATTTCAGGTATCTTTATGGAGCATGAGAGCATGTTGGAGGTTCATGTGGTTTCATGTATGGCTATGATGATGTATTTCATTGATTGATCCCTTATGCAATGTATACAAGTGAGAGAATGTTGGGATATGGTGTTGTACACCATTGCATTAAATGATTTATTATAATGTTGTAATTAAATAATTATTTAGTTGTGATGCACCTAGGAGGTGTAGTTAATCACACTAGGTAATTATTTGGAACTGCTTTATGTTGTATTATAATATGGTATTATTATTTAATGTGTAAGAGACATGGGATAATAATTTAATATTGTGGAAATATTTAATAAAGTGAAAAATTAGTACCCAATATTAAATGAGGGGTCAGTGGTTTTATATTCACATGGTTTTGTGGTACATGGTTTTATCTTACCACTTGGTTGTATTTGTGTGAGCTTGAGTCTATAAAAGCAATCACATGTTTAGTAGCTAAGGTTGGATGGGTGAGTGGGTTGTTATTATTGAGTCTTTTTGAGGAGTGCATATGTGAAGCATGACATGTGATGTGTGGATTCATGTTTAGAAAATGGAGGATGCATTCGAGAGGCTTGATGCTTAGAGGTATTCATTGTAATTCTTGTAATTTTTTATTGTTGAATAATAGATGGAGTATGGATGCTTTTGGAGGTTGGTTTTTTCCCTCTTGATGGTTTTTCGAGGGTATATCTTGTGTTATCTTGTGGCTTGTCTATTTGATTTATGCATTACGGTTACTTGCATGCATGATTTTCTTTCATGGGGTTATGTATAAAATGAATTAAGTATGTGGGTATGATGCATTATTTCCTAACATCATCATTAGATTTATCATATATGATACATGTTATGAATTGACATACTTGTTTAGGAGGTTCATTTTCAGAACCATCACTTTCAAGTCTATGATCGTTTGAAACACTTGTTAGTAAAGATCAAGTTCAATATGATAATATCAACAGCAAGTTTCAAAAACCTTTTTTTCCTTCACATAATATGACAACATTTCAAACATTATTTGTCCAATCTTTATATGAGGATTTGCATCACAAAACATCGCATACATCTCATACATTGTATTATATTTAACCAATGTTTTGTATGATGTTCAAAACTGTTTTGCTTGATCCTATGTTTGATAACATCTCTTTTATTTGATGAAGGATGAGTATGATCATTCCAAAAATTTGAGATCAAGTTCCTAACACCATATTCAATCTTATCAAAATGAGGATCCCTACACATCATTGCCCAATTTCCTTTTGCAGTAATATCATCCAAAAACTTTCTCCTTTTCACATATCTTGTTAGTGTCTTTCTACTTAAGCCAATTTCAATTGAAAGTGAAGATATTTGACACTTTCTTAGAATTTATGGACTTACAATAGATGTCAACATCACTCTTCTTGAAATTCTCTTATCTGTTGATCGAGATTGTTTTTTATTAATGAGATTGTTGATCAAGATTGTTTCCCAATGAAACCCAAACCTTTTTTAACATTTCCAACAATATCCTTTTCTAGGTGTCTTTTCTCCCTTTTTGTGAAATCTACACCCAACAATTGTAACGGCTCCTTTAGCTCATCGTGAAGAAGAAAATTTGATAATAGTTGGGATTGACCAAGTATATCATGATTTTTGAAATAAGCCTTAATTATTTCCTTTGAAGTAATATTCAATGAAATCTTAGTAGTTTGACTAGGTTGCTCAACATAAAATTTTAATTTCTCTATATCCATTTCAAATAAATGATCTATATTTATGTAAGAATTTTTTCTCTTCACCTCTTTAATTAGATTCATAGTATGAATATCGGTAGAAGGAAGCGATCCTGATCCCTATCCAACATCAAAGTGTGGATGGGCCTCCTCTCTAACATCAATTTTTTGTGCTTGGGTCTCCTCCCTAACATCAACTATGTGTGCTCTAGCCTCCTCTACACCAGTAACTAAATTAGGCTTGACTTCTACTCTAGTTTTTGTATGTTGAGCCCCTACAATAATCATATAAAAGAGAATACTTTAGAATTATTTTTAAGGGAATAAATTGGCATCAAAACATTGAGCTTAATCTAAGTTGTAGTATATCAATTAAATCTAAATTCACATGTATTTTCTTATAAAGGTCGCAAGGGGGATCCATTTGAGAAAGGTTTCACTAAGAAAATGGGATCCTACTTATCATCTAAGGAGTATAGTCTTAACCAAGGGTACTTGGTACGAAACTAGTAAAAATGAATATTTAGATCATTATATTCATATTATATTCTTCTATATGTGCATTTGGTGATACCTTGGTTGATAAAGCTAAGAAATGGTTTGATTCATGTCATGATTATCATACATCATTCTATGGTTTGTCATTTGTTTTCATATATTACTTTAAATTTGAGGACCTAGACCATATATTTTACTCATGATTCTCATTCTTGTAAGGAAGCTAAGGTAGCAGAACAACTTCCTACACTAATCTTGAAAGGAGAAAAATGCAAAACTTTACAGATCTTTAACAGTTACAAAAACTTAAATAGAAATAAACACAAATATCATGCATACCACAACATAATGATTTATGTGGGGAAAACCATTTTGAGAGAAAAACCCCACACTCCAAAATCCACCCAATATATTATTTAGAAATCAAAAGATTACAATATACTTGCAGAGCAAACTTCTCACAAGAATATCACCACCAGAGATCAAGAGACAACATAACCACTATCAGAATCTTAGAATACACCCCCATCTACATACATCCCAACCGCTTATAACAATTTTTTTTAGAACCTTCTAGAATTATGGTTTTGCAAGGTCATTTTTCATTTGACGTGTTAATGGAAAAACCTTGACGTGTCAGCGGGAAAATCCTTGACGTGTCAGCAGGAAAACCTTGAAGTGTCAACCAAAAAAAAAAATTTGGGGTGATGCTCCGAACCTCATATCTCGCTATGAGTGTACAATATTTGCATGATCAGTCGCTACATGGGTGATCCCACAATACTGGTTTACAATTTTTTGCCAAATTAGACATTGAACTGATTTTTTTAAACTAAATCTTCACTTTCAGGCACCTATAGTGGCTAAACCATGAGGAATTTGAAGATGATGCAAAATAGTGATTTGTGTCATTTTGTCTGTAGATTCTAAATATATTTTTAAAAATTTTTTTGGAATCAAATTGTACTTATTTTTCCTTCTCCTTCGAAAACTAGTTTTTAACAGTAAACACTATTTTTAAAGAGCAATGTTACTGGCTAACACATAAATTTTTTTCTATGAAGGATTAAATTCTAATTTTTTTGAATTTAGATTTGTAACTATGATATCTAGTGCATGGAATTGGTTTCATAGCATTTCATAAAATATTTTTTCTTAATTAAGTTTCAAATTCAAACTAGTTAAAATTCAGACATGATTTACTCGCTAAAAAACATAACATTTTTGTATGTATTAAAATTCAATTTTATTTTTTTTGTTGGATCAAGGACATTAATATCTAGTGCATAGATATTTTTCAGATTTTTTTTTTATAATCTTCTATTTTTCCACATGTGAAGAATAGAGAGCATTCACAAGAAATAAAAATAAATATAATAATAAAATTAAATTTATTTAAAATTATACTTTTTGGGAAGCTTATAATAAGGACTACATGCTTACAAAAATAAATTTTAAATGAATTCATTTGATCCCCCAAAGGTAAATCAAAAGTGGTTTTTTATCAGCATTTTGATAGGTGTAAAGGAGACTCTGTTATAGGTATGGTTTAAAACTAGTGGGGTTCTATCCAAGGGGGTTTGATCTAAGGTGGTTTGATCAAACCCTCTTCAATTGGAATCCTTTAAATGGAACTTTTCAAGGATTAAATCATTATATTTTCTAAAAATATGTGATTTCAGCAAAAATTGCACCAAGATGGAACTGTAAAAGGGGCTTAAGTGGCCACCACATACCAAAATCATCCTATCAACAATAAATTGTATAATTGAGGATAGCTACACTCAATGTTCCCAACATGGAACAAAAATTCTAGACCATCCCTTTCCGAGTCTACTTTCTAAACTACTAATTTATTTTGAAAATGGTTGAGATTTTTATGTTCAAAAGAGGGACAGATATTTTTATAATTTATTATGATGCATCTTTGAGATTAAATGAGATACATTATCATACATCTCCTAGAAATAAACAAACACATGTTGTAGAAATTATACTAAGGATGAAAAAATATGATGTCATTTCACATGATTATTTCTTGTTAAATGTGAGGATAATATACCACTAGTTGGTGATACATCTTTTGCATCCTCTTCCACTACTACACATACATGTGATGCATAGAAATCTAAAATATATGCCCAACATGCTGAAAATAATATTTCACCTTACGAGAACTAATTCATCACTAAGATTGAACATTTGTATGTTGATATTATACATGCAACAATAAATAAACAAAAGATTTGATATGACCAAAATATTCCACAATCCTTTAACATATGAAATTTTGAAATATCCTAGACTGAGTGGATTGGTTACACCTTATTTTATAAAACTTAAAATAGTAAAGGTGATCAATTACTTCCTATAAGGACTTTTGCTAAGTTATACATTCTTTACTTATTTTTATGAGGATCAATTACTTGCCAAATTATTCCTAACAAGCTTAACTCTAGTCATGATTTTATGTGGTTTTATTCCCTACTTGATGCTTGCATTTATTTTGGGAGCTATTTATTTTTTGAAAAAAATATTATAGATATCTATCACACAAAATAGACAATACCAATTCACTGTTATATCATGGTATTTCAATATTTGATTTATAATCTAAATAGAATACATAAAATATTTTTTAAGGTATATACATAAGGAATTCTAATATTTATTTTAATCCAAGGGGAAAAAGGTGGGTATTTGCAAGATCATGATAGGCCAAACAATGTATATTTGGAAAAGAATTACTAGATGGAAATGTACCAATATACGGATGGAAATTTGGATTCTATCCATAAATTACTTGGGATTATCTTGAATTTAGGCTAGTTCTAATTTAAATCCCAAAAATATATAAAGCCATGTGCTTAGTGTTATCCTAAAATTTTCCACAACTCTAATGAAATTATTTTTTAAAAATAATAAAATGAAAAAGGATTTGTATAGGAAACTCTCACAAGTCTAATTTACTATAATTTAATTTTCATTACAACTTTAATACTTAATTATTATTTATTTATACATACAATATGTATAAATTCTTGATTTATGTGTGTGTGTTAGTTAATTTAGTTAGAGAGAATTTGACCAAGAAATAGTCATACATGTTACAAATTTAACTCAATAATATTTAAGGTTTAGGGTTTAGGGTTGAAGACTAGGGATATTTTGAGGATAGTCATTACATGTCTCTAGGATGTTTTGAGGATGAAACCAATGAGATAAATATATCTAAGATCTTTCATCATATTTTTTGGACATGATTATCTAGTGTTTAGACTAGGCATATAAAGATCTCACAAGGGGGATCTCCATTGGGGGAGGGTCCTAGATAGGACCTAGGGTTTATTATAGATGTAAGGTGAGTAAGGTACAAAAATCTAGTAGAAAAGAATGATTAGTTAATTTACTGGGATATAATTTATCCAAGACATATAATCATAGATTTAGCATAGATTTAGCTCAACAATATTTAGGGTTTAGGATTTAGGGTTTAAGACCTTTAGGATTGAGGGTTTCTAGGGTAAAATAGGGTTTAGGTTTTAGGGTATTAGTTAATTAACTTAGGGAACATAATAGTTTTAGTAGAGGACTTAGGAATGGTAATGAAATTTGCAACAAAAATAAATGAATATATTTAAAACATACTTGAATTGAAAAAAATACTTCAATTGAAAATAATTGATCTTATTGATCTCCTAATCTTATCTAGAAAATGATTTAATTAAAAAATTACATAATTTATATAAAATGCATACCTTCTCTTTGATCATAATATCTCTGCATCCTTTCTTCGCATAATTTTTGTTCCTATTCTATTGAAAATGATCATGCAGTCTTATTTTGTCTTGTCCTGTTACTTCCCATCTCCTTTTCAAAATATGATCTTGATAATTCCTTTGCCAATTCCATGTTCCAAATGTATAACACTTGCAAAAAATACTAAAAATTAAATTTTTCTTTATTTTTGATATCAAAAACACAAAAAATGACCTTGTATATATACATAATTTGAATAAACATTTAATTGTAAAAGGTCTGCTAAAAGTAGACTTTGTTTGAAGGTCGATCGAGCTAAATTTTTTTTAATATTTTTTATTGCTAGACCTTCATTTGAAGGTCCTTAATAATATTATTTTCGCTGACCAAAACTATCTTAGTTTGAAGGTACCTTCAAACGAAGGTATTATCTTCGTTTGAAGGTGCCTTTGTTCAAAGAACCTTTGAATAAAGGGCCTTAGAAAGACACTTTCAGTGTTTGCTTCAAAATTTCCTCAAAAGTTCCAATTTCAAACCTTAGGTTGGACCTTCAAATGTAATTAACTTGACAAGATAATTTTCAAGATTGTAGTCCTCGAATCAAGATTTCCAACAACTATAATTTTAATATATTTTCATTTTATTATATTGATTTTCTATTTTTTTACTAAACATAGGTTTTTCACTGAACATCAAGTTATTTGTTCTGCACATGAGAAAAAATAGTAAAATACTGATTTTTTTTCAAAAATATCTATGCACTAGGTATTGATGTCTTTGTTTCACAAAAAAAAAAAGAATTTCAATATATACACAACAAATTATGCTTGAAAACATACACCTATGTCCAAATTATAATTACCCTAACTTAAAAAATAATTAATTTTTTTTAAACAAAAGGCATTTAGCCTATATATTATATTATATAGTAGAAATATAGAATTGTAAGGAGGTTGTTGCCTATTGGTTACAAAAATTTCTAGGACCAAATAAATATTGGCTAGTATAAGAATATTTAGCATAACAACTAAAAAGCAGCTAGAGATATTGCATGATTTACAAAAACCTTGCAAGTATTTTCAACAAAATTTCTCATATTATCATAAATTCTCACTCCATTTCACTGTTTTCCACAAAATTCTTGTCTTGATACTCCTGAGATGATTCTCCATCATGTGTTGAGGCAGGTAGTAGAGGA
>VDFB02270651.1:795753041-795793796 GCA_007258455.2 Sequoia sempervirens
TCAATCACAAAATAGTTATCAAATTTGAAGTAATGCTTTGAGTTTGAATGATGTGTAATGCAACGTAAGCAACAATATGATTATCAATTTTTAAAAAAGGAATAACCTAGAACAATCACATTGAAAAACAAAAGACCCTTTAGGACAAATTTTAAGTGAAAAAGCGTCAAAACACAATGTAAAATATGACAACCAATATGAGAAGAAGAGATGATCAAGTCAAAAGGCGCTTTGATAGTAGCCAAGTGAGTTAAGTATGACAAATCCAAGTATCACTGTTGCAAGGAATGGAGTAAGAGCTAAATAAAGATACAACGACAATAAAAAATGATGGAGCTAACTTGTCAAGGGCCTATTCTTCAAAACCCTTATTAAACACTTGTCATAGTTTAAGATATGCAATAAATGTTTGACAATGGAATTAACATTTTGAGGATGACAGTGATTAAATTAGGGTCCTTTTACCATGAAAAAATTTGAATATTCTTTCTTTTGGCCTATCATTATGATTTAAGTTTCCTCACTTGAGTTAAATATAATAGTCAAGTGTTTATACCAAAGATGATAGAGAAAATAATCATGAAAAGGAGAATATGGTGGTGATCAATGACAAGGCAGTGGCACATTTGACAATCAAAAGAGTAGAGGAATGCATAGTGAACATCATGGTACAACTTATGATATAAATTAAGCCACATGGTTGATGTGCTTTGAATCCTTGCATCTAAAGGAAATGGATAGTGAACATCATGTGTTACCTTGTTACTACATGAAGGAGGAGGCTCCATCTCTCCATTTGGTGTGTAAACAAAGTGGAAGTTTGCTAACTATCAAGTGAAGGCTTAAAACCCTAGTTTTTGCTCCATTTCATGTTTGAGCTTTGTACGGACAGTGGAAGGCTGGGACCTCAAAAATCTTTGAGTGTTGTCCATGTGAACCAAGAACCTTGGAAAAAGAGTGGGAAGTCCTTTTCAGATTTGTGAGTTCTAACCTATTTTGTAGGTGAAGGAGACCTAATAGGGGCTCAAGGGCTACTAGCCTTTCAAACCCTAGCTAAAGGATTGGTGAGAGCGATGGGAAGTTGAAGTCTTGGAGGTTGTTCAAACACCTTTGGAGGACAGGTTTAGGCAACTTTTAAGACTTCTCACTACCACAGAATTGATGGAGTGTTGAGGAAGATTGGTCTTTAGTATAGTGTAAAGGCTAAAAGGAAGGGATGTGGCAATGAACCAAAGGTGGACTTGGTGGTTGGAGTTTAATCATAGAAGGGTTGGTGTTGGACAAACCCGAGGGGAGCACCTAGTCATGAGTAGGGACCTATGGTTAGATTGGTGAAACAAAGCACCAAGGAGGTCTTACAAGGAAGGCCTGAAGCGAGGAGATAAATTGATTGATTCCTCCAACCCCTCTCCCCTATCAGTTGAGTATGAGCAAGCAAAAGATTTAGGTTGATCTTGTATGTTAAGAGAAAAGAGTCTAGTGGTTCTAGCATCATGGTGACAAATCTTGGAGTTGGCCAAGAGGGTTGAAGAAATAGACGAAGACAATAGGGTATTGAGAGAAAAGTTAGACCAACTTGAGCAAGCACTGAATGTTATGCGGTTTGATGGAAGAATAGCAAAAAAAGAAGAGCTTGCAAAGGAGGATAGAATCCCTGAACCTGACCCTATATTGAAGGAGGATCCCTTCTTGAAATAATTGAAGGCTTTGAGTGGAAAAACACTTGAAGGAGTACCATTGTTTAGTGGAAATATGGATGCTGATTTAGTTATGGATTGGATAGAGGGAATGGAAAACCATTTTGAGTGTGATGGAGTCACTGAAGCACAAAAGGTAAAGGTGGCTAAATCAATACTAAGAGGTTCTACCTTAACTTGGTGGAAATTCATTTAGATAGAGAGGGAGAAGGAAGGCAAGCAACCTATCTCTACTTGGAAGGGAATGGTTGCCAAGGTGAAAGAAGCATACCTACCTAAAGACTATGAAATTGAGTTGCATAAGAGGAGACAGAGTTTGAGGCAAAGAGATCAGGAGATGAGTTCTTATACTGAGGAGTTTCAAAGACTTTGCATGAGGTCCAATGTCACAGAGGATGAAAATGCCTCAAAGGTGCAGCAGTATGTGGACCAATTCTGGAACATTCAAGGAGATGGTTCTCTTAAGCCCCAAAATAGTGCACCAATGTTATCAATTGGCATTAAAGATTGAAGAGAGGAGTAAGAGGAAGCAAGATCAGACTTCTAAGGGAAAAGGCAAAGGAAGAGATCAAAGAGGACATCATGGTGGCTACCAAGGTAGAGGCAATGACCAAAGAAACCAAGGAGAGTCAAAACTCATAGAGCATGGAGGTGAAACATCTACAAGAGGTGGACATAACCGGGGTAGAGGACCTCAAGGAGGTTCAAATAGAGGAAGAGGAGCAGGCAGGCAGGAGCCTTTCCTTGTATGTACCTACTCTAGGCCTTTCCTTGTAAGACCTCCTTGGTGCTTTACTTCACCAATCTAACCTATAGGTCCCTACTCATGACTAGGTGCCCCTGGTTTGTCTGACCAACAACTCTTCTATCATTCATCAAGATCATACATTGACCTTCTTGCCCCTCCTAAAGTTTGGACCACATCCATTACCTCCACATGGCCCGGACATCCTTGGTCTTCTTGATTACAATGTTGTGATATGGTTATGCAAATGAAAATGAAGCAAAGTAATCATCTCCTACATTGGCTGGAAGAATGCATGCTTAATGTTTTGATACATGATATCAGCTCTCTCTTTTGCTCTCATAGTTGAATATTGAAATCCATTATGGTGGGCCTCTAGAGTTCTAGTCAACTTTCTTCCTCTTCCACCAAATTTTTGTCTACGATCCCACATATGCTAGCCCTAGTGGCTTTGTTGTTTTTGAAAGCTAAAGTTTCTCTTGAGTCACCGGTGTAGTTCTCTCTACCTTTCCAAACTCTTGCATTACTTCTGAAAAATCATCTTTGGGATTTAGTCATTTTGTACCACATGGTTGATGTGCTTTGAATCCTTGCATCTAAGGGGTTTAAAACCTTAGGGGCCATAGATGAGAAAAAGAAGTAATGTTTTTCTTTTCTTTTTATGTGAGGGCGTAGTAGTGAGATAAAAGAGGACTGTATAGAAAAATGAAAAAAGAAGACATAAAAATTCATGGACCATACTATATCACCTACATGCTAGCTAACAAGGACATGAATGTAGTAGATTTAGGTATGATAGGGGTATTGCAAGGTATATTTGAGAATATATAAGAATGAAGAAGAATTCAATGGATCAAATTAGTGTCAAATGTTTTCCTAAAATATCTCCCACACCCTATTAGGGAATTTAATCATTTCTAAGCATTTTCCACGTCCTATGGGAAAGTTTGAGGAGGCTCCAATAGTTGAGAGTTTAATGAGTAAATATAACTTCTTTCCATGCAATCATGATTAGTTAGAGAACATATAGGGAAACTTGATGAGCTATGCAACAAATGAAGAGAATATAGGGTATTTTGACCTAGTCTTAAGCATCTCCAAGTGTCTAGGAGATATTGAAGGAGTCTTGGGTGATAGATAGGGTCGAGGATATAAATTTTATTTTTGGTTACATTGACATCATGTAGGACATCCATCGTCTTATTCTTGGTTACGTTGACATCACAAAAATATATATAGGATGGAGTAGAATGTAGCTCTACCTTTGTCGGTTCCATGTTAAATTTTTATTATATATAGCTTGCTAGTGTAGGAATTCTAAGACAAACAATCATGGTAGGACCATTCTTAAAAGATTTCAAATAATAACCTAGTGAACCCATATACTCTTATGACTATATATATACACAAATTTAGATTAAACTTAGAATTCATTAACTTTAAGTTCTATTTATTCTATATTACTTCAGTGAAAGTTTGATCAAATCTACTTGCACTCAGAGGTGTTTCCTTGAAACCTCCAACAACACCCTGTTCAACATCCAAAATCACATATTAAAATACCATTCGTAAAAAAATGCTATTAACATATGTAATCAATTTATAATTGTTTACTAGCTTTACATACCCCACTGATAGGTGTACTGCAAAAATAAGTAGATTGACTAGTGTACCCAGGGTCAACACTGTGACCCTACAATTTTATTAAAATAATAAAACTAAATTAGTTAATCTTGCATTTGACAATTAAAATTTAATAAACTAAATTCAATGAACATGTTCAATTTTACATTTATCAATGCCATATGCATCATGGAATGTCGGCCGCCCTCTCCATCCCCATAGATGCATCTGGTCAGTGTGTAGGAAGTATATGGATCTTGTGTAGCACCCTCCTGAGGGCCGGTAGGGTCATACGAACAAGTGGCTCCGCAAGATCGACACACATGGCCTCGAAGGCCACCACCTGAATACTCCCCTGGATTGCGCTGTATAATGGGGCTAGTGTGGTGGATGACACTCAGGAGTCAAGGATGTGATCGCTGCCAAAGTCTCTACATCGGCCTCTCCTTGCAGCTACCGTGTCACTTGTCATCGCAGTGACCCCTGGCGAGGTCATCTCCCATGGAGTGTAAGGATCATTTGTGCACAGGCCTATCACAATGTGACCCCCCACCTCTCCCTGAGAACTCCTTCATATCAAAATAATTGAGTTGGTTCAATACAAACTCACGGTATAATTTCCTAAGAAAATATTGGGGGGACTTCCACAGTTATTGCCTGATTGGGTAATCAAAGACCATATGCCATCGTCATAAAAGCGGTTCCCTAATCTCATTGGGTGGCACCAATGGATAGGAAACCTCTTTGCGTGAGGGTGAGATTTTGATTTGTTCTAGGGTCGATGAATAGAGCACAAATGCAGCTTTTAGTAATCTTTAAATCTTTTACTTGTTTATATGATAATTTGTCTGCATAATATGCCCTCGATGTTTGCCTCCTATTTTGCCATCCAGATATTTGTTGTAATTGCATCACATTTTTTAACAAATCCTTCAATGAATCTGCTAGATGTATCCTTTCTGTGGTTGAAGAATTTTGATCACTCAACCTACTAATAAGATCCTCAACTTCTTTTTTATTGTTTTCAATTTCACTCCTCAAATTTTCTTGAGTGCCAGGAGGGTATTGGGAGAATGGTGGGGCAGGTTGATTTTGTTGAGGTTGATTTGGTTGAGGATTTTCCTCCTCTTGTTAAGGATTTCCTACAAATTAAAAAAAAATCATTCATTTCTAAACTAAAACAAACAAAATCAATTTAAAACAAAAAAATTCATTACAAATACCAAACAAAACTTACCTCTTGCATCTCTTCATCATCGGGGTGCCATATTTCTGAAGAAAATTGAACTCAAGTTGATCAAATGTGAAGAAGTCACCTCCTCAACAACGCGAGCGCGTAGTGCAGGGTTTTTGGCCGCGGGCAGAAATGAAAACCAGTAAAAAACAAATGACGAATGTTCACTTTTTTTTTTGCTTTTAAAAAGCCAAAACGCGTTCGCGTTATAACGCGTTCTCGTTATAACGTGTTCGCATTATAATGCGTTCGCGTTATAACGCGAACACGTTTTTGCTCATTTTTCACTTTTGTGGCCACAAAAGTGCGACCATCTTGGTGCACTTACCCTTCAGCAAAAATCAAGATCT
The DNA here is from genome assembly GCA_007258455.2 of Sequoia sempervirens. Classification (NCBI taxonomy): domain Eukaryota; kingdom Viridiplantae; phylum Streptophyta; class Pinopsida; order Cupressales; family Cupressaceae; genus Sequoia; species Sequoia sempervirens. The sequence goes on from VDFB02270651.1 coordinate 795,758,691, forward strand.
CCCAGAAAGTGTAAACCACTATTGTGGGATCACCCACATACCAACATACATCTTATCAACAATAAACCGTATATAATTTGAAGGTTGAGACACATGTTCCCAACAATTCTTTCACTTCTAGTACATCCCTTTCTTAGTGGATTGTATGGATTTTTAAGTATCATGATCATATACAACTTTTTTTATGGAGACCCACCTTTAGATATTTTTATAATTTATTATGATGCATCTTTGAGATTAAATTAGATACATTATCATACATCTCCTAGAAATAAAAAAACACATGTTGTAGACATTATACTAAGGTGAAAAAATATGATGTCATTTCACATGATTATTTCTTGTTAAATGTGAGGATAATATACCACTAGTTGGTGATACGTCTTTTGCATCCTCTTCCACTACTACACATACATGTGATGCATAGAAATTTAAAATATATGCCCAACATGCTGAAAATAATATTTCACCTTACGCGAACTAATTCATCACTAAGATTGAACATTTGTATGTTGATATTATACATGCAACAATAAATAAACAAAAGATTTGATATGACCAAAATATTCCACAATCCTTTAACATATGAAATTTTGAAATATCCTAGACTGAGTGGATTGGTTACACCTTATTTTATAAAACTTAAAATAGTAAAGGTGATCAATTACTTCCTATAAGGACTTTTGCTAAGTTATACATTCTTTACTTATTTTTATGAGGATCAATTACTTGCCAAATTATTCCTAACAAGCTTAACTCTAGTCATGATTTTATGTGGTTTCATTCCCTACTTGATGCTTGCATTTATTTTGGGAGCTATTTATTTTTTGAAAAAAATATTATAGATATCTATCACACAAAATAGACAATATCAATTCACTATTATATCATGGTATTTCAATATTTGATTTATAATCTAAATAGAATACATAAAATATTTTTTAAGGTATATACATAAGGAATTCTAATATTTCTTTTAATCCAAGGGGAAAAAGGTGGGTATTTGCAAGATCATGATAGGCCAAACAATGTATATTTGGAAAAGAATTACTCGATAGAAACGTACCAATACATGGATGGAAATTTGGATTCTCTCCATAAATTACTTGGGATTATCTTGAATTTAGGCTAGTTCTAATTTAAATTCCAAAAATATATAAAACCATGTGCTTAGTGTTATCCTAAAATTTTCCACAACTCTAATGAAATTATTTTCAAAAAATAATAAAATGAAAAAGGATTTGTATAGGAAACTCTCACAAGTCTAATTTACTATAATTTAATTTTCATTACAACTTTAATACTTAATTATTATTTATTTATACATACAATATGTATAAATTCCTGATTTATGTGTGTGTAAGTTAATTAGAGAATTTGACCAAGAAATAGTCATACATGTTACAAATTTAACTCAATAATATTTAAGGTTTAGGGTTTAGGGTTGAAGACTAGGGATATTTTGAGGATAGTCATTACATGTCTCTAGGATGTTTTGAGGATGAAACCAATGAGATAAATATATCTAAGATCTTTCATCATATTTTTTGGACATGATTATCTAGTGTTTAGACTAGGCATATAAAGATCTCACAAGGGGGATCTCCATTGGGGGAGGGTCCTAGATAGGACCTAGGGTTTATTATAGATGTAAGGTGAGTAAGGTACAAAAATCTAGTAGAAAAGAATGATTAGTTAATTTACTGGGATATAATTTATCCAAGACATATAATCATAGATTTAGCATAGATTTAGCTCAACAATATTTAGGGTTTAGGATTTAGGGTTTAAGACCTTTAGGATTGAGGGTTTCTAGGGTAAAATAGGGTTTAGGTTTTAGGGTATTAGTTAATTAACTTAGGGAACATAATAGTTTTAGTAGAGGACTTAGGAATGGTAATGAAATTTGCAACAAAAATAAATGAATATATTTAAAACATACTTGAATTGAAAAAAAAAAAATCAATCGAAAATAATTGATCTTATTGCTCTCCTAATCTTATCTAGAAAATGATTTAATTAAAAAATTACATAATTTATATAAAATGCATACCTTCACTTTGATCATAATATCTCTGCATCCTTTCTTCGCATAATTTTTGTTCCTATTCTATTGAAAATGATCGTGTAGTCTTATTTTGTCTTGTCTTGTTACTTCCCATATCCTTTTCAAAATATGATCTCGATAATTCCTTTGCCAATTCCACGTTTCAAATGTATAACACTTGCAAAAAAATACCAAAAATTAATTTTTTCTTTATTTTTGATATCAAAAACACAAAAAATGACCTTGTATATATACATAATTTGAATAAACATTTAATTGTAAAAGGTCTGCTAAAAGTAGACTTTGTTTGAAGGTCGATCGAGCTAAATTTTTTTTAATATTTTTTATTGCTAGACCTTCATTTGAAGGTCCTTAATAATATTATTTTCGCTGACCAAAACTATCTTAGTTTGAAGGTACCTTCAAACGAAGGTATTATCTTCGTTTGAAGGTGCCTTTGTTCAAAGAACCTTTGAATAAAGGGCCTTAGAAAGACACTTTCAGTGTTTGCTTCAAAATTTCCTCAAAAGTTCCAATTTCAAACCTTAGGTTGGACCTTCAAATGTAATTAACTTGACAAGATAATTTTCAAGATTGTAGTCCTCGAATCAAGATTTCCAACAACTATAATTTTAATATATTTTCATTTTATTATATTGATTTTCTATTTTTTTACTAAACATAGGTTTTTCACTGAACATCAAGTTATTTGTTCTGCACATGAGAAAAAATAGTAAAATACTGATTTTTTTTCAAAAATATCTATGCACTAGGTATTGATGTCTTTGTTTCACAAAAAAAAAAAGAATTTCAATATATACACAACAAATTATGCTTGAAAACATACACCTATGTCCAAATTATAATTACCCTAACTTAAAAAATAATTAATTTTTTTTAAACAAAAGGCATTTAGCCTATATATTATATTATATAGTAGAAATATAGAATTGTAAGGAGGTTGTTGCCTATTGGTTACAAAAATTTCTAGGACCAAATAAATATTGGCTAGTATAAGAATATTTAGCATAACAACTAAAAAGCAGCTAGAGATATTGCATGATTTACAAAAACCTTGCAAGTATTTTCAACAAAATTTCTCATATTATCATAAATTCTCACTCCATTTCACTGTTTTCCACAAAATTCTTGTCTTGATACTCCTGAGATGATTCTCCATCATGTGTTGAGGCAGGTAGTAGAGGAAAGTGATGGCAAAGTATTTTTCCTTTATTCCTTTTATCAACTGATTACCAATTACTTCATAGTGTGTATCAAGAACCCTTTACAAATTTCTTGCAGAGTTCATTTGCAGAGCTTTCTTAAAGGCGTCATAAACAACCACAAACACTCTCTTATGTTTCAAGTAGCTTCTAGGAAACAAACCGCCAACCCAACCCTTCCCCTTATCAAATTCATACATTGATTGAGGAAATGTTGATAAATCCCCTTCCAAAAATGTAGCCTAATTTGCAAACCAATGGAAATCCATTGATTGACAACTTCATAATTACTGTAATCTTTTCGTAGCATGCAATTAGAGATTTGGCACATTTTTATAAATTTGACATACTTTGAGATATGCTTTGGAAAATTTAATTAATGAGACTTCGACCTCCAGCATTAATGATCCTGCAAGAAGTTTGAATGCAAATTGGGTGCATGACATATATCCCCGCCATTGGGTGCTTGTTTCATCATTACCCGCCATTTTGTTTCATTACCCATCATGAGGAAGGTTGGCAAAATTGCGAGGAGGCGTTCTATTAGAACTTTTATTCTATGATGCATGCCTCTGCCAACATGACCTTTCGTCTACCTTTATACCATAATTTTGAATGTGTTGACATATGTTGAACTAGCTTTGTGAATCAATTTACTGAAGCAAGATTGTCTGCCTATCCCCGCAATTCTGCAGTAGCTGAGAATGCTTCCTAGTGGTAGTAGGCAAAATTGTGAGGAGGCACTATATTTAGAACTTTTTTTTTGTGATACATTCCTTCGCCAACCTGACCAACCTTCTCCCCTTGTTCCATATTTTTGAATGTATTGACCCATGTCGAGCTACCTTTGTGATGCAATTTACTTAAGTTGACTTGTCCTCCTTTCCCCGCAATTTTGCAATAACTAGGAATGCTTCCTAATGGTAGCTGGCAGAATTGCAGGGAGCATTTCTAGGGCCTTGGTAGAACCTATTAAATTGCTAATATAAACAAAACTTCAACTAGTAGATTGATATTTGTACAAAATTGTTACAAAAACTAGGGATTACAAGGAGTTAGCCATTATTCTACATAATATTTGGCTTGCAAGATTGTTTACAATTTGCTATACGAAGACTTTAAGCAATGATTCCTCTACAACCACATATTGTTAGGAATTCATAAAAAACACATGTTGATTGGACAAATGATTGTGGGTATTTTCCTTTAAATTTTATGCGAGTAGTACAGGAGTTTCCCCCACCATTCCTTAAGATTTTTAGAGCAAACAATTTTCCTCAATATTTCTTCAATTTTTAGAAGGGTTCACAATGTTTGCTTGATATTTATAAGGACTTTTTGCCCCCAACCCCTCACAAAATTGAGACCCATTTTACTTAGAGAAATGTGAACTCTCAAAAGCAACAATCATTTCCACCATTGGACACTTATTGATGGAGATATTATCATATTCAAACTCAGGCTCGTGTTGATCACAACCCATATTAGCAAGACAATCTATCAGTTGATTACCCTCTCTGTAGATATGTGAAATTTTAATTTATTCAAAATTATTTAAAAGCAACCAAATCTGATGAAGAATGTATCTTAGTTTCCAAGTCTGCATTTTTCTATCATTGCACGCATTCACAATTAATAGAGAATCTCCCTTTATGTGGATTTTTGAGATTTTTAGCTTTATTGCTAGATTTATTCTATCTAGCAATGCTTGAGCTTCAACAATATTGTTCATTCCATGAGGAAGATGAATTGATTTAGCACACACCAATGAACCCTTCAAATCCTGAATAACTATCCCTACTCTTGAAACCCTAGGGTTCCCTCTTGATGCACCATCAAAGTTTAATTTACAAAAGTTTTTGTGGGGGAGGTAGCCATATTATTAAATTTCTATGCAATTGTTTCTTTGAAGGTTGATGTAAGTTTCCTTTGAATGGTAAGACAAGTAAGCTCCATTGTTTTAATATTCTTGCATCCAATGTTGTAAAAAATAGAAGATATAGTTTTATGATTTTGAACATAAGAGTTTACTACCTCTGAAACTACTTTCTCAATTTTGAACAGTAATTTGTATATGGATGGAACCCCTTCCCTAAAAATATTCTTGTTTCTTATCCACCATATGTTCCAAATGAAGACAACTGGGACTACCTACCAAATGCAAGCAAATAAATAAGTTTTGTACCAACTTGAGAAAAGATCCCAAATATTTTTAGGCAATGGAGAGAACCAAGTCTCTTTTACAAATTTCCAGCAAGCTTGTGCATAAGAACAATGTAAAAATAAATGGTCTACATCTTCAAAAAATTCTTTGCATAATACACATTTGAATTTTTCTACAATTCCCAACTTAGACAACCTATCACTTGTTATAATCCTATTTCTTAAAGCCAACCAAGAAAAACTACCTGCCTTTGGTAGCACCTTAGAGTTCCAACAAAAAGAATATGCTTTGAGTGCTTGTGCATGCATTCCATTAGTGATAAAAACTTTGTAGCCCTGTTTAATTATATACCCTCCAGTTTTTTAAGGTGCCCAAATTAACCTATCCTCCAACTCTGATTTAAAAACAAGCCTCACATTTAATATATTATTCAATAATGATGTTTGATTGTCAGATATTGGAGTATTTGACAAATATTTCCACACAACCTTCCCTGTTAGAACATATGTACCTTGAACATAATCTTTGACTATAGGACCCCATATATCTAACAAAAATACTTTTGTTGATTGTAGCTCCTAATTTCTCTATAAAGGGGGATGACCATTCCATGAGTCTTTCTAGAAAAAATAGTTTTTCTCCGTTATTCACTTCCCATGATATATATGGAGTTATGAATTTTTTGCATTCTAATAAAAAATTCCACATTGTAGAACCCACAGGGTGATTTGATATGGTAAAAATTCTTTCTGGTAGCACATTGTCCAAATACTCAGTTTGCATTATTTGAAACCATTTCGAGCTTGGTTTTCTATATAAATTCCATACTAACTTTTCTCTAAGAGCCATTTTCGTGCAGAAATATTATCAATACCTGCCCACCTTTGAGCTTTTCATAATACATATTTTCTAGTGAGATTAATGATTTATTTTTTTTCTCATCAATATTTCTCTTCCACAAAAAGGATTTAATGACTTTCTCTATTTATGTAGTGATTGATTTGGGTGCTTTCAACGCTACCATGTAGTAATTTGTATTACTACCAATATTGACTTTATCATTAAAATTTGACCTAATAGAGAAAGCCATTTTCCCTTCCAAGATATTTTTTTTTCTTTTATACAGTTTTGTATTATCTTGCTCCAATATGAAACATTATTTGCACCAGTTAAAAAAGGTATCCTAAGTATGTCAGCTCTGCTTCTTGAAAACCCAATAGTTTCACTATTTTTTCTTTTTATGCCAACACTAGTATTGAACATGTAAATCTTAGATGTACTAGCATTTATTTTTTTCCCAGATGTAGAACAATACCTATCTAATGTTTCTTTTATTTTATTTTCCTTTGTGATAACATATTTACCAAAAAATACTATGTCATTTACAAATAATGAGTGTGTAGCAGATATGTTAGTGAAAGGGGTTGATATATGATGCAGGAAATCACTCCCATCTCTTTTTTTCATTTTTAGTTTTATTTCTTTTGGTAGATTTAGTTTGTGTTTTAGTGTGTTTGTTGCCAATGTATTGTTAAGCTTCCTGTCATAATTGCTTGACAAATTGACAGATGCATTTTAGTGTAACTGGGATGGGTCGACAGTTGAGCAGGGGGGCGGGTATTTGTTGCAAGGAGGATGTTGAATAGGGGTTAGTTCGATGTTGTTGAAGAATAGGGGATCAACTATTGAAAGGCACTCGATAGTGGGAAGAAAGAGACCTTCAAAACAAAACTCAAAAACATCAAACACCTAGCTGAAGTGTCGAGCCATTTTGAATGTAAAATTGCCACCCAATGAAGGCCACATGTGAATTGCAATGTAAATCCCATGTTGAATTAAATGTACTATATTTTGTGTTCGAGCCATTTGAATCGATGGTTCCATGGAAAAGCATAGTTTGCCATCTTGTTCTTTTTGTCCATGATTGGGATTGATCCACGTATTAGCTTGTGTTTATGATTTCAATCTTGATTTCTTTCCTTTGAAAGTTTGCAAAGTGTTGTTTGTGTGAATTGACTCCTCAGACACCAATGAGGCTTACCATCATTTGGTATCAAAGCCTGCAAAGTTTGGGAATTCAAGACTATGGACAGTATGCCTCCAAGAAGAATGGACAGAGGTGGAGCCCATGGAAGAGGTAGGAGGGGGCATGGTGATGAGTTTTTGCAACATCTGATAGAGAGGATGGATGCCTTGGAAAGAGAATAGAGAAGAGGGACACTTGATGAGGATATAAGTGATAATGATGAAGAACAACAATAGAGAGAAGATGATGAGGAAGGATAGGGAGAGCAACAAGAAGGATTTGAGGAAAGAATGTTAAGGACAGTCATGAGTGTGGGTTCTAAACCCAAGATAGAGGTGCCAACTTATGTAGGAAGCCTCAATGGTGAAGATTTGATTGATTGGATCAACGACTTGGACAAGTATTTTGAATATGAGGGTGTGCCAAAGAAAAGGAGAGTGAATTTTGCTTGCACTAGATTGAAGGGCCATGCTACCATGTGGTGGGACTTTGTCCAAACTGAGAGAAGAAGGAATAATAAGGAGAAGATCAACTCTTGGGATCGAATGGTGGCTAAGTTGAAGGTCAAATTCCTTCCAAGTGACTATAAAACTAATCTCTTTAAGAGATTACGAAATTTGAAGTAGAAAGATATGTTTATGAAAGACTATACAGAGGAATTCTACAAGTTGGTGATTAGATCAAGACATGGTGAGGAAGATGTGGAGAAAATATCTTGATATGTGAATGGTCTCAAGTATAGTTTACAAGATGAAATAATCCTTTTGTCCCCTAGAAGCCTAGAAGACGCTTATCAACTTTCCCTAAAGGTAGAGGAGAAGTTGCAAAGAAGGAAAATTCAACAAGAGAAGAAGAGAGGAAGGGGACAACAAACAAGTAGGGGGCAACAACATCATCAAGGAGAAGAGGTTGGAAGTTCAAGTGGGAGAGCCAATAATGAGAGAGGTGGTTATCAAGGAAAAGGGGGAAGGTCTTATGGAAGGGGTGGCTCACAAGGTAGAGGTAGAGGATTTGCTGGAAAATGTTTTAAGTGCAACCAATACGGGCACAAGAGTTGGGAATGCTCTGAATCATCTCAAGGACACTCAAAATTTGAGAGGAGTAATCAAATTATACATGTTGATCAAGAGAGTGTGGGTTCACCAGTACACCACAAGGATAAACCCAAATCATGTGAGTCCTTATTGCTCAAGAGGGTGTTGTTAAAGCCACAAAAAGAAAGTCAAGAGCCAATTCAGATGAGAGCATTGTTCAAAACCAATTTTAATTCACAAGGTAAATGTTGTAAACTCATTATCGATAGTGCTGGCATAGATAATATTGTTGCAACTAAGATGGTAGAAAATTTAAATCTGAAAAGGAGTAAACACTCCTCTCCATACAAGGTGTCTTTGTTACAAAAAGATCATAAAATATTGGTTAGTGAGTAGGCCTATGTTGATTTTCAGATTGGAAGTTATAAAGATATGTTTTATGTGATGTAATGCCAATGGATGTGTGCCATGTTTTTCTTGGAAGATCATGGAAATTCGACAAGAAAGCAGTGAATGATGGACAGGAGAATACATATATCATTTAGAAGGATGGAGAGAAGCATACCTTGATTCCCATAAGAGAGAAAGAAGAGGACAACATCAGTAGTAGCAATAGTAAGGAAATGGTGGTAAGTGGTAAAGAATTTCTTCATGATTTGAAAGAAGAGTGTTGATGTGTTTTTTATGCAACTCAACACAAGCAGTGCATAGGTGCGCTACCTCTCTTGAAAGGAGATCTCCAACTGCAAGCTATTGAAAATCTCCCCAAGGTCTCTCAAGTGTCAGGTCATGACTTGGATCGAACTCCTTAATTGATTTTGATGTGATTTTGTTGGTAATGACAGGGTGGACTTACATAGTTGAATGCGGGATGGATCTTCAAATCTGAGGTTTCTAAGATGGGAAGTAAAGTGTATTTTGCTATAGATTCGAACAACAATCCAAAGTTTCGATGTTTTCTTCAAATTTGGCTTTTCAATGTGCAATGAACCTTAGCACAGGCTATTTCTTAAAAAAAAAGGGAAAAGAGCAGGGAAGAGGGAAGGTTCTTGGATCTACAACTAACTGTGAACAGTGATCATGGAGGTTCTGTTGTGGACAGCTCCCTTCAAATAGGATTCCACTTAACCAAGAAATCTACAATATCATAAAATTTGTGCTATCTTCAAAGGTCTACAAGTATTTTACCATTCATCCACCATTTACATGCATGAATAAAGATAAAGATTCAAAGAGCAGCTTCAAATTTCAGCCCAGGCTAACTTTGCAAGGCCATTTACCAGCAACAAATAGCAAAAAGTATGGGTTGGAAGGCATCAACACAGCAAAAATTTCTATAATCACGGGGCAACATGACTAAAATCTACCAAAGCAAGGATACAACTAACTAAAATAACAATGTGAATCTAACTAAAACATCTAACAATGGAGATTGAACCATGAAACATGTGAAGAAATCAGGAAATACACCAAGTCAATATATTTTCATTATAAATTTTAGCAGCATGTCTTTACAACAACTCAACTCTCTTTGCAAATGAGAGGAGACCCCTATTTATAGTGCCCCAAAAGCTAAATAAATGGCCAAAATTGATTTTCATTGTGTGGCCAAGATTCATTACAAAATAGGGTTTCACCTACCCCTAAAATATTACAATTTAAAAAAACATCTTTGTCTTCTCCCTATTTTTTCACTTAGTGTTGGCACTATAGCATCTTGTCTTTTGCTGATTGCTCTTTTCCTGTAGCTACTCCTTCGGGAGCTCTTCATTGATAATAGGGTTGTCCTCCTGCTTCTTCGAAGCTGCATATTCCATGAATTTTAGAATAACCCGATGGAGCTTGTCTACCTCAATGATCTCATACCGCAGCATCTGGTAACTCCATTCTTTTGCATTATCTTCGAGCTTTCTCTAGTCTTCATCATACTTTACGCCCTGATCTCTGAACATCTCTGATTGGTCGAAGGAACGGGTGGAAAAACTCATGAATTGCACTATTATTTCATTGGACGTCTCGTCCTCCATCTTCTGAAAGTAAGGTTTTATTTTCTCTAGATCCATTTGCACTGCGAGCATATCATACTCTATCATCAGCTTGAGATATCGAGCACATTCCACCCTAATTTCTTTGACCCATTCAATGTTCAGATCCACCTTACTCATTATCTGTTCCAACCTTTGCTTCCTATTATTGAAATCCCACCTCCACACATCCATCAGCCAGTGATCGTCCCTTTTGAATGCAAGTTGCTTTTCCCATGTGGCTTTTGGTAACTTGAGGATGGCCTTAGTCTTTGGATAGGTGGAGTCATACGTTGCAAGGAAGTCGGTGCAGAGCTTCTTCGTGCTCTCCAGAGATTGTTGTAGATCCAAGAACTTGTTGGATGTTCGAAAAACCTGACTAATACCCATGTTCCCGACGTACAGGACCTATCGGAACTAGCTCTCTGTGCTCTTGTCCAAGTTCTTTCTTCTCTCCAGTTTGTCAATTTTCTCTTTGGACAGCAGTTGGGGTGGAGCTACAGATGTGGTAGGCAGGTCATCCACTGAAGACCATTGTTGGATGTAATCTATCAAGGTGGCCACTTGTGCTTTAAGCTCGTCCTTCGAGACCTTGTCCTATTTTATCAGGTGCACCACTGTAGCCACTGACTCCTCAAGGTGTCCTACCTTCTACTCTTTGGTAGTAGTCCCCAAGTTGATGGTGGAAATGTTGTAGCTCACACTAGCTTGGCCTACCACAGGCGTTGCTATCTGTGCGATTCGAGACCCTGAAGCATCCATCGTTATTTTGGATCTTACCTTAGGCTTTTTCTCTTTTCTGGTAGAGCTTTGTGCTCGGGCTCGGATAGCCTCCAGCCTTGCTCTCAGATCCTTAGGAGCGGGAATCTTCTTCTCCAGTTGTCTTTCCAACCACTCGGGCATGGAAGATTTTTCCTTTGATGGCCCTTGATCGCCCTCACCTTCCCCTATTAGGCCCTCCATTTGTGCACCTTTCATCTTGGTAGTGTCCCCTTCTTCCTCATCAGAATCTACAACGAAGGTGAGGTACTTGATGGGAGGTTTAGTAATTAACTTTCCTCGGGGACTTCCTTCTACCCCAATTTCCTTTTATGTTATCTTTTTAGTTTGTTCACTCTTGTGCAGAGGGAAAAAGATGGAATTCCGGAGTTCAGGGCCTGGCGGGAGAAAGGACATTTTTCAGTTCAATTGTGCTTCGCAGAGAACAAGGGCTTGGGGCCTGGGAGGTGGAAGGTCATCACCTGATGGCCATTTCAACTGGGCGAAGCCACAACGAAGGTCCGTGGATGGAAGTCAGCAAACCGGGACTTGGGATCATGATGGAGAGTTAACCTTGTGCAAAAAACACCAAATGGCGAGGTGCAATGCGGGCTCTGAGGGTCGGGAAGACAGGGCCACTCCATGGTTTTGTGAACGGTGAATGTCTGGTGGAACTCCAGATGCAGAAGTCCAAGGTTTCGAGCCCGAGAAGGCAAAACGCAAGCCCATTTTCAAAGTTTGTATTTTGTGATCCTGAGGACAATTGGACGAAGGAAGTCCGAGGATCCGTGCCCGGGAGAGGGTGCGGTCATCTGCAAAAACATTTTCTAAGGTTTCAAAGGCGGCGAAAGGAAGACCTGGGCCCAGAAGGCGCGAACGCCCTTGGGTGAAGAACAATCGCAACAAGGTTAGGTTCTGGATGTAGATTCGAGGGTGTCTTGGAGGTTTTTTGAGGATTCTAAGACATGGGTTTTCTAGGTGTTTCCTTTATCTATCTATTAAATGCATTTTTAATCCATGTTATTCAATTTTTAGGCATTTAAAATTATGAAAAACCACTCGGGAGGGGAAGCGGTGAACCTACCTCAGAAGTTCGATGAGGCAGGCTGTTAAATCCACCAAGGATCGGCAAATGAAGGCGATGGGTGTGAGGGCGACGAAAGGAAGGCAACGAACTCTTTAGGAAAGTGCTCTGACCTCCTTCTGCAATCCTAACAAGTGAAAATGATAGGTTGGGGTCTGATATTTATACTCCCTCCTGCCATTAATGGCTTCATTTAATGCAGGTACGACCAACAGTTTGGTTGGTGAGTTTGAAAATCACAGACGGCGGCGGGAGGTCCGAGGTCTGGGGGTCAGAAAGGCGTGAGGCAGCGACCGCTCAGAAACTACCTTTAAGTTTGGCGGCGAGGAGAGGTTCAGATCTTGAAGGGCGGAACGTCAGCGAGTCTCTGCCATTGGAAACAGTGATCAATGAAGGGAAATCTAGGAATGGCGGCCCAGAGGATTGAGCCCAGAAGATGTGGAAGCAGTTCGGAACCCTGCATGAAAAGAAACCCAGTGGTAGCTAACGCACTAGGGCCCGTAGTTCAGAAGGGTAGAAGCCCTCCGCCGTTTGTGAATGGTGAACCCCGAGAGGAAGCCTGAAGGTGGAAACCTGGTGGGCTGGGCCTGGGAGGGCCCAGAGCCACTGGAAAAAGAAAACTGCCAAGGAAAGCCTTAAAAGCCTCAAGGCTTAACCAAAGGTGAGTGGGAAAAAATGATCACTTTAGGATGGACCTCAGGGGTGCGCTGACCATTAGGAATGCCAAAATGGGGCACGCAAAATGAGGCAGTGTCAAAATGACCTGGCAAAGCGAAAGAAAAGAGGGTCCCCGTTCCGAACGGGGCGTGTGTGTTGAGGGCACAACAAAGAGGGAGTAGGGTTTGCTTTGGTTCTTAAACCTAGATGTGTAGTGACTTCTACAAGACTTGATGACTTTCCTATTGAAGTACAAGATATTTTTTGGATGACATTTTGGTGTTTAGCAGGTCCAAAGAGGAGCATATAGAACATTTGAGGCAAGTTTTGAGGAGGCTACATGAAGAGAAATTTCTGATCAATATGAAAAAGTGTGGGTTTATGCAGAATAAACTGGTTTATTTGAGATTTGTGGTGTCAAAGGAGGGTTTGAATATGGACAAAGAAAAGGTAAAATCTATCCTTGATTGGCCAACACCTAAAGGTATAATGGAGGTAAGGAGCTTTCATGGGCTCACAAGTTTTTATAGAAAAATTATTAGAGGTTTCAATCATGTAGTAGCACCTATTCTTGAAACTATAAAGGGGAATAAGAGGCCATTTGTATGGACTAGGCAAGCTGAAGATAGTTTTAATTTTTTGAAGAAAAAGGTGAGTGAGCAGCCCATTCTTGCTTTGCCTGATTTTGACAAGGTGTTTCAAGTGGAATGTGATGCTAGTGGGTTGGCTATTGGGGCAGTCCTAAGTCAAGAAGGTAAACCAATACCATTCTTTAGTGAGAAACTCAATGATGCGAAAAAGAAGCATTCTTCTTATGATTTGGAATTTTGTGCTTTGGTTCAAGCTTTAAAAAAATGGAGACATTATTTGTTGCCTAAAGAATTCATTGTACACACGGATAACCATGCTTTGTATTTTATCATTAACCAACACAAGTTGAATCAAATACATACCAAGCGGGTTGAGTATCTTCAGAGTTTTAATTTTGTTTTGAAACATAAGATTGGCCAAATGAATAAAGTTGTTGATGCTCTAAGTAGGAAGAATTTTTGTTATGTCAAATACAAACTAACAGTGTGGGGTTTGAAAGTTTGAAGGAATTGTATGTAGAGGATGCAAATTTTAAAGAGGCATTTGTAGCTTGCCATGATCCTATTTGCAGGAATAGAGAGCCTTAGATGGACTACATGATTCAAGAAGGTTTTCTATTCAAGGGAAATGAGTTGTGTATCCCTAGAGGCTCCATGAGAGATAACTTGTTGAAGGAAAAGCATAGTGGTAGTCTTTCTGGTCACTTTGGAGAAGATAAGACTTATCTACAATTGAGCACTCATTATTATTGGCCAAAGATGCAAGCGGATGTGAAAAGGTATGTGGAAAGGTACAAAATTTGTCAACATGCTAAAGGAAGAAGTCAAAATATTGGGCTTTATTAGCCATTACTAGTTCCAACCAGGCCTTGGGACTCAGTGAGTATGGATTTTGTTTTGGGTTTGTCTCATACACAAAGAGGAAATGATTCAATCTTTGTTGTGGTAGATAGATTTTCAAAAATGGTATATTTCATACCTTTTAACAAGACTATTGATGCCACTAACATTGCTAATTTGTTATTTAAAGAAGTTGTAAGGTTGCATGGTATTCCAAGAAGCATAATTTATGTTAGGGATACTAAGTTTGTGGGTCATTTTTGGAGGACCCTATGGAAGAAATTGGGCACAAATTTGAACTTTAGTTCTGCTTATCATCCACAAATAGATGGTCAAACTGAGGTTATGAATAGAAGTCTTGGTAATCTGTTAAGGTGTCTTGTTGGTGGTTCACCCAAAAATTGGGATTTGATATTGGCACAGGTTGAATTTTCCTATAATGATTCTCCAAATAAAAGTACAAGTTTCAGCCCTTTCTATGTGATGTATGGCATGAACCCACGAGGTGTGTTTGAACTTAGAGATCTTGCTGGAATGGAGAAGAGGAGTGAAGATGGGGAGGATTTTGATCAAGTCATTCATGACATTCAAGAAAGGGTGAAACAAAACATAGAAGCTAGCAATTTGCAGTTCAAGAAGTATGTTGATAAAAAGTAGAGGCAATTGTGGTTTCAGATTGAGGACCTTGTATTGGCTCACCTTTGGAAGGAGATATTTCCTATTAGAACATACAATAAACTTAAGATGAAAAATATTGGCCCCCGCCAAATACTTATGAAGTTCTCTGCCAATGCATATAAGATTTCCCTACCTGCAGATTTGAATATATCTCCTATTTTCAACATGGCAGATTTGTATCCATATAAGGGGGATATAGAAGCGAATGGAACTGAAGCAACAATTTCATCTCTTGAAGAACAATCTGGAACAATCTCTTATCCACCATAGCTAGAATTTATTTTGGACAAGCAATTACTAAAGAAGACCTGTAAGCATGAGTACTTTAAGTATCTCGTCAAGTGGAGAAATCGTCCCATTGAAGATGCTTCCTGGCTCACAAAGGATGAGATCAATTGGAGGGGTCATTCAGTTGCAGACCTCATGAGCAGGAGCTCATGAATCTTCTCTTCCTATGGAGTCTGATGTAGGGCATCGCTCCCATCTCTTTTCTTCATTTTTGGTTTTATTTCTTTAAGTAGATTTAGTTTGTGTTTTTAGTGTGTTTGTTGCTAATGTATTGTTAAGCTTCCTGTCGTAATTGCTTGAGAAATTGATAGTTGAATTCTGGTGTAACTGGGATGGGTCGATAGTTGAGCAGGGGGGATGGGTATTTGGTGCAATGAGGACATTAAACAAGGGTTAGTTTGATTCTATTGAAGAACAAGGGGTTGGCTATTGAAAGGCACTCGATGGTGGGAAGAAAGAGACCTTCAAAACAAAACTCAAAAACATCGAATGCTTGGATGAAGTGTCAAGCCATTTTGAATGTGAGGAGATTTTTTAATGTAAACTGGCTGCTGAATGAAGGCCACACATGAATTGAAATGTAAATCCCATGCTAAATGAAATGTACTATGTTTTTGTGTTCAAGCCATTTGAATCGATAGTGCCATGGAAAAATATAGTTTCCCATCTTGTTCTTTTTGTCTGTGATTGGGAGTGATCCACATATTAGCATGTGTTTCTAATTTCAATCCTGATTTCTTTCCTTTGAGAGTTTGCAGAGTGTTGTTTGTGTGAATTGACTCTCCAGAGACCAGCGAGGCTTGCCATCAATATACCTTGTCGTAATCCTTGCAAATGAGCCTTTTTATTGATCTACTCAAAGCTTCTACAAGTATTATAAATAAAAAGGGAGAGAGGGGATCCCCTTGTCCAACCCCTTTGTGATGAATTGAAAAATACAAAAAAATATCCATTAATGAGCAATGATAATTTTACCCCATATATGCATGAGAGAATCTATTTACACCATTTATTACTAAAGCCAAATTGTTGCAACACTTGTATCAAGAAAAACCATTCTAACTTGTCGTATGCCTTCATTATGTCTAATTTAATAATAAAAGAGGACAAGTTGTTAGATTTTATGGAGTGTAATATCTCATGTGCTACTAAAGCACCCTCAGTTGTTTCTCTGCTTGGGAAAAAACCTCCTTGCTCTTTTGAAATTATTTTAGGAATGGAAGGGTGGATCCTTAGATAAATAGCCTTTGTGAAAATATTATATATTGTATTGCACAAAGCTATATGCCTAAATTTAACAAAAGTCTTAGGATCTTTGACCTTTGGAATTAACACTATATTTGTTACATAGAATTTTTTAGCATTTTTCATATCCTTCTTGATTCCTCCAAGGCCATTAGAATGTCATTTCCTATAACGTCCCAGTATTTTTGGAAAAAAATCATTGTGAATCCATCAGGACCTGGTGCCTTATCTAGTGGTAAGGAAAAAACCACTTCCTTTACTTCATCTAACGTGTGAAAGGCTTCATTAGCTTATCATTATCCTCCTGTAGAATTAATTTTTGTATCGCCTGATGAGTGTTCTAATGATACTTTAAATGTTCATTTTGTGCTCATTAAAACTTTATTATACTGTTAATTAGCAATGTTGGTGGTAGAATATATGCTTTTATTTTTTATTGTTTTGCTCTATATTTAGCTAATTAGGGAATATATTAGAAATAATATTTTTCATTGGATGTATCACTTTTAATGATGTTAATGATAGAATGACTATTTAAATTAAAATATGTGTTGTCACATTAGCATCCTATTTTTGAGGATTTCATTCAAGTGATTAAAGGCTTACTTCATGACGTGGATTTTTTAAACTCTCTGTTTAACAAAGGTGGAATCAATCATGCTCCTGATCGCTCCAGCTGGATACTAATTCATCATAATTTCATATCAACTTCTCTAGTCGGTTGGGAAACTTCTTGGTTCAGTTGATTGGTGGTAGAATTCTCTCTGATATTTTATGTTTTGTTTTAGTTTGAGTTTGCCACTTTGTATCTTGGTGGGTAGTGTTATGCCTTGCATAACCACCCCACTTTGATCTGGATCAAAATGGGTCCCCCTTTGTCTTTTCCTTTTGGCCTTTGGTTTTCTACCTTAGGCATTTTCCTTTCAAAGTTCTATCGGAGGCAGAACCGGGACCAATACCAGATTTGGAAATTCCTTCTAAGTTCTGGTCTTGTTCCGTCCGTGGCTCCGGTTCAGACGGTTCTTTGTTTTCATCTTTTGTTCTTTCTCGGAGTTGGGTTCGGGTCCGAGTCTGAAGGTTAAACTTTCTTCAAAGTTTCAATTTCGGATTCCATCCAGACCCCGACTCCACCTTTTCCTTTCTCTCTCTTCTTCGTTGGTCTTTTGTTGGTTTTTGCATCCTATGCCTTGGATGTTTTTAAAAAACATCCATCTCTTTATTTTTGTTTTGGCGGGCCTAGAACCGGATCGGATTCTGAACTTGGAATTTCTTCCAATTTCTATTATCTTTTTATTCCCCGGTCCCAGTTCCACCACTTTGGTCTTTTTCTGCCTTATGCATCTTTTCATTTTTTTTGGCAGACTCGGAACCGGAACAGGAACTGAACCCTGAAACTTGAAAAGGTTTCTGGTTCGGGTTCCGTCCCGATCCTGGTTCCGCATCTTGTCGTTCTTTGGCTTTTGTTTTGTTGTGTTTTATCGTGGGGTTTTCCCTTCTTTTTCTCTTTCTTTTTCTTGTCCTTTCTTTGTCTTCTCGGATGACGTCGGAAGCGGGACTGAAACGGAATCCAAACCCGAAACTTGAAAAAGTTTCTGGTTCAGGTTTTGTTCTGACCCCGGTTCCGCTTTATCGGTTTTCTTCTGACCCCGCTAGCGTTTGTTTCTTTCCTTCGCATTTTGGTTTCCTTTGCAGATGCGGATCCGGGACGGGGTATGAACTTGGAAATATTGGTTATTTCCATGGCTTGTTCCCATCCTGACTTCGGTCCCGGTTCCAATTTTCTTTTGGCCCCACCCTCGCCAGTTTTGAAGGAAAGGGATGTCATTTCTGGGTCATGTTTTGTCTCGGTCCCGATTCCGTCGGGACTTGTCTAATTTTTGCTTCTCGGTCCCGGTTTCGATTTGGTCCTGCCTCCGCCAGTTTTAAATGGGAAGTGTCTTCCCATTTCAGTTTTGGTTCTGCCTCTACCATAGTGTTGTTTCTTTTCAATGAAATTATAGACATGATAAATAATGATATATTTTAGTTGCCTTTGAGAACTAATGGAGGAATTTGTTTTGCAGGATCAGGTTATTTATCTGAAGATATCTCTTGAGGAAGTTTTGCCTAAGAATCTGAGTCTCGGCGATAATTTTTCCTTCGGCAGGAGGTCTAGCCGATTCACATGGGTCTCGCCGAAGGGAGTTGCATTCAGCGAAGGATAAAACCTTCAGCATAATGTCTGGCCGAAGAGGTGAGGTCACAGTGACAAAAGCGGCATCGGCGTAGTAATCTGGGATCGCTATGAGGTATCGGTGACTGAGTGATGTCTTCCCAAAACAATAGGAGATCGCCAAAAGGTAACGCTCTCGGTGAGAAGTCTCGCCGACATAAGGAAGTCACGCCAAAAAGACCAAGCTCGAGGAAATTGAAGGAACTCGGGGAGACTCTGAGCGGATGGATCAGGTTCGATAAGATGTCTTATCGACCCGATGGTGTCTCAACGACAAGGAGGAAGCTCGGTGAGAGTGAAAGAAATCGGCAAAAGGTCCTGCCGATACAAAGAGTCTCGGCGACATGCAGGGGAGTTGCCATAAGTCTTTCCGACAAAGGGTCCCCAAGGGTTTTTGAGGAAGATTTAGATTTTTTCCATAAGGTCTAGGTGACTACAGAGAGTTACGCCAAAACAGAATGGGCTCATAGAGAGGAAGGACATGCGCCAAGAGGTCTTACCGACGCAAAGGAGTCTTGTCGATGGGTTTTGCGGATTCAATATGACTCCCACGACTCATCGAAAAGTCTCACCGACTGCCCCATGCTACATTGACGACTTGAAAATGGACAGATTTGGAGCGGGAAGAGCGCCGAATGGAGAAGATAAAGCTGTGAAAAGAGGGAACAGCTATGAGATCTGTTGGCAAAAGTAGACCGACATTAATGACGATATTTTTGAGCATTCAAGGCAGCTCTGTTGGATTTCAAAAATGGACACGGAGGCATAGGCGTAAAGGTGCTAGCTGCAAAAGATCTACAGATCATTCCCAGAATAATCTTTCATTAGCGTGGATGGTAGGACCTTACATTGAATGCATAACTGACTTTCTTCGAAAGATCTGAGCGCCGACTCTCCTGGCGGTGGATATTTTTTTAAACCCTAATGCAGGAGGCACAATGCATTCCCTTTTGACACACTATGTATAAAATGGCATTCTTGCCTCTTTTTAAAAAAAGGATTAGGAGGGTTAAAAAATGACTTTCAGGGGAAGAACTGCTAGGTTAGAAGTAGGAGCATAACTTGTAGAGTAGAACTGGTAGTTAGGAGTTAGATTCAAAATAGACTAATGTATCTTTCAGTTTTCTTAGTGTAAATGGAAACAATTTGGAGCCATGGATTTTCTGTACACTGGTGATTGTGCTAGCTTTGTAAATGTTGATTATCTGTTTCACTGATAGTAGAAGCAACCAGATCTTAATCTACTTCATGTTGTGTTCCAGAATGGTGTTTGTCTTGAATTAATCATCTGATTTGGGAAGCTCTCAAGGAATGAAGTTTGATTTTATGTTTTGTTCAAATGGTAACTTGCAATCTGCTGTTGAAATCAGCACTGTGAACGAATGAAACTGTGTGTTAGTCACAAGTTAATTTTGTTCTGCAGTTTTAGTTAGGAGTTCCTTGAAAGGCAACAGGTCTGGTTAATTCAGATGAAGTATCATTATTTTCTATTCCAAAGCCCTAATCTATCTTTTTATGTTTCTTTAAAACCCCTAGTTAGATTAGATTTAAGTTTATGTTTAATCCCAAAATAATCCAAAAGCTCAACACCAGCAGGCCCCTTGAACATTACTGTTGCATTGACCACTGAGTAACATCAGCACAGTTGAGAACCAACTACAAAGGCCTTGGGAGTTGAGATATCCATGTGATCATCTTTCTCTTTTAGGAGAAACAGAGTAGCAATATTTTGTTTGCATGTTGCTGTGCCAAGACACATGTCAACAGGTAGCATCATGTTTTTGAATTTAAATAAGGGATATTCCTATAAATATCCATCTTTAGGGATATTCCAGAGGGAGACCAATTTTTTATTGATATTCTAATGGTTGTACTACACACTTTGGTTCTATCGCCCTATTTGGGCCAATTTGAATGCAAATAAGAATTTAATCTGAATCTTAGTGTTAAAGGTCCCACCAGAGGAAGAGCAGGGCCTGCTCTACCAAAGGAGGTGATTTTTTGTTGTGTTCTTTGGATTCAATTAATTTATGTTTAGTTTGTATCAAGTGAGGAAATAATAATCTTGATTTCTATTTAATCATTATTAGTAACTACATCTATTCATACTTGCTAGATTAGTTCGTAGTATTTCTAAAATAGTTTGTTATGCTCCACTGTAGATTAACAATTATCTGTCTACTTTAGATTTGAATTTTGTTCATAGGAATTGGACTCAGTAACTATTTTCAAATGCATGATAGATTTGGTAGGAGTAATAATGATGACTGATGGGAAGATAAAACCGAAGCTTGTTTGGAATTCATGAATATGGAATTTAGTGTTGTTGTTTTCTAGATTAATATTTATTTTCTTGTAAGCATAAAATAGACTTTCTTTTCAAGTAAAATAAGAATAGAATTTAAATTCTAAAATTTAGTTTAAGAATGAATTTAGTTACATCTTAATTCTTCCATGAATTGATTACAATTAAGTTAGGTTGAGTATGAACTAATTTATTGGAGTTTTAATAAGCATTAGTTAAAGAATAAATTAGAATTAAGTCCTTAGAAATTATTTGTTAAGTTCCACTCCTAAGAGCTCTTGAAATCTCCTTAAGGAGTCAGACCAAAATCAAAATCCGCTGTTTACAGTGCAAAAACCCCCAATTTGTGGAGACATCATTATCGCATATAGCTCTAAGACACACTTAGTTCGATAATTGAAAGATTAAATGATGCAAGAAGTGACATCAATGACCTTGCCCATCATTTTTGGCATCATTCTTGGGGAACTAAAAGATTTGGCTATTAAAGTTTGAAGCCTTAGTGTTGATAAGGAAGATAGTTTAGATTGTGGATGAGACGAGCTAGAGATCCTCTAGGAAGGTTTCTTCCATGAAACATTGATTTTGATCAAGAATAACAAGTTTAGCAACATCAAATTGAAAATAAAGAAGTGAATCAAGAACATTATCAAGAAGAAGAAGAAATGGGTGACCAACCAGGAAATGCTCCCCCACCAAATAATATGACCTTTTCCTATCGTATTAATTTGAACAGACGGGATGATGAGCCTCCTATGAAAAACATTTCACCTTTTGTTTTACCTACCTTTTGGGGAAAAACTTTTGAGGACCCTGACCAATTTCTCTTTGATTTAAAGGTTTTATGTCAGACCTATGACTATACAGCTGATAACCAGAAGTTGAAGTTATTTCCTTCTACCTTGAAAGAGTTAGCCTTACACCGGTTCATGGGTTTAGGTGCAGGGACAATCTCAACTTGGCAGGAAATGGAAACTAATTTTTTGGATAAATATCAAGTTTATTATCGATTAAGAGATAGGAAAGAGGATTTGTTTTGAATGAGACAATTGGAAGATGAAAGTCTAGAAGATTATGTTGATAGATTTCAGTTTGTGCATAAAAGGTGTGGTAATGGGTTGGATAATGAGATTAGCAAGACAATTTTCTAAAAGGAATTGATGATGAGTCTATAGAGTCTTTGAATCTTATGGGGAAAGGAGACATCAATAAGCTTCTTTAGAAGAAATTATTGAGATATGTAGAAACTACTCTAGGACTAGAGTAGGGACTAGAAACTCGTGAAGAAAAAAAATTCTCACTCCTAATGTATCTCAATTAATGGAGGAAATTGCAAATTTGAAAACTAATCTACTCCTTCATCTCAACATGCAAGTAGATAAGAAAACTATTGAGCCTTTATCCATTTATTGTTCCAAATGTAGAGGGAAACATCTTTTGAGAGTTTCCATTAAATCAAATTGATCTCTGTGAAATCTGTGAGAAACATCATGCAACAAGTTTTTGTAGCCTCTTACTTGGAATTAAGAATCATTTGAAGAAACAAATTGTAGTGGAGGAAAAACTTAATTATGTTGGGTAGAGATCTCATAATACATGATATAATTCTAATCAAGGGAAATATGGTCCTAGAGCTAATTGGAATCAGAATCCTTGGCCAAATGAAAACCAATGGACTCCTTCTTATCAAGCACAACCACCACCTAAATTCTGGGGTCAACCTAAATGGATGAATCCTTAGTGGAACCAATCACAGTAGCAATCAAATCAACCATAGTGGCATCCGAACCAACCATCATGGCAGGAAAATCAAACATAATTTCAACCATGGAAAAATTAGGGGCTGAGGCATCCTTGGGCATAGTCACCTCCATTAGTCACTGGTCTTAATATTGTTAATGAACAAGTAAACCAACCTCAGTTGCTTGTGTAGCATGTCTCAAATCCAAAAAACAATTGTACTAATTCAAATCCTCCTACTTTGAATGTGATAGATGCCAATGATATTCAATTAAGGAACCATAATATCCCATCTATACCAAATACTAAAGATCGAGAGGGTAAGAAAGAAAAAGAGTATTCGAAGGAAAACCAAAAATTTGATAGACGTACAAAAGGTTAATCAGCCACCTTATCCTGAGCATTTGAAAATAGAACAAGCAGCTCCTAACATTCCCCAACCAAATTATATGAATGTAGCAGACTCTCAACTTCTCCAAGAGTTGAAAAAGATCAATATTCAGATACCATTATTACAGGACATTAAAGACATTCTAGAAATAAATCAGTTGGTTAAGTCTCTTTTTTATGAAAACACCAGGTAGGAAGAAGAAATTACCTCCTACAATATAGATAGGGACCAAACTCACTGATGTTTTATCAAGAAGATTACTACCTCAAAATTACAATGATCCTGGTATTCTTGTGATAACTTTAAGTATTGGAGGAATTGAGATAACCAACATGCTAATTGATTTGGGGGCAACTATCAATGTTATCACATCATACACTATTGAAATGTTGGGTATGACAAGTGTTCAACCCACAACAACTATTTTACAGTCGGAAAATCAATCTACTACCAAACCTGAAGGTGTTCTTGAAGAAATCATGGTTACTATTGATACATGGGATTATCCAATTGACTTTCTAGTTCTTAAAGCTAGAAATAAGAATTCTAGCTATCCAATTATCTTAGGCAGACCATGGTTGGCTACTACAAAAGCACTGATAGATTGCAGATTAGGAAGTATGATCATTTCTAATTGTCAGAAATAGAAGGATTTGTCACTTTTTCCTCCAGCCCAACCATCATTTCAGCCTAATACTCAACTTTGGGTCGATGAGGATATAGAGTCAAAAGGAGATGGCATTGTAGAATTGGCCATGGTTACTTTAGTAGAACATGTCGAGGAATATGAAGAACAAGATCTTAATTCTAAAAAAATTAGTCAAGTAAAAAAAAAAGAAATTGTCAAGGAATGTTACATCAACAAAATTCACACGCATGTCCCTTGAATACACTTTTTGGAGATCCACTTGATTCTAAGAATAAGACTAAAGAAATTATAGTAGCAAGGGACAAACCTCTTTTCATTAATTCATCCTTATCCTCCTCACAAGAAGATGAATTGAAGAAAATCTTGGAAAATCATACTGAAGCATTTGCTTTGGAATATAAAGACATGAGAGGAATTCACCCTTCTATTTGTACTCATAATATATATATATTGAAGATGTTAAACCAGTAAGGCAAGGTCAAAGCAGGATCAATCATGTTCTTCGAGATATTGTGAAACAAGAGATAGAAAAATTGTTGAAAGTGGGGTTTATTTATCCAATATCTAATAGTCAATGGGTTTCCCCATTAGTTATTGTTCCCAAGAAAAATGGCAAGTGGCATGTATGTGTGGATTATAGAGAATTAAACAAAGCCACTAAAAAAGATCATTTTCCTCTATCATTTATTGATCAAGTACTTGATAACTTAGCTGGCAGTAGTTATTTCTCTTTCCTAGATGGCTTTAGTGGGTACAATCATATCCTAGTGGCTCCTGAGGACCAGGATAAGACTACCTTTACATGTCCTTGGGGTATGTATTCTTATACATTTCTACTATTTGGACTGTGCAATGCACTGACCACTTTTTAGACATATCCTGGCATTTTTTGCGGATTTAACTACCTCATGTGTAGAAGTATATATGAATGATTTTACAATCCATGCACAAATATTTGAAGAAGCACTTGAAAGTTCGAATAAGTTTTTTCAAAGATGTAAGGATCTTAGGTTATCTTTGAATCATGAAAAGAGTTCCCTCGTGATGACATAAGGGATTGTTCTAGGACATCGCATTTCAAAACAAGGAATAAAATTTGATCCCAATAAAGTAGAAATCATTCAAAGGATTGAGATCTATAAAATTCAAACTGAATTTCATAGTTTTCTTAGGCATGTTGGTTACTACAAAAGATTCATTGAGGGGTTTAGTAAAATTTATGAACCCTTGTTCACATTGCTCAAGAAGGATGTGGAGTTTTTATGGACAAGTGATTGTTAGAAATCTTTTGAAAAAATTAAACATGCTTTAACCACTTCTCCAATTATCATAAAGGACTTGCTTGGGGAGTTCCATTTCATATACATGTCGATGTGTCCAACTTTTCTATTGGTGTAGTCTTGGGATAGAAAGATGAGAACAAAGCAATGCATGTTATATACTATATTAGAAAAATTTTGAATCCTACTGAAAGAAATTACACAACTAAAAAATAATTTCTAGCAGTAATATATGCAATTAATAAATTTAGGCACTATATTACTGGTTACAAAGTATTCATTCACACAGACCATGTTGCTATTAAATATCTGATGAATAAAGCTATAGTGGGTGGATGAATTATAAGATGGCTATTATTGTTGAAAGAATTTGATGTGACTATTATATAGATAAGCCTGGTAAGGATAATGTTGTTGTTGATTTCCTTTCTATAATTATTTTGTAGGGTGATCAACAGCTAGTAGATGACACATTTTCAGGTGAACACTTGTTTGCAATATCAATCCATCCTCTGTGGTTTGTTGATCTTGCAAATTATCTTGTAACAGGGAAGTGTCCAAATCATTTTAATCCTAAGTAGAAAAGGAGATTAATTTGTGAAAGTTATAGATTCCAATAGATAAATGGACTTTTTTTAAAAATGTGTCCTGATCATGTTCTTTGCATGTGTGTTGCAGAAATAGATGTTTATGATGTCATACATGCTTGCCATCATGAGCCAGAAGGAGGACATTATTTGGTGACCAGAATGGTTCATAAGATCCTAGGAGCTGGTTATTTTTGGTCATCTATGACAAAGGATGTTTCATTCTTTGTTAAACATTGTGATGAATGCCAACGTATGGGAAGAACTACACCAACAATGGAGATGTCGTTACAACCTCAGATAGCTCTGGAACCATTTGAGAAATGGGGAAATGATTTTGTGGGATCTGTTGATCCACCTTCTAGAGGATAACATTATATTCTAGTTTGTACATACTATGTTACAAAGTGGGCCGAAGTGAAAGCTTTGCCAACAACAAGGGAAGATAAAGTAGTTGATTTATTTTACAAGCATATTCTTAGAGGATTCGATGTGCCAAGGGAGATAGTGTTAGACCAAGGACCTTAGTTTGTGTCTGCTATGATGGAAGCTTTTATTCAAAGATATCAAATGACACACAGGAAATCCACACCATATCATCCTGAGGCAAATGGGCAAGTAGAAGTTACTAACTAGGAATTAGAAAATATATTGACAAAGACTGTTTTATTGAGGAAAATAGACTGGGCAGAAAGGTTAGATGAAATAGTCTAGGCTTACAATACAACCTGGAAGACAACCACTAGATTCTCTTTGTATGAGTTATTGTATGGGAAAACTCCAGTCATGCCTATTGAGTTTGAGTTGCAGACATTAAAAATAGCATTGGAAGTTGGTATTGATTTTCCCGAGGTAAAAAAGAATAGGATTCTACAGCTGAACCAATTGGATGAAATGAGAATGGAAGCTCTTCAATACACATAAATAACATAGAAGCAAAGGAAAGAATGGCATGATAAGCACATTGTGGCCAAACAACTCAAGAAAGGAGATCTTGGGCACTACTATTTGATTCTAGATTCCAAGAATCTAAAGGGAAATTTATACAAGATGGTTAGGACCCTATGAAATTGATCAAGTTTTTGAAAATGGAGTTGTTCAACTAATGCCCATAGATGGAGAAAGAAGGATAATGCTAGTTAATGGTCATCGTCTGAAGATATATCACAAACCAACATCAAAAGATGAATTTTTATCAAAATTGCAACATAGAATTGAACATTTTCTTGTGAAGGATATTTCTTCCATGGGAGAATGTGCTTCTTTATAATCCTTTTGAAGAAGGTAGTAATAAAGGAGATAATTTGAAAACCAGAAATGGCAGTCTTCCTAGATCAACTCCAGTTTTCTCCTGATGATTCCTAATGGTTTCAAAATTTCTCAAGTAATAAACCAGTCATTGAGTTCTCTTTGATTGACTCATTGAAATCTTTTCTAACTGAGTTAACTAACACACTTCAGTTGAGTTCTACCTTAAATAAAAAAGGTATGCATTTATTGTAAGTATTATTTTCAAAATTTACTTTTCTAATTTAGTTAGTATATTGTGAAGTTAGGTAAATATTTTAAGCATAGAAATCTTCACCAAATAGTTGTTAATAGCATAATTAATGGGTATTAATTATATCAAAAGTCGGTGGAGAGAAGTATGTGACATTAAAATATTTCCGTAATGATTGCAAGAAAAGTTAAAATCTTTGTGTCATTGCAAATAAATTTGCATGTGTCAGCACTATCGTCAAACTTGCAAATCATAATGCAAAGTACAGGTTTGTGCGTGTGAATCGTCCAAAAGGAATAAAGTGAAATTAATACCAGACATTTGACACGATGTGCCATTTATGGAAAGTTGTTGCATCTAAAAGAAGAAACTCATTCTATATTTTGTTCAAACATTTTGTAGCCACCATTTTCCTTGTCAAGTTGCAGTAGTAAAAAAATAGGAAACAAGAGAAATGTAGAGCCTAAAAACTTCAATTTGGACTCTAAAATAGAAAGATTGCTTAGGCAAGTTGGATGGCTCGACTTTATTAAGATGTATGAGGGTTTTGAGCTAGAATTGGTCGAAGAATTTGTGAGAAATTTTCATGTTAATGTCACAAGAGTCAGAGGGGAAGTAATAGAAGTCACTCCTACTATTATAAGTGAATTATCAGGTATTCCTATTGAAGGAGAACCAGTAAACAAAGGACATATTATTTTTGAAGAGTTAGTTTCAACATTTCATCAAGAACCTGAGAGGCGACGTGAAATTCAGTGGCACAAGGGAAGTCAAAGGGGAATAGCTCACAATAGATTAGAGGAGCCCTGGAAAGCCGTTGTTATGTGGTTAATGAAGTTATTCACTTGCAAAAAGACAATATGGCACAATATTGGGGCCAAGAATGCGATTGTTGACGCATTTAAGGTATGGTAATACCAGACCTTCTACAAAAAACAATTTACCTGCTTTTCTATTTTCTCAAATCTCTACTATGATATCTACAGTAAAATCTAGGGGTACATCATCTATCAGATATCATAGTTTGATACATTTGATTATAAAGCGCCATTTTTTGAGGAAAGAGTCTGGAAAAGAAGTATGGTTTGATTTTTTTTCAGCTCCCACTATCAAGCATGGAAGAAAACCAAAAAATGGGCCTGTAGCAAAAAGAGTAAAAATTGAAAAAGGAGAATCTTCTAGCAAAGGACAAAAAGAGAAAAAGAGGAAGCTATAGGAATCCGTTAGGGTAACCTGTAGTATTTCTAAAAATAAAAAGGAGTCAAAAGAAGAAAACCCTAGTACTTCTGACACCCATGTTTCAACTCCTGACAGTTTACCCAAACAAACCCCTGAATCTCCTCAAGACACTTTAGGAAGCCATGAAAAGTTTCAAACCCATGTATAGTCTCCTGAACCGGTCGTTAGTCCGCATGAAGTCCCACTTCCATCTCCTGAAAGAATCGTGTTAGAATCCCATAACTCACCTCATGCTAAACAATCTCCTTATATTTCAATAAAAGATGGCTCTGTTGAAAAAATTGATAATCAGATGGAGGAAAAAGAAGCTTCTGAGGAATTTGAAGATGAGAAGGCTCAATCTTCTCCTCCACTTTCTTTGTTTCTTGAAAGAAGGAAGGGTAAAGAGCCAATGACTGGACAAGAGGAATCTCCTAAAATGCAAGAAGGAGAAAGGATGGAGGAGGAAGAAGAATTAATAAGAACAATGGCCATATCAAGAATGCAAGTAGAATTAGAGGAAGAGAAAAGAAAAATGCAATTTCTTGAAGAGAAATTAAAAAGGAAAGAAGAAGAGTTGCAACAATCTATGAATAAAATAGAGGAAATGAACAAGGAAATAGCAGAAAAAGAAAATATTTTGCAAGGACAATTAAACAAAATATAGGAAGCTTTACAACAAGCTAATATGCAAGCATTAGCAAATGCGGAGGAAATAGCAAGGTTAAAGGCAGAGTTAGAAAAAAAAGAACAGTTGAGAAAGCAATCCAATGAATTACATTTTCAAGAGGCTTCCACCTCATCTGCTCCACCCAAATACCTCTCTTTACCTCCTATTCCACCACTTGTTCCAAGAAGATACCTTTCTTTAACAACAATGAAACTTAAACAAGAAAAGTATTAGTTGAAGAATCAAGTTCAAAAGTTAGAGAAATAAAGAGATGAGGCAAATGAAAGATTTGAGAAAGTTGTAGAATTGTCCTCTGCAATGTTGTCCATGAGAAAACCATCAAGTTTATATACATTATTTTTGAGGGAAAGATTTCTTCAAAGGAAAATCAATCAACTGGTTCTGAGGAGAAAAACTGAGTATGATGATGATAGTGATTTTCTAAAAGACTTTTATAATAGTCATCCAACTGTTCAGAATCAAATGTGTGAATATTTTCAACATGGTTTTCTTCTTGGACATTTTCCTCAGTCATTTTTGAGTGTTTTTATAGGAGAATTGCAAATCAGTTCTTTTGTATCATTGTTGCAAAATCAAGTTGAATGGGAAAATCAAATAGCTTAGTACAGAGATAAATTGGGTCTCCCTATGAGAGATGAAACCCCCTAGTCAATGACTTTCAGAGCCACTTTCAAATATTTTGTACTATCACAGAAAATAGCACCAATTTATAGGCGAGATCTTTCTAAGAGCATTCATGCCTTCTAGGATAGTCAATATCAGCTTCCATAGAGGGCTTTGGTTGTAGCAAGAGATAGGTTTTGCAACATCCCAGTGCCATTGAGAAGAAGAGAACCCATCTCTCCACGAAATATTACCTGGAGTCTCACTAGAGTGAGAACTTTAATAAATATCATAGAAGAGCAGCAAGCCAATTGGATTGGAATGAGATTCAAACCACCCTTAATCATAATGCTTGCACCTACATTAGATGCATCACCACAATTTGTAGGGAAAAATTTGAGAGATTGGATGAAATAAATTGAACAACTAAATGGGTATGCTCATTCTAGGACCTTCTTACAATATATGCTAGAATGTGTTGATGTGCTACAATGTGTTGATATGGTTACCTAGATAGTGAGTATAAACAAAAAATTTCCAGATCGTAAACCATGAGGACATGGTTGACAGTAAGAGGGGGAGAAATGATGAGTGTTCTAAATGATACTTTAAATGTTTTGTGTTTTATCATTAAAACTTTATTAATACTATTAATTAGAAATGTTGGTGGTAGAATATATACTTTTATGTTTGCTTGTTTTGCTCTATATTTAGCTAATTAGGGAATATATTAGAAATAATATTTTGCATTGGATGTATTGCTTTTAATGATGTCAATGATGGAATGACTATTTAAATTGAAATATGTGCTATCACATTAGCATCCTATTTTTGAGTATTTCTTTCAGGTGATTAAAGGCTTACTTCATGATGTGGATTTTTTAAATTCTCTATTTAACAAACATGGAATCAATCGTGCTCCTGATCGCTCCAGCTGGATACTGAATCATCAATATTTTAGATCGACTTCTCTAGTCGGTTGGGAAACTTCTTGTTTCAACTGATTGGTAGTAGAATTGTCTCTAATATTTTTAGTTCTATTTTAGTTTTAGTTTGTCGCTTGCATCTTAGCGGGTAGTGCCATGTTTTTTAATTCAAATAAGGGATATTCCTATAAATATCCATCTTTACGGATATTCTGGAGGGAGATAATTTTTTGCTTGATATTGTAATGACTGTACTATGCACTTTGGTTCTATCGCCCTATTTGGGCCAATTTGAATGTAAATAAGAAGTTAATCTGAATCTCAGTGTTAATGGTCCCACCAGAGGAAGAGCAGGGCCTGCTCGACTGAAGGAGGTGATCTTGTGTTGTGTTATTTGGATTCAGTTAATTTTTGTTTAGTTTGTATCAAGTGAGGAGATAATAATCTTGATTTATGTTTAATTACTATTAGTAACCGCATCTATTCATACTTGCTAGATTAGTTCATAGTATTTCTAAAATAGTTTGTTATGCTCCGTTGTAGATTAACATTTATTTGTCTACTTTAGATTTGAATGTTGTTCATAGGAATTAGACTTAGTAACTATTTTCAAATGCATGATGGTTTTGGTAGGAGTAATAATGATGACTGATGGGAAGATAAAACCAAAGCTTGTTTGGAATTCATTGATGGAATTTAGTGTTGTTATTTTCTAGATTAATATTTATTTTCTTGTAAGTGTAAAATAGAATTTCTTTTCAAGTAAAATAAGAATAGAATTTAAATTCTGAATTTTAGTTTAAGAATGAATTTAGTTACATCTTAATTATTCCATGAATCGATTACAATTAAGTTAGGTTGAGTTTGAACTATGTTACTGGAGCTTTAATAAGCATTAGTTAAAGAATAAATTAGAATTAAGTCCTTAGAAATTAGTTGTTAAGTTCCACCACTAAGAGCTCCTAAAAGCTCTTGAAGGAGTCAGACCGAAATCAAAAGCCATTGTTTACAATGTAAAACCCCTAATTTGTGGAGACATCCTTATCGCATATAGCTCTAAGACACACCCGGTTCGATAATTGAAAGATTAAATGATGTAATAAGTGGCATCAATGACCTTGCCCATCATCATCTCCAATAAATCCAATCTATCTTGGTTTTATTGAGCTTGTTGATTTATTGGGGTAGATAGAAGGTTTGAAAAGAATTTAACACCTTCCTCTTGAATGTTAGACTCCTTAGTGAGAATTACACCTGTAACACTATCTTGGATTGAAAAATTTGAATTCATGAACCTTTTAATCTGAGTCAAAATATGAAAGAATTTTGTATTTCAGTTACCTTCCCTTAACCAAAGATCCCGTGACTTCTGTCTCCAATATATTTCCTCCTTTGCAATCAATTTTGACCATTCTGACTACAATTTTTGTTGTTGTTCCAAAGTATATATGTAACAAAAATATATGAAAATATATCCATGCACTAGATATTGATGTTACAAATCTATATTTTAAAAATTAGAATTTAATCTTTTCTAAAAAAAAATTATGTGTGACAACATAAATGTTACTTTTTAAAACTATTGTTTACTATCAAAACTAGTGATAAGTTACATAGAAATATTCACAATTTATTTCAATATATATATATAATCTACACACAAATCGTCACAAATCACTAGTTCGTACCATCTTCAATTTCTTAACAGTTTAGTTGCTATAGGTCCTAGAAAGTGAAGATTTAGTAAAAATGTTGATATCAATGTTCCACTTTGGTCAAAAAGTGGGACTCATTATCGTAGGATTACCCCCATACCAAAAATATATATGCAAATTTTACAACAAAATACAAAGAAATCCAAACAATATGTGTGAACCATGGTTCCAAACCTGCACAAACATAGCAAGCAATCAATAGACTAGATCCAATGCAAGGTTAGTAACATGATTCCTCAATAAATTCATTTAAATTGCAAAAGAGAGAGGAAATGAAATGAAGAACACAACAAAACTTAAACCATATCAAATCCTATTTTAAAGCAAAGCAAACTCTAAATCTCTTGAGGGAATTGGTGCCAATTTGATGTGAAAATTGGCCCTTTCCCAACTCCAATGATACAATGGTGATTTGGTGATGAGAGCTAATCCACTTTGACGAAGAGTGATGAATGCTCCAAAATGAAAACCTGCATAACCTAGCTATAACTCAAAAGTATGGATAAAGATTGCTAAAGATTTGAGTATAGTAAGTTTACTCAAGTTGTGGATGCCAAATATAATAGAGGAGCTCTCTATTTATAGAATGACAAGTTGAAAGAATGCCCAAAATAGGACAATGTGGGACTAAATTTCATCTAATGGCCAAGTGCCACTTGTCCAAATGTGAATGGGCCAAGAATGTGCAAGTTTTGATGAATGTGCCAATAAATGCCAATATTTGAATTTTGAAATTGTATTAATGGCAAGGTGGAGGGAGAGTCAAATGGAATTATGGCCACTTGGCTCAATGCAAAAGGACTTTTAAGAGGGAGTGAATGCCTTGTTGGAAGGACAAAGTCAACTTAGACTTGAATTTCAAACTTGAAGAATATTTCTCCTTTATGCCATGTTGAAGATAAATAGAGATTTAATAAATCAAATAAACCTATTTTCATGTGCAAGTGGCAAAAAATGGAGGATGGGACATGAGTTCAAAGATTAAATTAATCAAGGTTAATTAATTTAATGAAGGATTAAATGATGTGACCTATTTGACTTAAATTTATGGATTGATTTAAATCAAATATGAGAAGAATTATGATTTAAAGATTTAATTAAATAAAGGATTTTGATTTATTTAACTAAGGGGATGAAGGTAGATTAAATTAAATAAGGTTTTAATTTACTCAATTTAATGGATGAACTTTAGAGATTTAATTAAATAAAATTAATTATTCAGTTAAATAGGGATAATTAGATCAGATGGATTGATTTAATTAACAAAAGAGAGAGAATTAAATACATGATTTATTTAATTAAGAGAGGAATATTGATGAATTTAATCAAATAAAGACATTTGATTAAATGGTTACACCGAAGGATGATTCAGGATTGAAATGGTGTTAGCGATCAGGATCAGATGTCCAATGTCAATTAGTACATTTTACGCATCTACAATATGAAACCCTCTATTATAAATTATACATAACCTCAAATAGAGTATAAAGCATACTAAAATAAAAAAATCTCATCTTGACTTATAAAGCAAGAGATCTCTTTCATTGTATGGATTTTCTCTTGATGTGGTTGTTTAAGGATGTTTAAGGATGTCTATGAGATTTTTGAGCATGCACTTGTAAAACTCTCAAGATCATGGATTGATTGATAAAGGAGTGGGTTGAATTTATAGATGCTTGATTAAGGAAAGTCCTTTGGCCCATGTGACATGGTACAAAGGCCATGCCACATTTGTACACAAGTGGGGAATGTACATGATTTGAGATTAGTTGATTAGGATTACTTTATGCACTTGAGGGATTAAGGGGTTAGGTCAATTAGCCCACTTAATAAAAGGTGGAGAAAATAGGTAAATAAAATATGTATTTAATTTTTGGGAAATAGATGGGGAACTTAGGTAAATAAATAATTGGATTATTTACCTAAGGTGGACTATATGAGGAAGATGATTTAATGATTTAAACTAGAATTAAATAATTAAATAATTAAATATTATTTATTTAATAAAGGGGTGAAATTGAGATAATTAAGTGAACAATAGGGGTTGTATTCAATCAATTATAGAGGAAATATTTAGGTAATGACAATGTGTCAATTTTAGGTGCCTACAATCTCAACATGGAATTAAGATACAATGTTAGGAGATGGTGAGAATTAAGTGTCTATAACATGTAGTATGTCAACCTATGACAAGAAAGAAATGGATATGACTTGGTAAAATCTAAATTCGAGGTTTTAAATTTTGGGGGTCATTTTAGTGGGCATAGGATAAATAGTAAGAAAGAAATGGGTAGGAGTCAACACTTTTTTATTTAAATTTGGGGGGTCACTTTTGTGGGGACACGATTGATCTCACATCCATGAGATAGCAATCAACACTTTTTTTATTTAAATTTTGGGGGTCACTTCTATGGGGACATGATTGATCTCGCATCCATGAGATAGACCCTAGATAAGGGCATAATAATAGGTGTGAGGGAATGAATGTTCCGACATGAGGGATGCAATAAATGTAACATTTATGGGAAAATATGTAAAAATAGATAAGGTATGTTTAGATATGTGTAAATGTGTGTAAATGGACATGATGAAGGGTCAAAAAATAGACCTAACTTCACACAAGATTATT